>OX439436.1:18404836-18771677 GCA_949319885.1 Mecyna flavalis | reverse complement strand
CCTAACCTAACCTAACCTAACCTAACCTAACCTAACCTAACCTAACCTAACCTAACCTAACCTAACCTAACCTAACCTAACCTAACCTAACCTAACCTAACCTAACCTAACCTAACCTAACCTAACCTAACCTAACCTAACCTAACCTAACCTAACCTAACCTAACCTAACCTAACCTAACCTAACCTAACCTAACCTAACCTAACCTAACCTAACCTAACCTAACCTAACCTAACCTAACCTAACCTAACCTAACCTAACCTAACCTAACCTAACCTAACCTAACCTAACCTAACCTAACCTAACCTAACCTAACCTAACCTAACCTAACCAACCTAACCTAACCTAACCTAACCTAACCTAACCTAACCAACCTAACCTAACCTAACCTAACCTAACCTAACCTAACCTAACCTAACCTAACCTAACCTAACCTAACCTAACCTAACCTAACCTAACCTAACCTAACCTAACCTAACCTAACCTAACCTAACCTAACCTAACCTAACCTAACCTAACCTAACCTAACCTAACCTAACCTAACCTAACCTAACCTAACCTAACCTAACCTAACCTAACCTAACCTAACCTAACCTAACCTAACCTAACCTAACCTAACCTAACCTAACCTAACCTAACCTAACCTAACCTAACCTAACCTAACCTAACCTAACCTAACCTAACCTAACCTAACCTAACCTAACCTAACCTAACCTAACCTAACCTAACCTAACCTAACCTAACCTAACCTAACCTAACCTAACCTAACCTAACCTAACCTAACCTAACCTAACCTAACCTAACCTAACCTAACCTAACCTAACCTAACCTAACCTAACCTAACCTAACCTAACCTAACCTAACCTAACCTAACCTAACCTAACCTAACCTAACCTAACCTAACCTAACCTAACCTAACCTAACCTAACCTAACCTAACCTAACCTAACCTAACCTAACCTAACCTAACCTAACCTAACCTAACCTAACCTAACCTAACCTAACCTAACCTAACCTAACCTAACCTAACCTAACCTAACCTAACCTAACCTAACCTAACCTAACCTAACCTAACCTAACCTAACCTAACCTAACCTAACCTAACCTAACCTAACCTAACCTAACCTAACCTAACCTAACCTAACCTAACCTAACCTAACCTAACCTAACCTAACCTAACCTAACCTAACCTAACCTAACCTAACCTAACCTAACCTAACCTAACCTAACCTAACCTAACCTAACCTAACCTAACCTAACCTAACCTAACCTAACCTAACCTAACCTAACCTAACCTAACCTAACCTAACCTAACCTAACCTAACCTAACCTAACCTAACCTAACCTAACCTAACCTAACCTAACCTAACCTAACCTAACCTAACCTAACCTAACCTAACCTAACCTAACCTAACCTAACCTAACCTAACCTAACCTAACCTAACCTAACCTAACCTAACCTAACCTAACCTAACCTAACCTAACCTAACCTAACCTAACCTAACCTAACCTAACCTAACCTAACCTAACCTAACCTAACCTAACCTAACCTAACCTAACCTAACCTAACCTAACCTAACCTAACCTAACCTAACCTAACCTAACCTAACCTAACCTAACCTAACCTAACCTAACCTAACCTAACCTAACCTAACCTAACCTAACCTAACCTAACCTAACCTAACCTAACCTAACCTAACCTAACCTAACCTAACCTAACCTAACCTAACCTAACCTAACCTAACCTAACCTAACCTAACCTAACCTAACCTAACCTAACCTAACCTAACCTAACCTAACCTAACCTAACCTAACCTAACCTAACCTAACCTAACCTAACCTAACCTAACCTAACCTAACCTAACCTAACCTAACCTAACCTAACCTAACCTAACCTAACCTAACCTAACCTAACCTAACCTAACCTAACCTAACCTAACCTAACCTAACCTAACCTAACCTAACCTAACCTAACCTAACCTAACCTAACCTAACCTAACCTAACCTAACCTAACCTAACCTAACCTAACCTAACCTAACCTAACCTAACCTAACCTAACCTAACCTAACCTAACCTAACCTAACCTAACCTAACCTAACCTAACCTAACCTAACCTAACCTAACCTAACCTAACCTAACCTAACCTAACCTAACCTAACCTAACCTAACCTAACCTAACCTAACCTAACCTAACCTAACCTAACCTAACCTAACCTAACCTAACCTAACCTAACCTAACCTAACCTAACCTAACCTAACCTAACCTAACCTAACCTAACCTAACCTAACCTAACCTAACCTAACCTAACCTAACCTAACCTAACCTAACCTAACCTAACCTAACCTAACCTAACCTAACCTAACCTAACCTAACCTAACCTAACCTAACCTAACCTAACCTAACCTAACCTAACCTAACCTAACCTAACCTAACCTAACCTAACCTAACCTAACCTAACCTAACCTAACCTAACCTAACCTAACCTAACCTAACCTAACCTAACCTAACCTAACCTAACCTAACCTAACCTAACCTAACCTAACCTAACCTAACCTAACCTAACCTAACCTAACCTAACCTAACCTAACCTAACCTAACCTAACCTAACCTAACCTAACCTAACCTAACCTAACCTAACCTAACCTAACCTAACCTAACCTAACCTAACCTAACCTAACCTAACCTAACCTAACCTAACCTAACCTAACCTAACCTAACCTAACCTAACCTAACCTAACCTAACCTAACCTAACCTAACCTAACCTAACCTAACCTAACCTAACCTAACCTAACCTAACCTAACCTAACCTAACCTAACCTAACCTAACCTAACCTAACCTAACCTAACCTAACCTAACCTAACCTAACCTAACCTAACCTAACCTAACCTAACCTAACCTAACCTAACCTAACCTAACCTAACCTAACCTAACCTAACCTAACCTAACCTAACCTAACCTAACCTAACCTAACCTAACCTAACCTAACCTAACCTAACCTAACCTAACCTAACCTAACCTAACCTAACCTAACCTAACCTAACCTAACCTAACCTAACCTAACCTAACCTAACCTAACCTAACCTAACCTAACCTAACCTAACCTAACCTAACCTAACCTAACCTAACCTAACCTAACCTAACCTAACCTAACCTAACCTAACCTAACCTAACCTAACCTAACCTAACCTAACCTAACCTAACCTAACCTAACCTAACCTAACCTAACCTAACCTAACCTAACCTAACCTAACCTAACCTAACCTAACCTAACCTAACCTAACCTAACCTAACCTAACCTAACCTAACCTAACCTAACCTAACCTAACCTAACCTAACCTAACCTAACCTAACCTAACCTAACCTAACCTAACCTAACCTAACCTAACCTAACCTAACCTAACCTAACCTAACCTAACCTAACCTAACCTAACCTAACCTAACCTAACCTAACCTAACCTAACCTAACCTAACCTAACCTAACCTAACCTAACCTAACCTAACCTAACCTAACCTAACCTAACCTAACCTAACCTAACCTAACCTAACCTAACCTAACCTAACCTAACCTAACCTAACCTAACCTAACCTAACCTAACCTAACCTAACCTAACCTAACCTAACCTAACCTAACCTAACCTAACCTAACCTAACCTAACCTAACCTAACCTAACCTAACCTAACCTAACCTAACCTAACCTAACCTAACCTAACCTAACCTAACCTAACCTAACCTAACCTAACCTAACCTAACCTAACCTAACCTAACCTAACCTAACCTAACCTAACCTAACCTAACCTAACCTAACCTAACCTAACCTAACCTAACCTAACCTAACCTAACCTAACCTAACCTAACCTAACCTAACCTAACCTAACCTAACCTAACCTAACCTAACCTAACCTAACCTAACCTAACCTAACCTAACCTAACCTAACCTAACCTAACCTAACCTAACCTAACCTAACCTAACCTAACCTAACCTAACCTAACCTAACCTAACCTAACCTAACCTAACCTAACCTAACCTAACCTAACCTAACCTAACCTAACCTAACCTAACCTAACCTAACCTAACCTAACCTAACCTAACCTAACCTAACCTAACCTAACCTAACCTAACCTAACCTAACCTAACCTAACCTAACCTAACCTAACCTAACCTAACCTAACCTAACCTAACCTAACCTAACCTAACCTAACCTAACCTAACCTAACCTAACCTAACCTAACCTAACCTAACCTAACCTAACCTAACCTAACCTAACCTAACCTAACCTAACCTAACCTAACCTAACCTAACCTAACCTAACCTAACCTAACCTAACCTAACCTAACCTAACCTAACCTAACCTAACCTAACCTAACCTAACCTAACCTAACCTAACCTAACCTAACCTAACCTAACCTAACCTAACCTAACCTAACCTAACCTAACCTAACCTAACCTAACCTAACCTAACCTAACCTAACCTAACCTAACCTAACCTAACCTAACCTAACCTAACCTAACCTAACCTAACCTAACCTAACCTAACCTAACCTAACCTAACCTAACCTAACCTAACCTAACCTAACCTAACCTAACCTAACCTAACCTAACCTAACCTAACCTAACCTAACCTAACCTAACCTAACCTAACCTAACCTAACCTAACCTAACCTAACCTAACCTAACCTAACCTAACCTAACCTAACCTAACCTAACCTAACCTAACCTAACCTAACCTAACCTAACCTAACCTAACCTAACCTAACCTAACCTAACCTAACCTAACCTAACCTAACCTAACCTAACCTAACCTAACCTAACCTAACCTAACCTAACCTAACCTAACCTAACCTAACCTAACCTAACCTAACCTAACCTAACCTAACCTAACCTAACCTAACCTAACCTAACCTAACCTAACCTAACCTAACCTAACCTAACCTAACCTAACCTAACCTAACCTAACCTAACCTAACCTAACCTAACCTAACCTAACCTAACCTAACCTAACCTAACCTAACCTAACCTAACCTAACCTAACCTAACCTAACCTAACCTAACCTAACCTAACCTAACCTAACCTAACCTAACCTAACCTAACCTAACCTAACCTAACCTAACCTAACCTAACCTAACCTAACCTAACCTAACCTAACCTAACCTAACCTAACCTAACCTAACCTAACCTAACCTAACCTAACCTAACCTAACCTAACCTAACCTAACCTAACCTAACCTAACCTAACCTAACCTAACCTAACCTAACCTAACCTAACCTAACCTAACCTAACCTAACCTAACCTAACCTAACCTAACCTAACCTAACCTAACCTAACCTAACCTAACCTAACCTAACCTAACCTAACCTAACCTAACCTAACCTAACCTAACCTAACCTAACCTAACCTAACCTAACCTAACCTAACCTAACCTAACCTAACCTAACCTAACCTAACCTAACCTAACCTAACCTAACCTAACCTAACCTAACCTAACCTAACCTAACCTAACCTAACCTAACCTAACCTAACCTAACCTAACCTAACCTAACCTAACCTAACCTAACCTAACCTAACCTAACCTAACCTAACCTAACCTAACCTAACCTAACCTAACCTAACCTAACCTAACCTAACCTAACCTAACCTAACCTAACCTAACCTAACCTAACCTAACCTAACCTAACCTAACCTAACCTAACCTAACCTAACCTAACCTAACCTAACCTAACCTAACCTAACCTAACCTAACCTAACCTAACCTAACCTAACCTAACCTAACCTAACCTAACCTAACCTAACCTAACCTAACCTAACCTAACCTAACCTAACCTAACCTAACCTAACCTAACCTAACCTAACCTAACCTAACCTAACCTAACCTAACCTAACCTAACCTAACCTAACCTAACCTAACCTAACCTAACCTAACCTAACCTAACCTAACCTAACCTAACCTAACCTAACCTAACCTAACCTAACCTAACCTAACCTAACCTAACCTAACCTAACCTAACCTAACCTAACCTAACCTAACCTAACCTAACCTAACCTAACCTAACCTAACCTAACCTAACCTAACCTAACCTAACCTAACCTAACCTAACCTAACCTAACCTAACCTAACCTAACCTAACCTAACCTAACCTAACCTAACCTAACCTAACCTAACCTAACCTAACCTAACCTAACCTAACCTAACCTAACCTAACCTAACCTAACCTAACCTAACCTAACCTAACCTAACCTAACCTAACCTAACCTAACCTAACCTAACCTAACCTAACCTAACCTAACCTAACCTAACCTAACCTAACCTAACCTAACCTAACCTAACCTAACCTAACCTAACCTAACCTAACCTAACCTAACCTAACCTAACCTAACCTAACCTAACCTAACCTAACCTAACCTAACCTAACCTAACCTAACCTAACCTAACCTAACCTAACCTAACCTAACCTAACCTAACCTAACCTAACCTAACCTAACCTAACCTAACCTAACCTAACCTAACCTAACCTAACCTAACCTAACCTAACCTAACCTAACCTAACCTAACCTAACCTAACCTAACCTAACCTAACCTAACCTAACCTAACCTAACCTAACCTAACCTAACCTAACCTAACCTAACCTAACCTAACCTAACCTAACCTAACCTAACCTAACCTAACCTAACCTAACCTAACCTAACCTAACCTAACCTAACCTAACCTAACCTAACCTAACCTAACCTAACCTAACCTAACCTAACCTAACCTAACCTAACCTAACCTAACCTAACCTAACCTAACCTAACCTAACCTAACCTAACCTAACCTAACCTAACCTAACCTAACCTAACCTAACCTAACCTAACCTAACCTAACCTAACCTAACCTAACCTAACCTAACCTAACCTAACCTAACCTAACCTAACCTAACCTAACCTAACCTAACCTAACCTAACCTAACCTAACCTAACCTAACCTAACCTAACCTAACCTAACCTAACCTAACCTAACCTAACCTAACCTAACCTAACCTAACCTAACCTAACCTAACCTAACCTAACCTAACCTAACCTAACCTAACCTAACCTAACCTAACCTAACCTAACCTAACCTAACCTAACCTAACCTAACCTAACCTAACCTAACCTAACCTAACCTAACCTAACCTAACCTAACCTAACCTAACCTAACCTAACCTAACCTAACCTAACCTAACCTAACCTAACCTAACCTAACCTAACCTAACCTAACCTAACCTAACCTAACCTAACCTAACCTAACCTAACCTAACCTAACCTAACCTAACCTAACCTAACCTAACCTAACCTAACCTAACCTAACCTAACCTAACCTAACCTAACCTAACCTAACCTAACCTAACCTAACCTAACCTAACCTAACCTAACCTAACCTAACCTAACCTAACCTAACCTAACCTAACCTAACCTAACCTAACCTAACCTAACCTAACCTAACCTAACCTAACCTAACCTAACCTAACCTAACCTAACCTAACCTAACCTAACCTAACCTAACCTAACCTAACCTAACCTAACCTAACCTAACCTAACCTAACCTAACCTAACCTAACCTAACCTAACCTAACCTAACCTAACCTAACCTAACCTAACCTAACCTAACCTAACCTAACCTAACCTAACCTAACCTAACCTAACCTAACCTAACCTAACCTAACCTAACCTAACCTAACCTAACCTAACCTAACCTAACCTAACCTAACCTAACCTAACCTAACCTAACCTAACCTAACCTAACCTAACCTAACCTAACCTAACCTAACCTAACCTAACCTAACCTAACCTAACCTAACCTAACCTAACCTAACCTAACCTAACCTAACCTAACCTAACCTAACCTAACCTAACCTAACCTAACCTAACCTAACCTAACCTAACCTAACCTAACCTAACCTAACCTAACCTAACCTAACCTAACCTAACCTAACCTAACCTAACCTAACCTAACCTAACCTAACCTAACCTAACCTAACCTAACCTAACCTAACCTAACCTAACCTAACCTAACCTAACCTAACCTAACCTAACCTAACCTAACCTAACCTAACCTAACCTAACCTAACCTAACCTAACCTAACCTAACCTAACCTAACCTAACCTAACCTAACCTAACCTAACCTAACCTAACCTAACCTAACCTAACCTAACCTAACCTAACCTAACCTAACCTAACCTAACCTAACCTAACCTAACCTAACCTAACCTAACCTAACCTAACCTAACCTAACCTAACCTAACCTAACCTAACCTAACCTAACCTAACCTAACCTAACCTAACCTAACCTAACCTAACCTAACCTAACCTAACCTAACCTAACCTAACCTAACCTAACCTAACCTAACCTAACCTAACCTAACCTAACCTAACCTAACCTAACCTAACCTAACCTAACCTAACCTAACCTAACCTAACCTAACCTAACCTAACCTAACCTAACCTAACCTAACCTAACCTAACCTAACCTAACCTAACCTAACCTAACCTAACCTAACCTAACCTAACCTAACCTAACCTAACCTAACCTAACCTAACCTAACCTAACTCCGTAACCTAACTTTCCGGAACCTAACTTTCCGGAACCTAACTTTCCGGAACCTAACTCCGTAACCTAACTTTCCGAAACCTAACTTTCCGGAACATAACTCCGGAACCTAACTTTCTGAAAGCTAACTTTCCGGAACCTAACTTTCCAGAACTTAACATTGCGGAACCTAACTTTCCGAAACCTAATTTTCCGGGGCATAACTCCGGACCTAACGTCTAACGGAACTTAATTTCCTAAACCTTACTTTCCGGAACGTTAGGTTACGGAGTTAGGTTCCGGAAAGTTAAGTTCCGGAAAGTTAGGTTCCGGAAAGTTAGGTTCCGGCAAGATAGGTTCCGGAGTTAGGTTCCGGAAAATTATTGTTCCGGAAAGTTAGGTTTCGGAAAGTTAGGTTCCGGAAAGTTATTTCCGGAGAGTTAGGTTCCGCAAGGTTAGGCTCCGCAAGGTTTGGTTCCGGAAAGTTAGGTTTCAGAAAGTTTGGTTCCGGAAAGGTATGATCCGGAAAGTTAGGTTCCGGAAAGTTAGGTTACGGAGTTAGGTTCCAGAAAGTTAGGTTCCGGAAAGTAAGGTTCCGGAAAATTATCTTTCCGGAAAGTTAGGTTTTGGAAATTGAGTTCCGGAAAACTTTGTTCCGGAACGTTAGGTCCGGAGTTAGGTTTCGGAAAATTTGGTCTCGTAAAGTTAGTTTCCACAAGGTTAAGTTCCGGAAAGTTAGGTTCCGGAAAGTTAGCTTTCAGAAAGTTAGGTTCCGGAGTTATTTTCCGGAAAGTTAGGTTTCGGAAAGTTAGGTTACGGAGTTAGGTTCCGGAAAGTTAAGTTCCGGCAAGTTAGGTTCCGGAAAGTTAGGTTCCGTAAAGATAGGTTCCGGAAAATTAGGTTACGGAGTTAGCTTCCGGAAAGTTAGGTTCCGGAGCTAGGTTCCGGAAAGTTAGGTTCCGGCATGATAGATTCCGGAGTTAGGTTCCGGAAAATTATTGTTCCGGAGTTAGGTTTCGGGAATTTAGGTTCCGCAAGGTTAGGTTCCGGAAAGTAAGGTTACGGAAAGTTAGGTTTTAGAAAGTTTGTTCCGGAAAGTTATTTCCGGAGAGTTTGGTTCCTGAGTTAGGTTCCGCAAGGTTAGGTTCCGGAAAGTTAGGTTTCAGAAAGTTAGGTTCCGGAAAGTTATGTTCCGGAAAGTTAGGTTACGGAGTTAGGTTCCAGAAAGTTAGGTTCCGGAAAGTTAGGTTACGGAGTTAGGTTCCGGAAAGTTAGGTTCCGGAGTTAGGTTCTGGAAAGTTAGGTTACGGAGTTAGGGTTCGGAAACTTATGTTCCGGAGTTAGGTTCCGGAGTTAGGTTCCGGAACGTTAGGTTTCGAAAGGTTAGGTTGCGGAAGTGTAGGTTCCGAAAGGTTAGGTTACGGAAGGATTCGAAATGTACAGACTATTATAAGTTTCATTTGCATACTTATACAATAGTAAAATCCAGTGTCAACGGCGATCACTTGACGCCATCTATTGGTGAGCGGCGGCAACTTTAATACAATATACTTCTTTAATAAATATTAATAGTTTCCTTTGTCACCAATAGATGGCGCTAAGAGTACTTTGTAACACGCTGTTGTTACGATTTTCCGATACCATAAGGTTTTTAATATTTTTCGAACTGATTATAACTGTGGCGGCCCGCACACAAGGAGCCAGTGCGCTGACTGGCTGGCAGCTAAACCGCCAAAGTGTTGCAATTGTGTCGCTGCGAAGCTCGAGCACGGCCTGGACCATAGCGCATACAGCACAAGCTGCCCAACACGGAGAAGATGGGAGGCCTTGGCGCGGGCAAAGGTGCAGTACAGCTGAGCTGTTCCAAGGGACAATTCGGGCGAAACAACGACGAGAAAAGGGTACGACCAACGGCAAATAATTATACTGTAGTCCATCATTGGATGGATCTACATATACAAACAATTGTAGGTCTTAAAAATATCACATCTCTCGTATTCCGTACGCATTGTTACAATGGAAAATGGGCGAAGCTGCGTTGCAAGCCCGTTTCGCCGTTCTGCATCTCTCCATTAATCTCCATCCAAGATTTGAAAATAAAACGGATAAATTAGTTCAGAATAAAGTTAAATAAAATAGATTAAAATATGCAATAGCATCATGAAGATAAAACAATAAAGAAATTAATAATTAAGATAAATAAAATAAGCCGAATAATTATCTGCTGATAATTGTCGAATAGCTTATAAGTTAATAAATAAAGTTTGTTGAAAATTAGTCCATAAAAATTAGTTTTAAAAAATTAAAACAGATAAATATAAATAGATAAAGAAGTAGAGCACTGTTAAGCCTGTCAAAATAAAAAGAAATAGATTAAAAATATAAAAATAGAACATTTGAGTTAATTTGGAAATAGTCTCAACGATAAATGCATAGATAAAATAAAATTGTGTAGCTCCTTTAATAAAAACTTTCTTTTTTTTACAACTTGTTAAATAATAAAACTTTGCGACCCCAATCCTGGCATTCATTACCCGGGGAACAGAGCCGAATAAAAAAAAAAAAAAAAAAAAAAAAAAAACCTAACCTAACCTAACCTAACCTAACCTAACCTAACCTAACCTAACCTAACCTAACCTAACCTAACTCCGTAACCTAACTTTCCGGAACCTAACTTTCCGGAACCTAACTTTCCGGAACCTAACTCCGTAACCTAACTTTCCGAAACCTAACTTTCCGGAACATAACTCCGGAACCTAACTTTCTGAAAGCTAACTTTCCGGAACCTAACTTTCCAGAACTTAACATTGCGGAACCTAACTTTCCGAAACCTAATTTTCCGGGGCATAACTCCGGACCTAACGTCTAACGGAACTTAATTTCCTAAACCTTACTTTCCGGAACGTTAGGTTACGGAGTTAGGTTCCGGAAAGTTAAGTTCCGGAAAGTTAGGTTCCGGAAAGTTAGGTTCCGGCAAGATAGGTTCCGGAGTTAGGTTCCGGAAAATTATTGTTCCGGAAAGTTAGGTTTCGGAAAGTTAGGTTCCGGAAAGTTATTTCCGGAGAGTTAGGTTCCGCAAGGTTAGGCTCCGCAAGGTTTGGTTCCGGAAAGTTAGGTTTCAGAAAGTTTGGTTCCGGAAAGGTATGATCCGGAAAGTTAGGTTCCGGAAAGTTAGGTTACGGAGTTAGGTTCCAGAAAGTTAGGTTCCGGAAAGTAAGGTTCCGGAAAATTATCTTTCCGGAAAGTTAGGTTTTGGAAATTGAGTTCCGGAAAACTTTGTTCCGGAACGTTAGGTCCGGAGTTAGGTTTCGGAAAATTTGGTCTCGTAAAGTTAGTTTCCACAAGGTTAAGTTCCGGAAAGTTAGGTTCCGGAAAGTTAGCTTTCAGAAAGTTAGGTTCCGGAGTTATTTTCCGGAAAGTTAGGTTTCGGAAAGTTAGGTTACGGAGTTAGGTTCCGGAAAGTTAAGTTCCGGCAAGTTAGGTTCCGGAAAGTTAGGTTCCGTAAAGATAGGTTCCGGAAAATTAGGTTACGGAGTTAGCTTCCGGAAAGTTAGGTTCCGGAGCTAGGTTCCGGAAAGTTAGGTTCCGGCATGATAGATTCCGGAGTTAGGTTCCGGAAAATTATTGTTCCGGAGTTAGGTTTCGGGAATTTAGGTTCCGCAAGGTTAGGTTCCGGAAAGTAAGGTTACGGAAAGTTAGGTTTTAGAAAGTTTGTTCCGGAAAGTTATTTCCGGAGAGTTTGGTTCCTGAGTTAGGTTCCGCAAGGTTAGGTTCCGGAAAGTTAGGTTTCAGAAAGTTAGGTTCCGGAAAGTTATGTTCCGGAAAGTTAGGTTACGGAGTTAGGTTCCAGAAAGTTAGGTTCCGGAAAGTTAGGTTACGGAGTTAGGTTCCGGAAAGTTAGGTTCCGGAGTTAGGTTCTGGAAAGTTAGGTTACGGAGTTAGGGTTCGGAAACTTATGTTCCGGAGTTAGGTTCCGGAGTTAGGTTCCGGAACGTTAGGTTTCGAAAGGTTAGGTTGCGGAAGTGTAGGTTCCGAAAGGTTAGGTTACGGAAGGATTCGAAATGTACAGACTATTATAAGTTTCATTTGCATACTTATACAATAGTAAAATCCAGTGTCAACGGCGATCACTTGACGCCATCTATTGGTGAGCGGCGGCAACTTTAATACAATATACTTCTTTAATAAATATTAATAGTTTCCTTTGTCACCAATAGATGGCGCTAAGAGTACTTTGTAACACGCTGTTGTTACGATTTTCCGATACCATAAGGTTTTTAATATTTTTCGAACTGATTATAACTGTGGCGGCCCGCACACAAGGAGCCAGTGCGCTGACTGGCTGGCAGCTAAACCGCCAAAGTGTTGCAATTGTGTCGCTGCGAAGCTCGAGCACGGCCTGGACCATAGCGCATACAGCACAAGCTGCCCAACACGGAGAAGATGGGAGGCCTTGGCGCGGGCAAAGGTGCAGTACAGCTGAGCTGTTCCAAGGGACAATTCGGGCGAAACAACGACGAGAAAAGGGTACGACCAACGGCAAATAATTATACTGTAGTCCATCATTGGATGGATCTACATATACAAACAATTGTAGGTCTTAAAAATATCACATCTCTCGTATTCCGTACGCATTGTTACAATGGAAAATGGGCGAAGCTGCGTTGCAAGCCCGTTTCGCCGTTCTGCATCTCTCCATTAATCTCCATCCAAGATTTGAAAATAAAACGGATAAATTAGTTCAGAATAAAGTTAAATAAAATAGATTAAAATATGCAATAGCATCATGAAGATAAAACAATAAAGAAATTAATAATTAAGATAAATAAAATAAGCCGAATAATTATCTGCTGATAATTGTCGAATAGCTTATAAGTTAATAAATAAAGTTTGTTGAAAATTAGTCCATAAAAATTAGTTTTAAAAAATTAAAACAGATAAATATAAATAGATAAAGAAGTAGAGCACTGTTAAGCCTGTCAAAATAAAAAGAAATAGATTAAAAATATAAAAATAGAACATTTGAGTTAATTTGGAAATAGTCTCAACGATAAATGCATAGATAAAATAAAATTGTGTAGCTCCTTTAATAAAAACTTTCTTTTTTTTACAACTTGTTAAATAATAAAACTTTGCGACCCCAATCCTGGCATTCATTACCCGGGGAACAGAGCCGAATAAAAAAAAAAAAAAAAAAAAAAAAAAAACCTAACCTAACCTAACCTAACCTAACCTAACCTAACCTAACCTAACCTAACCTAACCTAACCTAACTCCGTAACCTAACTTTCCGGAACCTAACTTTCCGGAACCTAACTTTCCGGAACCTAACTCCGTAACCTAACTTTCCGAAACCTAACTTTCCGGAACATAACTCCGGAACCTAACTTTCTGAAAGCTAACTTTCCGGAACCTAACTTTCCAGAACTTAACATTGCGGAACCTAACTTTCCGAAACCTAATTTTCCGGGGCATAACTCCGGACCTAACGTCTAACGGAACTTAATTTCCTAAACCTTACTTTCCGGAACGTTAGGTTACGGAGTTAGGTTCCGGAAAGTTAAGTTCCGGAAAGTTAGGTTCCGGAAAGTTAGGTTCCGGCAAGATAGGTTCCGGAGTTAGGTTCCGGAAAATTATTGTTCCGGAAAGTTAGGTTTCGGAAAGTTAGGTTCCGGAAAGTTATTTCCGGAGAGTTAGGTTCCGCAAGGTTAGGCTCCGCAAGGTTTGGTTCCGGAAAGTTAGGTTTCAGAAAGTTTGGTTCCGGAAAGGTATGATCCGGAAAGTTAGGTTCCGGAAAGTTAGGTTACGGAGTTAGGTTCCAGAAAGTTAGGTTCCGGAAAGTAAGGTTCCGGAAAATTATCTTTCCGGAAAGTTAGGTTTTGGAAATTGAGTTCCGGAAAACTTTGTTCCGGAACGTTAGGTCCGGAGTTAGGTTTCGGAAAATTTGGTCTCGTAAAGTTAGTTTCCACAAGGTTAAGTTCCGGAAAGTTAGGTTCCGGAAAGTTAGCTTTCAGAAAGTTAGGTTCCGGAGTTATTTTCCGGAAAGTTAGGTTTCGGAAAGTTAGGTTACGGAGTTAGGTTCCGGAAAGTTAAGTTCCGGCAAGTTAGGTTCCGGAAAGTTAGGTTCCGTAAAGATAGGTTCCGGAAAATTAGGTTACGGAGTTAGCTTCCGGAAAGTTAGGTTCCGGAGCTAGGTTCCGGAAAGTTAGGTTCCGGCATGATAGATTCCGGAGTTAGGTTCCGGAAAATTATTGTTCCGGAGTTAGGTTTCGGGAATTTAGGTTCCGCAAGGTTAGGTTCCGGAAAGTAAGGTTACGGAAAGTTAGGTTTTAGAAAGTTTGTTCCGGAAAGTTATTTCCGGAGAGTTTGGTTCCTGAGTTAGGTTCCGCAAGGTTAGGTTCCGGAAAGTTAGGTTTCAGAAAGTTAGGTTCCGGAAAGTTATGTTCCGGAAAGTTAGGTTACGGAGTTAGGTTCCAGAAAGTTAGGTTCCGGAAAGTTAGGTTACGGAGTTAGGTTCCGGAAAGTTAGGTTCCGGAGTTAGGTTCTGGAAAGTTAGGTTACGGAGTTAGGGTTCGGAAACTTAGGTTCCGGAGTTAGGTTCCGGAGTTAGGTTCCGGAACGTTAGGTTTCGAAAGGTTAGGTTGCGGAAGTGTAGGTTCCGAAAGGTTAGGTTACGGAAGGATTCGAAATGTACAGACTATTATAAGTTTCATTTGCATACTTATACAATAGTAAAATCCAGTGTCAACGGCGATCACTTGACGCCATCTATTGGTGAGCGGCGGCAACTTTAATACAATATACTTCTTTAATAAATATTAATAGTTTCCTTTGTCACCAATAGATGGCGCTAAGAGTACTTTGTAACACGCTGTTGTTACGATTTTCCGATACCATAAGGTTTTTAATATTTTTCGAACTGATTATAACTGTGGCGGCCCGCACACAAGGAGCCAGTGCGCTGACTGGCTGGCAGCTAAACCGCCAAAGTGTTGCAATTGTGTCGCTGCGAAGCTCGAGCACGGCCTGGACCATAGCGCATACAGCACAAGCTGCCCAACACGGAGAAGATGGGAGGCCTTGGCGCGGGCAAAGGTGCAGTACAGCTGAGCTGTTCCAAGGGACAATTCGGGCGAAACAACGACGAGAAAAGGGTACGACCAACGGCAAATAATTATACTGTAGTCCATCATTGGATGGATCTACATATACAAACAATTGTAGGTCTTAAAAATATCACATCTCTCGTATTCCGTACGCATTGTTACAATGGAAAATGGGCGAAGCTGCGTTGCAAGCCCGTTTCGCCGTTCTGCATCTCTCCATTAATCTCCATCCAAGATTTGAAAATAAAACGGATAAATTAGTTCAGAATAAAGTTAAATAAAATAGATTAAAATATGCAATAGCATCATGAAGATAAAACAATAAAGAAATTAATAATTAAGATAAATAAAATAAGCCGAATAATTATCTGCTGATAATTGTCGAATAGCTTATAAGTTAATAAATAAAGTTTGTTGAAAATTAGTCCATAAAAATTAGTTTTAAAAAATTAAAACAGATAAATATAAATAGATAAAGAAGTAGAGCACTGTTAAGCCTGTCAAAATAAAAAGAAATAGATTAAAAATATAAAAATAGAACATTTGAGTTAATTTGGAAATAGTCTCAACGATAAATGCATAGATAAAATAAAATTGTGTAGCTCCTTTAATAAAAACTTTCTTTTTTTTACAACTTGTTAAATAATAAAACTTTGCGACCCCAATCCTGGCATTCATTACCCGGGGAACAGAGCCGAATAAAAAAAAAAAAAAAAAAAAAAAAAAAACCTAACCTAACCTAACCTAACCTAACCTAACCTAACCTAACCTAACCTAACCTAACCTAACCTAACTCCGTAACCTAACTTTCCGGAACCTAACTTTCCGGAACCTAACTTTCCGGAACCTAACTCCGTAACCTAACTTTCCGAAACCTAACTTTCCGGAACATAACTCCGGAACCTAACTTTCTGAAAGCTAACTTTCCGGAACCTAACTTTCCAGAACTTAACATTGCGGAACCTAACTTTCCGAAACCTAATTTTCCGGGGCATAACTCCGGACCTAACGTCTAACGGAACTTAATTTCCTAAACCTTACTTTCCGGAACGTTAGGTTACGGAGTTAGGTTCCGGAAAGTTAAGTTCCGGAAAGTTAGGTTCCGGAAAGTTAGGTTCCGGCAAGATAGGTTCCGGAGTTAGGTTCCGGAAAATTATTGTTCCGGAAAGTTAGGTTTCGGAAAGTTAGGTTCCGGAAAGTTATTTCCGGAGAGTTAGGTTCCGCAAGGTTAGGCTCCGCAAGGTTTGGTTCCGGAAAGTTAGGTTTCAGAAAGTTTGGTTCCGGAAAGGTATGATCCGGAAAGTTAGGTTCCGGAAAGTTAGGTTACGGAGTTAGGTTCCAGAAAGTTAGGTTCCGGAAAGTAAGGTTCCGGAAAATTATCTTTCCGGAAAGTTAGGTTTTGGAAATTGAGTTCCGGAAAACTTTGTTCCGGAACGTTAGGTCCGGAGTTAGGTTTCGGAAAATTTGGTCTCGTAAAGTTAGTTTCCACAAGGTTAAGTTCCGGAAAGTTAGGTTCCGGAAAGTTAGCTTTCAGAAAGTTAGGTTCCGGAGTTATTTTCCGGAAAGTTAGGTTTCGGAAAGTTAGGTTACGGAGTTAGGTTCCGGAAAGTTAAGTTCCGGCAAGTTAGGTTCCGGAAAGTTAGGTTCCGTAAAGATAGGTTCCGGAAAATTAGGTTACGGAGTTAGCTTCCGGAAAGTTAGGTTCCGGAGCTAGGTTCCGGAAAGTTAGGTTCCGGCATGATAGATTCCGGAGTTAGGTTCCGGAAAATTATTGTTCCGGAGTTAGGTTTCGGGAATTTAGGTTCCGCAAGGTTAGGTTCCGGAAAGTAAGGTTACGGAAAGTTAGGTTTTAGAAAGTTTGTTCCGGAAAGTTATTTCCGGAGAGTTTGGTTCCTGAGTTAGGTTCCGCAAGGTTAGGTTCCGGAAAGTTAGGTTTCAGAAAGTTAGGTTCCGGAAAGTTATGTTCCGGAAAGTTAGGTTACGGAGTTAGGTTCCAGAAAGTTAGGTTCCGGAAAGTTAGGTTACGGAGTTAGGTTCCGGAAAGTTAGGTTCCGGAGTTAGGTTCTGGAAAGTTAGGTTACGGAGTTAGGGTTCGGAAACTTAGGTTCCGGAGTTAGGTTCCGGAGTTAGGTTCCGGAACGTTAGGTTTCGAAAGGTTAGGTTGCGGAAGTGTAGGTTCCGAAAGGTTAGGTTACGGAAGGATTCGAAATGTACAGACTATTATAAGTTTCATTTGCATACTTATACAATAGTAAAATCCAGTGTCAACGGCGATCACTTGACGCCATCTATTGGTGAGCGGCGGCAACTTTAATACAATATACTTCTTTAATAAATATTAATAGTTTCCTTTGTCACCAATAGATGGCGCTAAGAGTACTTTGTAACACGCTGTTGTTACGATTTTCCGATACCATAAGGTTTTTAATATTTTTCGAACTGATTATAATTTGCCGCCGCCGCCGTCGTCGTCGAGGTTTGGTCAAGAAGGGAATGGCTGCCCGACCGCATCCTCTATACTACCTGAGCAGCCAGCACCCAGCTCACCCAAGCGCGGCGTCAAAGCCCGTACCCCATCTTCTTTGCAACAGGACGCCCGCCCCAGCTGTGACGCATCTATTGCACACTCCGGCCCAACCAGCGACCTCAAAGGGGTAGGAAGATTTTTGTATGGAAGCTTGAGCTTACCTACAAATCCCGCCGTTTTGACTTTTTTTTTCAAAATAGCGTTCACTTGTAATTCTGTCAAAAATAAATTCTTTCCATAACAATACAAACATTAACCCTCTTATTACAAAACCAGTTTTAAAAATGTTACCAGGCTTAGTACTACGTTTATGACTAAGACTAAAAATCAACCTTATTACAAAACGAAGTTTTTCGCTAGTCCAAGTAACATCTATGGTAATAAAGTTAGACCGCCGCGACCCCTAGTTTTACTGTGGTCTAAATCACAAAACGTCAAACAGCCTTGTCTTTTTCATACTGTTCTACGTTCTCGCGCTCTTTGTAGTTGTTCTGTTCATTGTTGTTATTTATTTTTGTCCCCCGCATTCTCACTGGACGTTCAAAACTTTACATATTACAATATTTTGACAAGTACAATTTTTGAAACTTGATCATGTTTCTTTCCGTTCTACGCATGGTACAATGTTTTACGTATAGAAATTATTTTATAAAAACATCGACTTCATTTTTAACTTAAAACAAAAATAAAATATAAAGACGATATCTATCAATAATAAAACACATTTGTATACAAAGAATATATTTTTTATCATTTAACTTAACGATTTTAAGGCATGCTACAAAACAACGTTTTGCGAAAAGAAACGCGCTGAACGAATGAACGAATGGTGTAATTTTATAATCTGTGAATACGAGTTTTAAGTTCGTATTAACTAGTTCTGAGAAAGTCTACGATTTGTAATAAGGAAGGTTTTAAATTCTAATTCGGCTTTAATACAGGTTTAAACCTGGACTTCCTAGTCCAGTTTTAAACCTGTGCTAGCGTATTTTTTTGTAATAAGAGGGTAAATGTCATTACATGAGAACCCGTCCTATTTCCTAGATAAGGGCAACCAAAATTTTACTTCTACTTGTTGATTTTTTTCCAAAATAATTCACATAAAATTCTTACTAAAATTATTACAAAAATGTTATGACGAAATCCCGTTATGGGTCACGTTTTAAAGATATAAAACAGAAAAACAAACTAAAGTAAAACTGGTTGCTTATATGTATCTTGGAAATGTGACAGTTTACGGGTTTTTCGTCTAATCACATTATTTATTATTTTTGTATTCTTAGTATCCATTTTTGAGATACATAATATAAGTGAACGATATTTTGAAGAAAAGTCAATACGGCGGACCAGTAGAAAGGCCAAAATCCTCAATGCCCTTTAATGGGATGGGATGGGAGCTGATACCCAGGATAGGATAATTTTTACCTTCTTATATTTATATACCATAAGTTCTTATTATACTTTTACACCTTATTTATTTTATGCACTTATGTTCTTTCCCGTTCTATATACCTTATGTACCTATATTCTTCATGCACCTATGTACTTTACCAATTTAATTCCTTGTACCCTTATAATATAATTATACCTTTTGTTGGAGCCTGAGCTTGGGGTTGTTGTTGTTGAATGATAGAATATTTAAGTTCCCACAAAAATGTATTTAAACTGTTTACAAAATGTTCTTAATGTTAATGAGCGCGCCCGCTTGCCACGGTACTATAATTTGCACTGTTGTTTTAATAAATTAATTATAATAAGTAAAGCAATACCTAACGCGGTCGGTCAATGGCCTAATTACCGCGTCGCCCATCATACGACATTTTAGGTATTGCGCAATGAAAGTGTTCGTATACCGAACATATTCCCGGGCGGGAAAAGTACATAAAAATTCTAAAACATTACAAAAATAAAAAATGTCTATATCTATCCTAAACGTAACATCTAAACACTAATCTTCATTCTGTCACTCACTAAACACTAGCCTTTGAGACACTGGCTTTAATTCGGTTTCACTGTTAGAACGCACTCGCGCACTATCACTATCACATTCACTTATCCGGTGAAGCTGGCACATGCTGGTGGAGCGTGCGGCGCGGGTGGGCGGCGGCGGCGGCGGTGTCACTTGCGCGCCCGCGGACGCTGTCTCTCCCTGAGGCGCGGCGGGCGCAGGCGCAGGCGCAGACCGCCACCACCAGCCGCCATTGCGCCGCACTCGTCGACAAACGATGACAATCGCTGAAATTGCTGCTACGCCAATTATTCCATATAGCAAGATGTACTGATGTATGTCGTGGTAGGATACTGAGTATAGATCTGTTATTGACTCAGCATCCTTTAGCCCTTGAATCCTTTTCTCAATATCTTTGATCAACGGGTCATTGTTTGTGTCGTTACTTTCGTTATTGCTTGGTGGTGTAAAATGTTCCATCTTGAGATTTATGATATGATTAATTGGTGCTATAATATTAATATCTAAATTTTCTTTAATGTTCAATGTGCTTTTTCTACTTTTATGGGCGAAAACAGTAAAATTATCTGTTTTTATAAGGCATTCCCCTTCGATGTTTATTATGCTCGGTTTCGTCAGCTGATGTGCGGTAACGCGATCCCGGCATATTGTGCGAACTTGACACTGCCCGCAGCACGTGTATAAGTAAGTGTTTACTTTTGATAAGCTATGCCACCTGTTTTGGCACGCGATCACACTCGTTTTACATTTACTTGTATCTTGTTCATTTTTCACACACAAATCTTGGTCATTTTTTAATTTGTTTATAGGGCTGTCTAAGGTACATATCAAGGTTGCCTCGTCCTTTATCATACATTTCTGATAATCGTCTTGACTTATTGTAATATAAGAGTCCTTTTGTAAATTGATTGCAATCTGTTCTGATATGGGTACTATGTTTCTCATATTATATTTTTCATATTGTTGTGGAATGGGTATAAGGTTGTATAGATCATAAGTATCTCTGCTGATGAGGGGAATTGTGATTTCAAATATAAAGTATTCTTCGGTCATCCTTGCCCTTACTTTTAACAGTTTGTAAATCTGGCTTACATCCGACTCAATGTTATTAATGGGAAGTGTGACTTCAGCTGATAGCATTGCAGATATAGTGTTAAGTTCTGCCTGTAGTTGTTGCGGTGTCATTAAGTGTATGTTAAAGTGGCCGTTATGAATGTCTGTCACCGTATCTAATAAAGTTTCTTGTATGCCCTTTAATGTTTGTAGCAATTGTTGGGCGGCTAAGACCGATAGAGTGAAGTCATCTTCAATAGATACTCTATTAACTTGTTGTTGTATCGTAATTATAGTTTCGTCAATGGTGTTTAAATGTTTGTTTATAACTTTGTGTTGTTTTGACATAACGCCTTCAATTCTCTTCAATAAATTGTATTCTGATTCTACGACTGAGGTTTGATTTTTCCAGAGATTGTTTAAGTGAATTTGATTTTTTCTTATTAGTTCAATGTCCTTGGCATACTGTTCCGCGAAACGTTGATCTAATACTCCGAATAGGTCGGCAGCTATGTATCCGACACCATTGATAAGGCCACGACGCCGTCTGGCGCTACGTTTAAAGTGTTGATTAAGCAACAGCTGGTTGTAGTATTGTAACTCTATAAAGTGGTGATTCAATTGCGGCGTTATCATATTACATTGATTGTCTGGACTTAGTTGTGCGCATGACGTCATAACATATGATTGTATTTTTTCAAATGCCTTATTACCTTCCCAATAAGGTTTCATATCGTAGTACACGACTAAAGTCCACATGTCTCTATTCAATTGCATCTTTGCAATAGAGTCAAAATACACTGTTTGGTTGTTGTTTATTTCTGTTATGATACTTGATCCGTATATGTTGTTAAATAGGCTGAAGAAACAGATTAAAGTAACAAAATATGAGGACCATGTAGGTTTTCTAACTTTTGGAACCTCCGTTTTCTCAGTCTGTTGTTCTTGATATGTTTGGCTTTCTTCTTTATTTTGAACCGGTAAAAGAGACAGTTTTACGACCGGCCTTTTGATATAACCGTTTTTCGTTTTCAACGTGGCGACTCTCACGTAGCCATCAGAGCCAGAGTGCACTTCTACCACTCTTCCCATAGCCCATTTTCCTGCCGGCAAATTATCCTCGTGGATAATTACCATGTCTCCTATTTCAATGTTTCGTTGCGGTTTTAGCCATTTCCTGCGTGCCGTCATTTGACTCAGATATTCATCTTTCCATTTCTTCCAAATTTCTTGAAATATTTTTGTTGTCAAATGCCATCGAGTGCGAGCATCTTCGGCCGTCTCGATGATAGTCAAATCAGCTCGTCCTGTCAAAAAGTGAGCTGGTGTTAAAATGTTGAGATCGTCTATATCTTCCGTTAGAGGGCAGAGGGGGCGCGAGTTTAAGCATGCTTCTAACTGCGCTAAGATGGTGGAAAACTCTTCAAAGGTGAGTTTTTGTTCTCCAACTACCCGTCTAAGGTGATGTTTAAGGCTACGCACTGCCCTTTCCCATAATCCACCTGAACTTGGCCAAGACGGAGCTGTGAAGTGCCATTGGATGTTCATTTCTGTCACTTCCTTCAGAAAGCTATTATCGAAGATAGTTTGGAGTTGCAATTGTTCTTCTTTTAAAAGATTGTTGGCTCCATGGAAATTTGTTCCATTGTCACTGTAAATATGAGCAGGGGCCCCCCGACGTGCTGTCATCCGACGTAGGGCCGCGAGGAAGGCAGAACTAGTCAAATCTGATACCATCTCTAAATGTACGGCCTTGGTTACCATACAGACAAAGACAGCCACGTAGCCCTTCGTGGTTCTAGCTCCTCGTCCTTTGTTCATTTTGACATCCATGTATCCTGTGTAGTCCACTCCTGTGTGATAGAATGCCGGAGCGGAGTTCACTCTTACTTCTGGAAGGTCTCCCATGAGTTGGTGCATTTTTACAGGACTATGTTTCTGGCAGGTGACACAGTTCCGTATCACTTTTTTAACAATGTTGACACCGCCAGTGATCCAATACTGTTGTCTAAGCTTAGCAAGCGTCAAACGGGGACCACCGTGGAATGTTTCATGATGAGCTTGATTGATCAGTAGCGTAGCTAGACGGCCACTTGATGGTATAATCGCAGGGTGTTTCATCTCGGAACTTATACGGCTGCTGTGCTTCAATCTTCCACCAACTCTCAAAACGTTCTGTTTGTCAATGATCGGGCGTAGATTTAGTAATTTACTGTTTGATTTCACAATTCCAGTTTTGTTTAGATGTTCAATATCTGCTCCAAATTCACTTGATTGCACAAATTTTACAATAGTTAATTTTGCTTTATTTATTTCTTGCAGTGTAAGTTGACCCGGCAACTGCTTACGCTGCGGGTTCAACGCCCGGTGTAACCATGCAATGATTCTTGTAACTTGCGTCATTGAGCTATATTTATGAATAATGTTGTTTATTAAATTATTGTCGTTTTCTGTCTGAATAACGTTTGTTTGTTTTATGTTTTTTGTTTCTAAATCCGTCATATATTCTTTATGTTCAAATTGCTCAGGATTCCGTTCTGTAAGCCATGTAGGTCCTTTCCACCACAAGGCATTGTCCTTTAATTGAACGGCATATAAACCTCTGCTGGCCAGGTCTGCGGGGTTTACATTTGATTTTACATAACGCCAGCACGTTGTAGGTATTATACCGCGTATTTTTTCCACTCTGTTTGCTACGAAGGGCTTCCAGCGGCTTGGTTCTCCTTGGATCCAACCTAATGCTGCCATGGAGTCGGTCCAGCAATAGAGTTCTATTAGATGTTGGTTTAAGGCTGTTTTTATTTTCTCTACCAATTTCGCTAATAGTAAACCTCCACAGAGTTCTAGTTTCGGCAAAGATAGAGCTTTCCTATGTGGGACAAGTTTTCCCTTCGCTCCCACTAAAATGACGTCAGAATTTCTTTTCGGGATACGTGCGTATACAACGCAAGCGTATGCCTTTTCGGACGCGTCACAAAAGCCATACAACTCTATGACGTCATCCTGTTTACATGATAGCCATCTTGGTACTGTAAATTCACTTATTAATGGCATACTTAGTTTAATCTTTGCCCATTCATTGTATATGTCATCTGTTACTAGGTCGTCCCATTTCAGATCAAGTTTCCATAGACTTTGAAAAAGGAGTTTTAATTTTGTTGATAATGGGGCCAACCAGCCGAGTGGGTCAAATAACTTTGATATTTCTGATAATAAGTTACGTTTTGTTGGTTTCATATTATGTTTTGATTCTTTATATTGAAATGTGAACTTGTCTGTAGATGAATTCCAGCATAATCCTAATGTTTTAGATGTGTTATCATTTTTAAAGTTGAATAATGCGTTCTTGTTGTCTTTTTCCTCTTGTTGTAATTGAGATAGTAAGTCTGTATGATTCGACGACCATTTTCTCAAGTTCATTCCTCCTCGTTTTAGTAATGAAATAAGGTCTAAAATGAGTTGTTGTCCTGTTTCTTTTGAATATGATCCATGAACTAAATCGTCCATATAAAATGATGACTCAAGTACCTTTGAAGCTTCCACAAAGCTTTCCCTTTCATCCGCTGCTAGTTTTCTCAAAGTCATCATAGCTAAAAACGGAGCAGCCCTCTCGCCGTAAGTTATAGTAAGTAATTTATATGTTTGTAGTGGTTTTGACGGAGACTCTCGCCATACTATTTTTTGTAGTTGTTGGTCTAGTTCATTAAGATAAATCTGGCGATACATCTTCTCTATATCGGCAGTAAAGGCGTATTCATACTGTCGCCATTTTAAAAGTAATGTTTGCAGGTCTTGTTGTAGGTTCGGGCCAGAGTGCATCAGGTCATTCAGGCTGAATCCAGAGCTGGTTTTAGCCGAAGCATTAAACACAACCCTATGTTTAGTAGTACTTGACTCGACCCTTTGAACTCCATGATGTGGCAAGTAACATTCCAGGCTCGTCTTTTGTCCATCGTCAATATGCATATGTCCTAATGTTTCGTATTCCCTCATAAAATCTTTGTAATCACTTGCTAATTGTTCCTGTTTTTCGAATTTCCTTTCTAAATTACGAAATTGTGCAATACACATTTGTTTTGACGATCCCAACTTCTGTTCAGCGTTCGGTTTGAGGGGAAGCCGGACTTCGTACCGACCATCTTCCCGTCTCCGCGTGGTTGAGGAGTAGAATGCGATACACTCCTGTTCTTCGACTGAAAGGTCTGATGTCTCTGTGATTTCCTCAATGTTCCAAAACCTCTCAATATCTTGAATGTTATTTAGTACTACGTTGCAGTGAAATGTTTTTGTTTTAGCGTGCCCACATAGCAACCACCCAAGTTGGGTCTGTTGTGCTATTGGTAATGTTTCATCCTTTTTTATAATCCCACTCATAATAATTTTAGAGTAAATGTCGGCCCCGAAAAGTAAATCCACAAAACGGCTTTTATAGAATTCCGGGTCGGCCAGGTCTAAATCTGAAATGTAATTCCACGTTGGTTTGTTAAATGTGTTGTTAGGTAGATTTTTTATCAAATTGTTCATAATCAAAACTTCCACATTAAATGTAAAATCATTATACAGGGAACTACATTCGATGTTGATCATCCCTTTGCACGAATTCTCCTTTTGTCCTACTCCAAATATGGACCCCCTACACTTTTGCCTTTTAATACCTAACATTTGTGCCGCTCTTTCGCTTATCAATGAGATTTGAGATCCTTGATCTATTAAGGCTCTTAACTGAATGTAGTTACCGTCAGCTGTCTTAACTTTCAAAACTGCGGTAGCTAGAAGGATCTCAGAATAATCATCTTGAGACACGTGAGCGTTGTTTGTCGAGTTTACTTGTTTTTTCACAATCGGGGCTTTCGATGTTACAGTTTCCGTAGGTACTGATTGAATTGCGTCATGTAATATTGTGCTATGCTGACAGTTGCACTTACGACATGCCCTAGTTGAAAGACATGACTGTCCATTGTGACTATATAGGCAATTTATGCAAATCTTCAACTTATGTACTGTTTTTAATTTTTGTTCATTTGGCATCTCTAAAAAGCTTTTACAGTTATAAATGCCATGATCCTGATTGCATAAAGGACATGTGAAGCTTGATGAAACGTGTAAAGATTTCATAGGCTGATTAGGTTTTTGATGGAAGGTATTATTTTGCCCATTATGGCCATAATTCCCCTTAAAATATGATCCTTGTTGTTGTCCTTGAAAGGGTGGTTTGTTCTGCGAATCTCTGTGATTGATAATCGGTTTGTGTGGAGCTTTCTCTTGTTTTCTACGAGATGACTCCAAGGCTGTAAATTTTCCTTCAAGAAAATCTAAAAATTCCTGTAAAATAGGCAATTCTCGCGGATTTTTCAAGGATTCGATGTAATCTGCATGAGTTTCGGAATCTAACTTTTGTGAAAGAAGATGAACCAATATAGGATCCCATGTACAAATATCAATTTCTAAATTTTTAATGGCGTTAAGCGTCTCTGTCGTGACGTCATACATTTTCTTTATTTGTCCACCTGACTGTTGGTGCATATTGGAAAATCCTAACAGTGTATTCATATGAGTTGTAAAAATAAGCTTTTTATTGTTAAAACGGTTGTTTAATATGTTCCAACAAGTAGTGTAGTTTTCAGAACTTATTGGTAGGTGTTGTATTAGTCTTTCCGCCTCTCCTCGCATTTTACTCTTTAAAAACTGCATTTTTTGGGCACTAGATAAAGAGTTGTTATTGTGTATGGCTTCCGTAAAAAGGTCTTTGAAGGAAACCCACTGGTTATAATTCCCATGGAACGATGGCACATCCAATCGAGGAGTTGAATGTTCCCTGTGCGCTACAGACCAGATTTTCATATTAATTGTTTTCTTCATGTAATGAAACTGTTGTTCATAAGAATCGAATCTTTCTGCATATGTAATGTTTTCTTCTCCTATTTCTGATATGATTTCCCAATGTAATGTATCCACCGCCGACCAGCGAATTTGCAACGACTTAAGGGCATCCTCAAATTCCCATTTTTCTGACATAGAGTCAATGCCTATAAGACCCATTGTCCTTTCAAATGCCATTAAATTGGCCTCCTGTTTACGAAATAGTCGCTTCGATTCAATTGTACTAGAAAATGGTGTAAAATTGTCTTCCTCACGCTTTTCTAATTCTTTCCCATCTTGTTTTGTTCCTATTCCACTTCCACTTGGATTCATTCCCATTGCACTATCACCCATTGCACTATCACCCATTGCAATCAGACAGCTTTCAAAATATTTTTTCGTGTCAATATAAAATGTTTGTGTTTGTTTAAAATAGTCGTCCGTAAAATACTTATAGGATAATTTATCTTCCAATTCATCCAGTTTTGAATGATTTTCCTGAAATTCTTTCCATAATCTTTCAAGTGCATCAAGTCGTTTCTTAATGTAAGTAGGATTTTTACGATCCTGCGAGTCCTTTTTGAAATTAATCAATACTTTCTCCATTTCTTTCATCTTTTCCTTTTGAGCTTCCAGAACACACACGTAGTCAGGCATTTTGAGTAATAAAATGAAACGATCTTACTTGTTTCACGTAGATGTTGATGATGATTGTTGTACTCAGCTAACAAGCCAAGATGTGCTGTCCTGATGATGCAACCACGCCTCCTGACGTAGTTAGTGTTGATGTTGTCGATACCCAGCTAACAAGCCAAGTACTCCAAACCTGATGTTGTTACCACGACTCCTGTCGTAGTAGATGTTGTTAGGCCCAGTCTTCCTGACTGCCACCCGTGTTGAATGTTAAATACCCCAGCACACACTCCACTGTTCACCACTATTCACTGTTCACGTCACCCCTAATCACGAGATTATCGCGCGCGGGGTTTATAGCTCGAAGGACCATATGTTGGAGCCTGAGCTTGGGGTTGTTGTTGTTGAATGATAGAATATTTAAGTTCCCACAAAAATGTATTTAAACTGTTTACAAAATGTTCTTAATGTTAATGAGCGCGCCCGCTTGCCACGGTACTATAATTTGCACTGTTGTTTTAATAAATTAATTATAATAAGTAAAGCAATACCTAACGCGGTCGGTCAATGGCCTAATTACCGCGTCGCCCATCATACGACATTTTAGGTATTGCGCAATGAAAGTGTTCGTATACCGAACACCTTTCGTACTCAAATAGGGCATGCACTTTTTCGCCTTATTTATGTTATGCACTTATTAACTTTTCCGCCTTAATACTTAAAAATGATGTGAAGGAGGAAATTAATAAGAATAACAACATTTTGTATTCTTTTATTATCTTAAACTAATATCACAAATTGGTTCGTTCGGTTCCTTATACTTTTACTTTCAATAACATTCGTATTTACAAATTGTACAGTGAACATGAAAACCTTTTACATCGTAACAGAGAGCTTTGTAACAAAGATAACGTAAATTGCGTCAGATCATAATCAGACAAGGTCGCGCGGCGTCAAACCAGCACGGGGAGGCGCGGGACGCGCGGGCGGGGGGCGCGCTATAACGCGACCTCGGCGCCCACGAGCGCCACGCCCGGCGCGGCGGCGGCGGTGGGCGCGGGCGCGGGCGCGGCGGGGCGGGTGCCGGCGCGGAAGGCGGGCAGGCCAGCGCGCAGCTCGCCGAGGCGGCGCGGGTCCAGGCGCACGCCGTTCTCCTCGCACGCGCCGCGCGCCTCCGCCGCCGCTTCCAGCCGCAGCCGCGGGTACAGCGCGCTCTCCTCCGTCTGCACCTGACGGTCGGATGAACTCCTTTCTGTGAAATATATTATTTTATTTTTAATGTTATATAACAGGCTCCCACCTGATGCTAAGTCACCATGGTCTATTCTATTAGCACTTAAATAGAAGAAAGTGCTTAGCTAGCTGTGGTGCTGCACTGAAGAAGGCTCCTCTGATTACAAGGCTCCTCTGAAGCCTTTCAAGCGTACCGGACCCCATATTACATAATTATTATTGCACAAACTCAGCTAAGGCACGAGGAATATTGACGAATTCTTAACTACCAACCGGGCCCAACTCGGAAATCGATCCACCTCCGGATATTAGACTCGAGCTCCGTTCACCTGGGCGGGAGAGGTATAAAACACAAATAAGATTTCAGCTCAGCACGTGAAGTGTACGTCTGAGGTCTACTAAGGTGATTTGACGGTGGTGCGGCACAGACCCGTGTCGTTGAGCGTGGAGAGGTCGGTGGAGGGCGTGAGGTCGGGCGCGCGCGGCAGCGGCGCGGCGCCCACGAGCGCGGCGCACACGGCGCCCCCCGCCGCGCCGCGCCGCGCGCCGCCGCCCGCCGGCCGCCAGCGCGGCGGCATCAGGCTGCCGCGCACGTTGCGCTCCGGCCGGGCGATTATTATGTACAGCTGCAACAGTGCGGTGCCACAATTGTATTTAAAGTACATCTAGGGAGAGCTTACATTAAGAATTGTACTATAGATACCGACGTAAATTCATAAATTTATCATTGGATTCCTTTCGTGCGAATTATTTTTGTGCGAATCGACTACTAACCCAAAATAGTGCGTTAGAGAGAGATGTAAAGTACCTACTTTGTCTTAATTTTTTTTTATTCTAAGACAGGTTGTAAGGTGTTAATAGTTGTTTAATGTAACAATTAATAAGTACCTATATAAACAAACAAATTAACCAGTAACATTTATTTTCGCCAGGTTTCTAGAAAGTTCAAAAATTGCAATCGGTAAGCCAAATTAATCATGGATAAAAGTATCCATCCAGTAGTTAAGCGTGATTCCGTATGAATGCAATTAAATGGTGAAAGGTGACGTTACCTTGGGCGAGAACAGGCAGACGAGTGTGACGCTGGCGCTGAGCGAGATGGTGACGGCCATGCTGGTGACGCGCAGCGGCACGTGGCTCGCGGTGCCGAAGTACAGCGGCACGAACGCCAGCCAGATCACGCACGTCGTGTACATCGTGAACCCTGCAGCGATACGGAAACACTCCACTATGACAATATAAATCACTGTTAATAACAAATAATACAGGAGCCACCTTCATAGACAGTGACCAATTATGTGTTTGAATGATGTGCGTCCGATGAATATACTCGTAGTGTCCTACATAGTTTATAGGTGTACGTTTGCCAGTTAGCGAAATTAAATGCATTAAAAAGTGGCTCCACAGGAAGAACATGCCACGTCGCCCCAGCATAGCAATTTACTGGGGAGCATGACACTATTATTAAGTTCCTTTGTTCTGATGATTGCCATACATGTAAGGTGTTACTCTAGTGAGGAGGGTATGTTAGTTAGTAGCATATGACATGCGAGCGCAGTTACCGATGTGTTTGCTCTCGTTGAAGGCCTCGGGGATCTTGCGCGTGAGCACGGCGTAGACGGTGCACACGACGATGAGCACGACGGGGTAGAAGAAGGCGATGGTGTAGGAGGCGTCCACGTACGAGTCGCAGACCAGCATGTTGTCCTCGCGCGTGGGGTAGTGGTGGATGGCGCGCGCCGGCGACACGATCTGCCACACCACCACTATCACCACCTGGGTAAGAGACATTCATTACTGCAAAGGTCATTGCAACTAAAAAAATATAATATATAAAGTTAGAATTTATATATCAAGTATCATCAATTCATCATTGTGATTAGTTGTATTATCAAGGTAAATAAAAAAAGACTAATATGAATGCAATCGTCACCTTTGAAAGTAATAATGTTAACTGTTTGTGGTGAAAATTTGATAAGTTATAAGACATTAAAATCAACTGGCCAGAGAAAATGAGCACGTGATTGATATTGCCACCAAAACAACTTAATAGTAAGTAGTAAATTAATAGTATTTTTGCACAAGTTTTTTAGTTAACCAGAAGGGTGAAACAGAAATGATGTTAAATGTTAGTAGAATGTTCGGAGTAATTGACCTGGATAGAGACGAGTATGGAGCAGATGACGAGCTGCGACTTGGGCGAGATGAGCGAGGGCCGGCGCGCGGAGTGCTTGCTGGCGGCGAAGATGCGCGCGATGCGGTTGGTCTTCGTCAGCAGCGCCGCGTACACCACCGTGAAGCAGAACCCCGTGCCGAACCTATAACACCATGCATGAAAGAATATTAAATATGTAATTATAAACAAAATAATTATTATCATCACACACTAGACGAATTAAACATGATATTATGATTATTCATTTGAGACTGTCTGTGGACAAGCATTTTTATTGTGGAATCCATGCTACGGTTTTCCCAATTTCAAGTGATTAAAGAGATATCTATAAATACATAGGTCCAATACAAGAAGAAATAAATAATACATTATGCCTTTTTTTTTTTTCGTATGAGAATGCGTTTATGCACCATAACCGCAGGCTAGCTGCGGCCGTGTGTGGGACTCGAGACTACAGCGTCCGCTACCCACTAAACTCCCCCGGTTCCCCTTCACACCCGATTGGGACGAGCTGGTGCCAGCGATAGCTATTGACCAGCCCAACATAGGTCCAATACAAGAAGAAATAAATAATACATTATGCCTGTAAATGTAAAAACAATCATAATCGGTTTGCTTAATGTGTATGAGATAAAACACAATAATACAATAGTGTTTTCTTATTGTGATCAGTCCGGAGTGGAGTGGAGTGCAGTATACTTACCGCTGCAGCGAGCAGAGCAGGTCGGTGGGGCGCAGCACGAGCGCGAAGGTGACGAGGTAGCACATGAGGATGCCGGCCAGCAGCACGAACGACAGCTCGCGCCCGCTCGCGCGCACCACCGGCGTGTCGCCGCGCGCCGCCCACACGCTGCCCACGAACCTACGACAACCACTATACCTTGTAAAATCTAGGATGGATCCTGCGACAGCTGTCATCGGCTTGACAGGAGTAAAGTTTCACAATTTTTAACTATCAAATGTATGCAGAGAAATAACTTTCATGATTGGCCAGCTCCGCCCACTTAGGGATGTCCATAGCTGAAATATTTCGCTTACACGTGATAATCGATTGTGAAGGTGTAACATACCGATAAATTAAATGGTTTTGTTTATCACTTTAAACCTAATAATCTATAATAAAAAATCAATCAATTTGATTAAAAGTAAGTCGTCGTGGATTACAAAATCCTAATAGGTATGAATGCGATTCACAAATAAGAATAATATTTTAAAGGTAGTCAATCTTGCAATGTTAATCGATAGAAGAATCGATTACTTAAGTATCGAATATTTGACATTTGTTTATAATACGAGTACAACGACGTCCCTAGAAATGTCACTGTGACACCTGTCGCAGTAATCATCGTAGTTTTAACAAAGTATAGCTATAACAACACAGGTGAGTAGGTACGTGGTGAGCAGCACGCCGAGCGAGGAGAAGGCCATGGCGCCGATGGCGGCGGGCGCGCCGGGCCGCAGGTACAGCTCGGGCACGGGCGCGCAGCGCACGCGCGCCGCGTCCGGCAGCGTGCCCAGCGGACACTCCGCGCACGCCGTCTCCGACACCGGCGACCGGATCTAACCGCAATATTACTATATAGACACGTTTCTGCTATGCCCGCCACTCTTAGACCACCTCCGTGGTGTGCTAAGCCGTGGCTAAGCCGCTCGGGTATACGGTGCTCGTGTTATCGATTCTCGCGTTTGGTCTGGTTGGTGGTCGGATTTTTTCAGAATCTAACGGGCTTGTTTATAGATACAGGTGTCAGATTGTCTGCTGGGACTGAGTTATTCGAAGGGAAGAACTTAATCAAAATGGTTTCGGGCTAATCCAATCTTTGTACTAGTTTGACAGTGGCCAGTGCACTAGGCGACAAAGGTAGTGAATCAGCACTGACCTCGTACTGCGTGCAGTTGAAGCAGTGCCAGCAGCAGCTCTCGCCCTCCACGTACTGCTTGGCCTGCCCCAGCTCGCACTCCGCGCTGCACACCGACTCCGGCGGCCGCCGCTCGTCCCACTTGAACTGGATCTCTGCATTATCATAACTTTCAGATGAAATACTTTTACAGCTGATAGCAAAAAATAAAATCAAGAAAGCTTGACTTTTGTAACAACAACAGAGGCATCACTTGAGCGTCGCAAAACCATGCCCTCCCCAGTTGTTTACCAAACAGTTATGAAGTGATACTTCATTCACTATGGTCTTCTGTAAATCCCCAGATAAACGGTTAATTCGATTGATCCACTATTTAGTGGCGAAGAATCATTCAAGATCTTACCGCCAGGTTATTAAACAAACTTAAACAGATGAAGTGAAACAATATAGAGTATCATTAGATGTTACCGTCCATGTCGAGCTCGAGCTCGCCGTCGAGGTAGCGGCCGACGCGCAGCCAGCGGTAGACGCCGCGCGACACCTGCTTGAAGTGCAGGATGTTGTAGCGCGCCGGCCCGTCGCCGTTGTTGTCGAAGTGGAACTCGTCGCCGCTCAGCCCTGGAACCATGCGGTGACAATACAAGCTTTCGACTAGCTTTTCATAAGGTGAGTCATTTGATGTTGAACCTGCCTGAATGCTAATTAGAATTCGTTCTACTCGTAATCACACCCAAGACAAAAAACCTATGATAAAATTAAATACGTGTTTTCTTTTGGGTAATCACTTTTTTTTGCAAGAAATACAAGCTCAAACAAGGCAAAGTTAAAACTGCCAGACAACGGATACAACTACGTAATTATACGTGACTGTTATAAAACTGGTGGTTGTACTACCTTGTGCTTTTTACGTCAATTACCTACTACTAAATAATGTTAACGAAGTATAATACGCAGATATCATTACCTGTGAAGCGAACTTGTCGCAAATACCGTAGCAGGGTGGCTCCGCTCGCCGGCCGCATCGCCTCGCACAGCCCCGGCTTGCCTCCGCACAGGTCCATGTGCATATCTCTGTGATAAATAATTAAACATAATTGATTTGGACAAACGACGAAACAATTCTACAAAAATCAAGGCAATATAAAAATACATCTCTTTCTAACGCATTATTTTGTGATAAGGAAGTCAAGGATGAATGGATATAAATGTGCTTGTATGTTGAGTGCGTTTACCTGAGCGCGTGGACGAAGGCCATGACGGCGTCGGCGACGAACTGCAGCTGCGCCTCGAAGACGGTGTTGTCGGCGGAGAGGCGCTCGCGGCCGGAGCACGCGCGCGCGTACTGCGCGTTGTACGGCGTGCGCGCGCTGCCCGGGTAGCGGCAGCGGAAGTGATCCTCCCAGAACTCTGCACCATACGTAAACAACCTTGCTACTTAACTGATCACGTCACGGTACTAACACAATACGAATTAAAGATTTTTAGTTCGCTTTGTTGGTTTAATCTTTATCAAATAACAAAAAGGATTAAGCGTTCTCGAATGTCTTAATAAATAACAAACACGACTTGTTTGTTTCATACGATGTACTCGATTCAAGAATTACATTGATTATTAAAACGCAAGAAAATATTATCATACATTATTTGCAAGTTTATACAATCAAAAAATCGAAACGCTACCGCGATGTATATCAGGATAGCGCCATCTATTGGTGAGCGGCGACAACTTGACGCCATCTATCGGGGGCGATGCCAACTTCAATACATTTTTTACCAAACGTAATCAACGTACCTAATACTTTTCATTATAATAGTCATTCGAAAAAGTTTATAAATATTTTATTTTATGAAGTTTATTTTTAAACAACAACAAAAGAGTTAACCCCGGGATCTAGAGGAAAGTGCAATACTTAAAAAATTACGTTATTTCATTATTTTACTTGATACATTGATACATACACATACATATTTAATTGATTTATTCATTATAATACACAGAAAATTATAAATAAATGAGAATTTTAAAATCATCTTAGACTCGTAAAATAGCGATGATAAGACAGAGACGACGATAAGGATAGTTATTAGCGTTGAGGTTTACCGACAAACCAGGGGTTCCTGGGGTTATTCTCGACGGTGAGGTTGAGGAAGTACTCGCGGAAGCCCTGCACGGGGTTGGCCTGCGGCTGCACGCTGATGGTGCCCTCCACGGCCGGCTCGTTGCCGTCGGACACGAGCGCGCGCGCGCTCCAGCCGTCCGAGCCGACCCAGCCGAACGCGGCCGTCGCGCGCAGCCGCCCCGCCGCCGCCATCACGCCCGCCACCTCCTGGTCCGACCCGAACACTATCACGCCTGCAATTAACACACACACGCACTTTAGGCAGGCACACAGCCACAGAGCACAGCCAACCAGATGGTAAGAGGCCACTGCAGCATATTCCATTATTATAATTTTGTAATTGTTATTGTAATTTTTATTTCGGAATGCTTTCTTTCCATATTAATTTGTTGGTAATAGGTAACTAATGCAGCCATCTGTTATGGCAAGTTTTATTTGTTTATTTTAGGGAGATTAATAGCTATAATTATGTGACTGGATAAAAAAACGTATAGTTAAATCTTAGAGCATTGTATTAGAAAAATGTATGCCTTAACATCGATTTTAACGGCTAACGTGCTCTCAAGAACACGTAGGAAAATTAATATTCCAATTTTGTTTACTATTCCAAACACCGACAACACAGTTATGTGATTAGTTTTAGGGATCACTGCCAAAAATGCACGAATATCGCACCACTTAACTTCACTGAATATTGTTTGCTAAGTTGAACGCATCACACTTCTGAACATTATTGTGTATCAGAGCTTTCATATATACAGAAGTAGTAATGAATAGATAGGTGTTGCAAGTGAATCACGTGCCTCGAGCTCTCGGGCGCGACAGCAGGCGCGTGACGATGGCGTCGTAGGCGCGCTCGTCAGCCTCGCCCGAGTCCTTCACCAGCCGCTCCTTCACCGCGATGCAGATGTTGTTGCGCGCCAGCAGCGTCTCCAGCTCCTCGAACGCCTGCAAGAACAACTCAAACTACTTAAAAACTAATTCAAACAAGTGTCAGAACTTAAAAATTCCACATTTTAACATCCCAGAACACTTGAGTACAATTAAGTTATCAATAAATTCGCTGTCAGAGTTTTGTAATGACTGTCGTTATATTAATATAATAAATATAATATCTCTGGATATTATTCACACAGCACCATCTAGCCCCAAACTAAGCATTAGCTTGTGCTATGGGTGCCAGACAACGGATATACATTACTTATATACTTTTTTTTTGTAAATACATACATATTATACATAGAAACACCCAGACCGATACAAACAGACATGTTCATGCACACAAATGTTTGTACCGTGCGGGGATCGAACCCGCGACCTCTGGTGTAATAGCCGACTTCTCGACTATTACACCAAATGGCTCGTCAATTTGATAGTCAAATCTATCGTGCTTATCGGGTTTTGCCAATTACCCACGACGTTTGTTTAAAAAAGAAGAAGAAGATGCAGGGGTGTTACAAAGATCTTCCTCGGAGCCAGATAGGTTGTCACTATAGTGGCCAATCTTTTACGTCAATGAACAACATATGTAATAAGTATTTTCCGAACAGAAAAACTCAATCACAAAATGTTTGATCCTAGCCGAGAATTGAACGCAGTCTGTGCGCAGCCGACGCTTTATAGTGTGATATACTAGCCGCTATCTCTGAAGCAGTCTTTTAAGATGCAGCATTAGATAGATGTGTTCAAAGGGCGAATATAGTAGAAGGGGAGTGACCTTGATGCCGTAGTTGGACTCCTCGTAGACGATGGAGACGTAGCGCCAGCCCAGCTTCTTGACGATCTCGACCATAGCGCGCACCTGATGCAGGTCGGACGGGATGGTGCGCGTGAAGTACTCGAAGCGCGCCTTGTTCGACAGCTCCGGCGACGTCGAGAAGAACGACACCTGGATTCATTTATGACATTTTAGTAGTGATTACATTTTGAGCAAAATGACGTGTGTTCTTTTGCGTGTAAGTCCAGAACTGTAACCAACTGTAACACATTTGAACATTTGTTGTACATTTAAAGCACGTTTGATATGGACAGCTGCTGCTACTCTCGGAATTTCCTTTGTGTATAAAATACGAGTACAAATTCATTAAAAAGAAGAGTGCTTTATCGATATGTTACTCAAAACAGGAATACGCGAAATACGAGTATAATTATTATATCGTGTCGTGTGTGCTAGATGTTGCTGATTTTTTTATGAATAAAGAAGGCATACCAGTACCTGATGGTATGTGATTAAATGATCACTTTCGCTCGGGTAGTACTTCCCCAGTCGATCCGGGTAATTTCGACTGACAGACAGGAATTATCTGCAACATGCCAAATGTGCTGATCTATCGCTATCGTCACCTGCGGTATCTTGAAGAGGCGCAGCAGGTTGGCGACCTGCACGGAGGTGACGCTGGAGGCGGCGCCCACCACGCCGGAGATCACCTTGCGCACCGCCGTCGCGTTGCACGCGTACTCCGCGTCGTCGATGTTGCTGATCGAGCCTGTCCGCGCGCATACACCACGTTTCTTATATATTCAACAAGTGTAAGGCCTCGGCCTCGGATTCCGCGGCAGCAGGAACGGCGGCGCTCGCAAGCGCACTGCGATCACCGGTTGAAGCGGGCCGTCAAGAGCTGCTGCGTACGATGCTGTCAAGCGGTGAACCGCAGTGCGCTGCCGCTGCCGCTCCCACCCGCTGCCGCGAAATGCAAGGCCAAGGCCTAATGGATGTCTCGGTTACCGTAAAAGAAATGTTTGATAAGTAAGTGGTGACGGCTGGAGGGTACCTTTGATGAAGTCGAGCGCCATCTCGAGCCCGTAGGTGTCGTTGTCGCAGTCGTCGAGTACGTGCGCGCCGAGCGCCACGCCGGGCGGCGCCAGGCCCCGGCGCGCCGCCACGTCCAGCGCGAACAGCATGGCCTCGAGCGCCTGCACGCCGCCCTGTGCCATCACCGGCCCGCACGTCGCGCCCTCCGACCGGCTGTGCACCTGCCGCCACGAAACACACTCTTTTTTATATACTACATCAGTTGGCTGACAGGGCACGCAGCCCACCTGATAACTATCAACTTCGGCCTGAGGCTAGAGGTATACTTTACCAGGAAGCGTCGCTCAATACATTGGCAGTACACTGCCAGACTCTAGGCTGATCTGATCCTCGAGCCTTAGATTTTCAGTGTATACTGCCAAAGCTAACTGAAAAACTCTTACTCTCTTGACGAGCCATTTGGTGTAATGGTCGAGAAGTCGGCTATTACACCAGAGGTCGCGGGTTCGATCCCCGCACGGTACAAACATTTGTGTGCATGAACATGTCTGTTTGTATCGGTCTGAGTGTTTCTATGTATAATATGTATGTATTTACAAAAAAAGTATTAAGACTGTTAAACGATTCGATTGCCGTTTTGACTCAAAATAGGCAGTTTTCAACGAGATATTTTCTATGAAAACGTGATCTAAGAAACATGCGACTCACAAATTATTATAAACAGTATCTTTGTCTAAAATCGTAGCCCATACCACTTTTCTTTCTATGGAGTATTTGTGAATACTGACAATTTACCCGAGCAGTGTTTTATAAACTTCACTTTTAACATCGATTTCGAAGCTCAATTGTTTTAATACCATTGTAAAAATAGGTCATTTTACTTTATTATGCAAGTCTACATATCATTACGCAAATAGTTAGATGGGGTATGAGTTAAATTTGAGATTATTTTCATACGAAATTCAAATCCATTTACAGCGAAATTACAAAGAAATCACTGTTGTAAACATGCAAAATTTACCATTAATTTCTTTAATTTACAAAAAGTTTTTAGTCTAACTTAAAAGAAGAACATATTATCTTAAGTTTAAATACATAAAACCTATATAATGATGCACAATTTATTTTATAGACATTTTTTTAAACTGCTATAAAACACTCCGCGCAAAACATTTCAAATTAGTCAGCCGCCGGGCTCTTCAGAGGCAGGACGCATGTCGCTCGTGCCCAGAAACGGCTGTGCCGCAAACATCGCTGATTTGCGTAGCGTGGTACAGTTTAAAGCGCAACCGACACTTCTTAGTACTATGTTGAGTAAATATTTTATAAGACTATGGTTATGAATTTATGTTAATATTTTATACACTACATTAATTGGATAAAAAATGTAATATCTATATCTATATAATATATTATACTGCGTGTTTTTTTAGTCGTTGTTTTCCCGCAGCAGAATGCTTTACCTTCAGTAGTACTATCGATTTATGCTAGTATTTTTTTTTTTGAATTTTTTTTTTGTAATTTTTATAAAACTTTTTTTGAATAATTTTCTTAAATTATAATGGGAAAATGGAAACTAAATGTGAGTAAATAGTAAATAATCATTTTTTTGATAAACGCGAAGGGCAATGACCCCGGCCCGTGACCGTCCGTGACGCAGCTAGTACTATTGGTTCGAGTTTTGTCTATCATAATCGTAAAACTTTTGATTTAACTAAAAAAAGAACTTTATTAATTTATTTTACTACTAAGATAGAATCATTTGACTGCGAGAAAACAACGACTAAAATTCCACGCTGTATATCTTATTATATAAAAGAAAGTGGGGTTAGTTACACTATTTATAACTCAAGAACGGATGAACCGATTTGGCTGAAAATAAGTGGAGGGGTAGCTTAGACCCCAGACTGACATAGGATACTTTAATGGGGGAAGGGGGATAGGAGGGGGAAGGGGGATAGGATTGGGAAGGGGGATAGGACGGGGAAGGGGGATAGGAGGGGGAAGTTGGATGGGATGGGGAAGAGGGATAGTAGGGGGAAGGGGGATAGGAGGGGGAAGGGGCATAGGAGCGGGAAGGGGATAGGAGGGGGAAGGGGGATATGATGGGAAAGGGGGATAGGAGAGGGAAGGTGGATGGGATGGGGAAGGGGGATAATAGGGGGAAGGGGGATAGGAGGGGGAAGGGGTTATGATGGGAAAGGGGGATATGAGGGGGTAGGGGAATAGGAGGGGGAGGGGCGATAGGAGGGGGAAGGGGGATAGTAGGGGCAGGGGGGACAGGAGGGGGAAGGGTGATATGATGGGGTAGGGGGATATGAGGGGGTAAGGGGATAGGAGGGGGAAGGGGGATATGATGGGGTAGGGGGATATAAGGGGTAGGGGGATAGGAGGGGGAAGGGGGATAGGTGGGGCAAGGGGGATAGGAGGGGGAAGGGGGATATGATGGGAAAGGGGCATAGGAGGGGGAAGGTGGATGGGATGGGGAAGGGGGATAGTAGGGGGAAGGGGGATAGGAGGGGGAAGGGGGATATGATGGGAAAGGGGGATAGGAGGGGGAAGGGGGATATGATGGGAAAGGGGGATATGAGGGGGTAGGGGAATAGGAGGGGGAAGGGGGGGGAGTTAAAAAAGGAAATTACGCGCGGGTGAAACCGCGAGGGCAACTGCTAGTGGGAAATAAAGCTAAACTACAGTGGAATCCGTTTATAATGTCATCGATGGGAATTGACAAACGCGTCATAATAAGTGGACGTCATACAAAGCGTTTTGTAAAAAAAAAGTTTATTTTTTGTTTCTCATGATTTTAAAACTACATATTTTAAGAATTAATGCGTTAATTTCTTGTCGCGGTTATCGAATCGTTAAATTTAAATGTTTTAAAACCAAAAGGGTTCAATTGAACGATTCCTTGATGCGGTTGTATGAGTATGATTCTCCATTTTTCCCCCTCAATTGTAAATGTTTTACAGCGTTGAGATGACATTTTTTTCACAGGATATCACTTAAAACAATGCATGACCTTCAATTGTCAACTACTCACTTGGATTTAAAACAAAAACGAGCCGCGTGCCAAACGTCGGAAATCAACGAACAATACGAATCATGTCGGTCATTAAAACCGGACAATTTATTAAAAATAGGTCATAATAAGCGACATGTCACTGTAACCGAAGTCATTATATCCGACATTTTAACAAAGATTTTATATGAAAACCAAATTTCTTAGTGTAATTACGTCATAATAACCGATTGGTCCCGTGGGTTGGTCAATATAGGCGGAGTCATAATAAACGGATTCTACTGTATTTAAAAATAAGAAAAGGAAACGAAGAAATGAAGAATCCTTAAGGCAAGAGCTGAATGGTAAGTATAGTATTGATTTGCGGTTGCAAAGAATATTGTAATTAGCCCCCGTACAAACAAACATACCTACATAGCAATTTAAAAAGGTTTTTTTTAAATCTCTTGCTGCCTGGACGTCCCTGCGTGCCTGCCTACGTCCTACGCCCTACCTGATCCTACATTATTACTACCTAGTGCTTTCGTATTTATTAATCTTAGCCCTATTTATTCTTATAATCTTAGTCTGTAAAACTTTAGGACGTGGCATTTATTAAACCTTTGGCTTTCAGTTATATCGTCTTTTATTTCAAATTTTGCTCCGTTACCTTCCGTAACGTGACAGTTTAGGCTGAAATTTTGGATAGATATTTAGATAAACAAAAGTATAGGTTCATACATTTGTTTCTGGTGACAATACAATATGCATTACACTCTTGTGTCAATATTTGCAAAATGGCCGCCGCCACAAGATGGCGGACAATGTATTAACCCCTTTATTGTATAAATTATCCTTTCTGTATTTCCCTTAAACTGGTGATGGTAATAGGCTCTAGGTATCTATTACGTGTAACTAAAACATAATTGTTTTAACGAGTTTCTGGCCGGTTCTTCTCCAAGGTCTCCCGTCGGGTGTGTTCATTTGACATAAACGAATGACAAATTTTCATTTGAAAAATAACATTTGACAAAATTATACTTGATAAATTTATTATTTTACAAACTATTGTTTAATAAACTACGCATAAGACAATATTTTTACAAGAAAAAAATTATTACACCAAAACATTAATTTACAAGTTTATTATTTTTTAAAACATGTTAGTTGGCAAAACAACGAAAGCATAAATAACATTATTTTGACGAAGTGCATTACTTGGTAAATATTTTATGAACCAAAAATATAAAAATATCATATTTAAGTACACATATCGAATATTCAATTTTACTTTAAGCACGAAATCATATAATAATTATGTGTATGGTCAACTGAAACAATGGCTGGTTAGCTGGTTAGGTTAGATTAGAACTGCGACCACAACGCACGAGCCGAGCGAGCGAAGCGAGCGTGCCGCTGCAGCGGCCAGCGAGTGCCAGAGCCGAATTCTACTTATTTTGCTTAATTCAATCAGTGTGTATTCTTTTAAAAGACTTGTTCCTATAAAATTAGTATTACTCGTAATACAAAATTATTACCTGCATATACAACAATCTGCCCAAGATGAAAATTGCAACCATGCAATTTAATATTTTCAAAATTTGATCGCAGGTAAGTATTGGTTAGAAAATAGTTAAACTAATCATTTATTTTCTAACTTTTTGTACAATCACCAATTTGGCAAACGAATTATTTAGTCATGTGATTATTTTTAAAATATAATTTTAACAGTTAAATAATTTTCTAAGTAAAACATTTGCGAAACCTGTATTATGTCAAATGATTGTTTTTAAAGTAATATGTTTGCGAAATGAAAGTTTGTTAAATGATTAGTTTTTCAAACGTTGTTTGTAAAATGATCTTTTGTCATACGTTTTTTGTCAGACAATAGTAAACCCTCCCGGCTTAGGGTTTGCAAACCGGTGGCATAGCTTCTTTGACATTCACAAGTGCTGTATCAGCCTAAACTGAATAAAAGTTATTCATTTTAAATTAAAATGTAATTCTATTCATATAAACAGGTAACACACATTTTGATTAGTGTACATAATGTCATTTGTAATACATAGTTGTTACTTGATTAAAATATTTACTTTTATTTTGTAAACGAAATTTGAACAGAACAATTTTGTAATACATAGTAGGCACACTTAAAATGTGATGTGCTTTATTCAAATGGGATGTTAACATTTGACTTTAAACGGTCTATAGGTCTAAATCAGATTGTTATAAAAATGGTATTCTGAAATCGGTATTTTATTTCTAAATTACGTATCGAATGGTCATACTTAAAAGACTTACATATGTCAACAATTTTCATTAGGTAAGTAAGTATTTACACACACATTTGGGAAGGATTACTTTATTAGTATTAATTGGCTACTCTTAAAAAATCTAGGTACTTCATGTAAACAGTAAAATATTGTCAATGTTTACTACATTGATAAATATTTTACCCATTATATAACAACACACACTTACTTATGCCCTGTTATGATTATGTAAGGATATAATATACTATTGACTAATATACCTAAATAGTTAAAAATAAACAATATTTAAAATTAAATGTAAAGGATCAAAGTGATTACTTTGACTACAGCAAGACATTGCTTATCTTGACCTGGCGCGCATGCGCGAAACCCGAAATTCGAAAACTCGACGCGACGCATTTTTCGTTAACCCTCTTAAAGTAATGTTTATCCGTTGTCTGACATAAAACCCGGTTGAACGATCTCAAGTGTCAATTCGGACACTGTGTCCGAATAAAATGTGTCCGAAACGACAGTTAGTCTCCTAAAACCCCTTGGTATAATAAAAAACATTCTTGTTATTAAGTAACTCAATTAATCTATCACCGGCCCTCATCTCTCATCCCCGCGAAATAACGCAATGCCGTGCCATCTACAAACACACTAAATACAACACGTCGAATGAAATGACATATGCCATTCGACACCGGTCCTATACTATACCAAAAGTGGCTTAGCGTTAGTCACTACGTTCTACTTGAGATGTTGAAAACTTTACCTGTTACTTACATTTTTCTCAAACATACCACAAAAAGCAATCACTTGGAAAATAAGAAATTAAAACACATCAAAATCCAATAACTTTAAAACATCAAGGGGCTTATTTCACGGTTTCCATTTAATTAACGGCGATAACGTAACAATAAGATTGTAACCAATATTTTGACTTCAAGCAATCATCATAACACATATATCTTTTCTTATTCAAATAAAAAAACGCAGCTTTATTAAGTCTACAATTAACTAGTTATTGAATCAACGTTTACCAAGTGGCAATTTTCCATCGTCAATGGGTAGCGGTTCTGGCGACAGATTGTATGTAATGGTAATGTAATGGAACACCTGGTTTTGTACCCTTGTGTACCCTTCAACGGCCAAGTCACACAACATTAACTATAATAATAAAGAAATCGCAGTAAGGAACCTTAGACTTGGCACGACTTTGTCTAGATTTCATTACTTTTTAGAGATAAACAAGCAGCTCCATCGAGACTTGGCTAGTTTTTTACAGAATGTTTTTGGTGGGATATTATTATTTGGATCGTTTCGAATATTGATTTTTTAATCTCAAATTGCCATTTGCAATATGCATACGCCCTCAATCTGGTCCATTCGGTATTATTTTAGGTTATGACTATTTAAGGCAATTACAAAATTAAATGGATAACTTGACTTCAATAAAAAATATCCTTTGGATATTATAGATGTTTGTCTTACGGAGGACGTTGTCATTCCATAACTAAAATTCTCAATCTAATCATTAATCAAATAAGATTTGGCTAGTCGTTATATCACAATGAAGTGACCATCGTCAGATCTCCATAATTCATAATACGGGACCAGAACTACTTGTATACATCATGTTCACAAAGCGTTTGTTATGTTACTGTGTAGTTCCTCTAACGTTATTTTCTTCTCAATCGGAAAATTGCAATTACACATAGACAATTACAAAGGTACGCTAAGACAGGTGGAATTGTCGACTTTATAAATCCAAGCGAAGTTGGAAATCACTCGGCTACACGCATTTGTTACAATCAATATCATCTGTCATGAACTCTCGCAATTAACTAAGTTATACTTCGTTACCCAGAGCCTACTTAATGCGGAACCCAAAGTTTCAATTTCGTAATTCACAATTGAGTGGGTCGGATCTCCAACTGATTTATATTGAACATGCAATGTTGAAAGCTTAGCCAGTGTTCTACGAAGGCGGTCAGTAGTACAGTCTCGTTTATATGTACACTTGTACAGTCTTTGCATCTCCTCTTCTCATAACTGGTAACTTCCTGTTACTGGTTACTTGTGTTTCAATATCTTTATAAGACACGAGCTATATTAGACAGGCATCCGAAATGAATGGGTTATATATTATTTTTTGTATTTACAACTTTTCTAGTAAATAAAACAACTATTCCGCAAAAGTGGTCATGTTGAAATGAATCATTTATGTTGTGTATCTATACTTACATATATATTAATGTCGTAATCAGTTTAGAAAGTGGCAGAACCATAGCTTTTTAAAATTGTCTGTGGGTTCCTTCCAACAACATAACCGTTCATATAAAATTCGAGCATTCGCTGATATTTTGTACACTGAGATATGGAAATTAATTAGGTAAGTAATTTTACTACATTTTTAAAGATCTGAATGGTAAAATTTTAGGCTTAATCAATCACAGACAATAAGTGGATGGTACTATTCTCAGAGTGCACCTATGATGGATGTTTTACTATTTTTATATATTCCTTGCCGATGTTGGAAAATCCTAATTTCGAGGGATCCTGTAGGTTCCTATATTACAAAGGCAGTGTAGTAAACATGATGCGATTGGTCTGGCTCCCGTGTTTAGGGTAATGGAGGTCTGACAGCAGTCGCTCCAGTGTAATAACTAATAAGTGCCCTTGCCAAGTCATAGTCGAAACAAATCGTAGAGAAATTAATAAATAACAAGTGATTTATTAATGTGGCATTCATATCGTTGGTGGCATTACTTAATTTTTATAACTTTATTATGTGTTCAATTCAATCCAATATTAGTTTCTTGGTTTTATCATAATTTATGTAAGTTTAAGTTAAAGTTTTAGATAAACAAATGTCTTGCTAGTCAACACTTAGTACGATGATAACATAGATTTATGATTATGACAAAGATATTATAACACTAAAAAAGAAGCAAATATGAAATCAATGCGCGAATTGTAAAGACTCGACTCGAAGACTCGCAAAGTGACCAATGCCACTTTGCAATGTCATTCTATACTTAAAATATTTGCCCAGTCATTAATATTAAACTCATCAACAAAAGCATCTCTTTGTTTAATGTCTTGTATATTTCAACCTTCTAATTAGTGAAACTTGTCAATAATGTATACCTGTATGTAACGGTTTAGGCTTGGTACTGATGTCGACACAAATTAATATACGAGTAGACGTAACATGATCTATTTTGATAATAAACACTGTGATATTTAACAAAGGAACACTGTTATAGACGATAATGATATTATTATGTGATTTGCTGAGCATAGTGATGTGCACAGCGCCGTCCTTGGGGCGAGGTCACACTTAGTGCCAAATAACGCTAAATGGTTCACGCCAGCTAGGCCTGCCAGAAACTATTAGCAAGGCGCCCTGTACTCGCGCCTTACAGTTCAGATATTATTATTGTCTGTTACAAGTTTATGCCTTAGGTTTATGTCCTTTGGTTTTGTATATATTAATTTTATCATAAATGTTCGGAAAGCCTTGTTGTGTTTCACCTCTTTGAAAAATAAATACGAAAAAGTGCCCATGGACATGCTTGCATTTAAAGTCTGTTATTATTCGGATTTTATCCAATATGCCATGAGTTCGAATCATACTGTAAACCAACATTCATGACGTGAAAATTTATAATTGTTATGTATTTTTCTAGATGTTTATTTGTATATGTTTTATGTACCGATATTTCACACAGCAAAATTTATATTAAAAGTAATGTTCTTCGTAGGAAAATAATAATAGTGGTGTGAAATTAAAGAAACTTTGTTGTAAACATTAAAACTGAAGTCGTATACATTTTTGAATATTAGACATCACTCTTGTACACAAGCTACTTGAATACGTGTCAGTGCTTAAATTATACACAAGATAGTTGCCACATAAAAGAGACATAGTGGCGTTCCTAGTAACTAGTGTTGTGTCCCTAGCTAGCGAGGTAATGCACACAGGCCAAGCATAAATCACACGTAGCCGTAACAGCCGCGCGGCCGTTGCCGCCATCTGCACGTCAATGGGTCAGTTCCAGAGCAATTTGCAAGGCAGGCATGTTGTGAAAGGGTTCTCGATTGTTTTTCTTACGTTATCATGGCGCGCGTAATGTGTCGCCACGTGCGGGGTGACCGGCCAGCCCCTGCCCGGGGCTCAGGTTATGTGCGAGCGGCGGGATGTAAACTTGGAAACCTATCGAACGATAATATTATGTACGTATGGGCGTCGGTGACATTGTACTTTTATCGCTTACATGACCGGTAAGGTTGAAGGTGGCGCCCAGGGTAGACTGTTTAGGCTTCTAATAATAATTTTTCCAATCGATCTTCAGGATACATATAGGTCGGTCGTAGAAACAAGCTCTATTGTCGCAGATGAAAAGCCGACCCGTTATTGTTTGTCTTAACATACCTACATGTACCCTCCGGGGTGCTTTGAATTACTTTAGGTATGAATGAATGTAGAGTAAAACACTGATACCTACGTGTAATACCTAACAATTTGTCATTGTAACGTTTTCTGAACGTATTAATACCAATAAAAAGATTCGCATGGCATTTTCCGGTAATAGGCTATTATTTGGTATAACTTTTTTTATCGTAGGTGATATATTTTGTAAATTGCCAAAATAGCTTATAATAATTGAATTACGTATATTGTACGTTTACAAAATTAAAGCTTTAGATGTATCTAACTTGTTTCAGGCAACAATGGATTCGTAATACATCTACTTCGTTGTATTATTAATGACTGAATATAATTATAACGACCATCATAGTTTCGGTAATGGAGTGGTAACCGTCTCCATTTCACTCAACTCGACAAATAACTACGAGTAGTTTCTTTATTGCAAACATTATTGATATCTTTAAAAAGACCTGTTACATAATTTTGTAGACCCGTTTTGGACAAACTTACTGGTACAGGGTGAGCTTTATTTATTTTTTTTCTTTTTATGTTGCCGGATATAAAAGTAAAAGATTTTTGTATTTATTTATGTTTATTATTATGACATTGTGATGATTGTATTGAGTTTTGTATTTAATGTAGTTAATGTTATGTTTAAATGTTCACTGATGTTTTTATTATGTTTTATGTTAATGTCAATTCTATGGGTCCTGAAGCCTGAAATAAACATATTGATCCTTACGTAGCTCGCTTTAAGGTTACTTTTCGATGGACTGATTTAAATAAAACTAACGTGATATTCCTTTGGCTTTATATTGTTGACTACTGACGAATGACAATATGTTTCGAGATTTATACATTCAATTTGAACTTAACATACACCGCCCACCAAAAGGCGTATGCCTTTAAACAACATTATAAGACAAGAGAGCTTCTATGACAAAATCTCAAAATTAAACAATAAATTAACATTTTCAAGTTTTCGATCGAGTTAATTTATATAACTAAATTATACATAGAACAGCATGCAAAAGAAAATTATTTGATTATTCAATATAACTCATCTTGAACATTAATCAATGGACACAATTTAGTAACACATCTTTTAGTAACATTGTCACCTGACTTCACACTGTATACACGGGTATATCCATCAGGTCCCGGGTGTTTGGCCACAATGCGGCCCATCAGCCATTTTCCTGGAGGCAGTCCTTCATGTTTAATCAGCACAACATCATTTATGTTGAATTCAGGCTGCTTTTTTAACCATTTAGGTCGTTGTTGCAAACGTGTCAGATATTCCATTTGCCAAGCCTTCCAAAAAGATTGAACCAATCTTTGCACATGCTGCCATCTTGTTAAATGGTTGATATTCAAATTTGTTAAGTCTGGGGTAGGTACTTCAATTGTAGGTTGACCTATTAAAAAATGTGCAGGTGTTAATGGGTTCAAATTATTTGCATCTGTGTCATCAACTGGTGTCAAAGGTCTTGTATTGAGTAGGGCTTCGATTTGACAAAGCAATGTCATCATCTCCTCAAATGTCAAATGTGAGTTCAAAGTCTTTTTCAGGTGTGACTTCACCGACTTTACGCCGGCCTCCCAAAGACCGCCGAAGTTTGGGCTATAAGGTGGAATGAAATGCCACTGTGTACCATCTAGTGCCAAGGTTTGAGCAATATTGCCTGTGAACTCGAGTTGTGCTTCTTTCCATGCTTTTACTAATTCTTTGTTGGCTCCAACAAAGTTACGACCTTGGTCGCTGTACATATGTGCACATTGTCCTCTTCGTGCGACGAATCTTCGGAAAGCTGCAATGAATGCTTCAGAGGTAAGATCTCCCACCAACTCTAAATGGATAGCCTTGGTGCACATACATATAAATATCGAAATATAGGCCTTTTTAGTTTTAGCTCCACGACCCTTAGACATGAGCACGTTATACGGTCCGCAAAAGTCTACACCACTATACTGAAAAGGGCGTGCTAGGTTTACTCTCATGTGGGGCAAATCTCCCATTATTTGGTTTCTTGCTTTAGCATTCACTTTAGCACACACTATGCACCTATGAATGTGCCGTTTGACAACATTTTTTGCTTTTAGAATCCAAAAGCGCAGCCGAAGATGACACAGCATCAGCTGGATTCCGCCGTGCAGAGTTTTCTGGTGCGCATCTGCGACTATCAGTAAGGTAAGTGGATTTTTATTACTTAATATCATAGGATGTTTTGTGTTTGCTTCCAGATTTGCATGTCGCAGCCTGCCGCCCACCCTGAGGATCTGTTCTTCGTCCAGGTAAGGATTTAATGATTTTAGATTACTATTTCTCTTAACTTCCTTGAATTTTGTTATATAATCTATATCTTCTTCGAAATCCTCTCTTTGTGCTTTTCTTACACATAATTTTAACGCTTTATCAATTTCTTCCGTAGTTATTGCTTTATTATTTTCATTAGATCTTTTGTAATTAAGAAATCTCTTCATGTAAATTATTATTTTCAGTAGTTCTTCCATGTTGTCATAATTTTCAAAATTGAATATGCCTTTGCTATCTGCCTTATCATCTTCTTCTATTATATTCATAACTGTCAACCTTTTATTTCTTTCTTCTAGATTGGTAGGCAGCATATTCAGTCTTGAAAATTGGATTTCTCTTTCTAATAACCAGTGGGGCCCATGCCACCATAACTTGTTTTGTTTCAGATCACTTAAATTCGAGCCTCTCGATGCAACATCAGCAGGATTAAACTCTGTTTGTACATGATGCCACTGACTGCTGGAAACGTTGTCCGTAATCTCAACAACTCTATTAGCCACAAATTGCTTCCAGCGGCTCGGTTCACCAAATAGCCATGACAGTACAATTGACGAATCGGTATAAGCAAATATCTTATTAGATGGAATTCTCATTGCATGTGCTGTGTGGCGGAGAAGTTTCGATAAAAGCAAAGCAGCGCACAATTCAAGACGCGGCAAAGAAATTGTCCTTACAGGTGCCACCTTTGTTCTTGCTGCGACAATGCTAACATCTATAGTTCCATCTGGCTGAAGTACTCTGCTATATACTACTGCAGCAATAGCACGCATTGAGGCATCGCTGAAGCCATGCAATGATATCGACTCTTTGCGGTTGTTCAAGGTTTTGAGCCAACGTGGAATTGTGATGTCATTAACGTGTTTTAAATCATTTCGTGTAGAATTCCACTCAGTTTGTAAGTCATCATCGACAACATCATCCCATCCCACTCCTAGTAACCATAATTTTTGAACAAATATCTTGGCTACTATGATTGCTGGAGCAATCCATCCCAGTGGGTCGAACAATTTTTGTAAGTCGGACAATACATTTCTCTTTGTTAATCCAGCCTGTTTTGAATCTAAATTAAGTTTGTATTTGAATTTGTCTTCTCCTAAGTCCCACGACACTCCCAGAGCCTTGACTGTGCCATCAATTTTCATATTTACATTTGCTCTTGTAGATCTCTCTGTCTCATCTAAAGATTTAAGGAACTCATGGTTATTCGAGCACCATTTTTGCAATCGAAATTTACCTTTCTGCAACAGCTGTTTCAATTGCTTACTTGCTTCTATGGCTTCTTCAACTGTGTCACATCCTGACATCAGATCGTCGACATAAAAGTCTTCCTGTATCATCCTTGCGGCAATGGGATAGTCTTGGCCATCATCTATTGATAGTTGTAGAAGTGATTTTACAGCAAGATAAGGTGCCGACGTTGTGCCAAAAGTGACTGTTGATAACCAGTAGTGTTTGACTTCGTCAGATATAGAAGTATTCCTCCACAATACTCTCTGGAAGTCGATATGACTTTTGTTCATTAGAATCATTCTGTACATCTTCTCAATATCGCTTACAAAACAGATCTTGTGCATTCTCCATCTCATAATGATACTTCGCAGATCTTCTTGCAGAACGGGTCCATTCATTAGTTCGTCATTAAGCGATACGCCGTTTGTACCTTTGCAAGAAGCGTCGAATACAACACGTGTCTTAGTTGTTTCCTTTTCAGCTCGCACAACTGCATGATGCGGTAAGTAGACAGATTTTTTGTTAAGTTCTTCTTTTGGTATTTCTTGCATGTGATTTAATCTAATATATTCTTCCATAACTTCAGTATAATTTTTCTTCAACTCAGGTTGTCTTTCAAATCGTCTTTCTAGCATCTGTAATCTTTTCATAGCTATGTTCTCTGTATTTCCGTCTAATGACTGTGGTGTTTCTGTTTTAAAAGGTAGTTTAACAACATACCTTCCTTCTTTTGTTCTTGTATATGTGTCTTTGTAGTTTCTTTCGCACTCTTCTTCTTCTTTAGTAAATTTTCTTTTTGTGTCAGCATCAATTTCCCATAATGTTTTTAACATATCGTCAACATCAACTTGTTGGTGCATAACTATGATTGACTCTTCGTCTGTATTCATACAATCATTCACTTTACCTAGTAAGATCCAGCCTAAGGTTGTTTTTTGTGCAATTGGAGACCCCGGTGGACCTTTGACGACGTCATTCTGCAATATTTGTGCATATTCATTCACACCAAGAAGTAAGTCGATGTTAGCTGGTTGGTTGAATTTAGGATCAGCTAGAGTTAATCCTTCCAAATGATTCCAATTTATCCCTTTTATTTTTTGAGTAGGTATGAGGGTAGTCAGTTGCTTTGTTATGACGTATGCTTTCACCTTGAGGCTGTAATCTTCACATCTTGATGAGACCTCTACCTGAACTACCTGTTTCAATCTTGATTTTGCTTCACCTACTCCAATGATATTGCCCTTTACGGGATACCTTCTCGCTTTAATTGTTTGTGCCGCTCTTTGGCTTATAAAACATCCTTGTGATCCGGGATCTATTAAGGCTCGCAGTACTGTAGTGTATCCATCTTCACTTTTACATTCTACTAGGGCAGTAGCGAGCAAAGCTACTGCTGTATTGTGACTATTGTGAGCTGTATTTGTTTGTGACGTCATCACTGTTAAATTGATTTCTTCCTTTGACTCATCTTCCTCTTCTACATTTGTATGTAATACCCTTGGCTGCTTGTTTTCATACTTCTGAGTTGGGCCGCAGGCTTCGTTTGTCTTTTTGGTATGTAGTAAGGTGTGGTGACGTCGATGACATAATCTACACTTGGTGAGTAGTCGACATGATCTAACACTGTGCCCTGGAACCAAACAATTGTAACAAAGGTACTTTGTTTTGACAAACTCGGTGCGTTGTTCTGGCTCCATTTTTCCAAAGTCCTTACAGTGACTAAGTGTGTGTTTTTCTTGGCACAAAGGACATATCTTATCCGTAGCAGCATCAGAAATGTGGTAAGATCTCACTATCTTTTCTCTTGTTGAAGCGGGTTGCTGTATAAGTTCTAGCGTTCTAAACTTGGACTCTAAGAACTTTTTAAGTATCTCGAAGGTGGGTAACTCTTCACTTGATTCACTGCTGACATGTTCCTCCCACTCTTTGTGCGTGTCAGTGTCCAATTTTTGCACTAGAATAAAGTTGATAAGCGGGTCCCAATCTTCTGTTTTTATGCCCATATTTTGTAGGTTATTTAAACATTCAGATGTTGTGTCAATCAAAGATTTTATGTGATTGGAATTCTGGCTACTTAGTTTTTTTTGGTTAAATATGCGCTTTAACAAAGATGTGACAATAAGACGTTTGTTACTATACCGCCCTTTGAGTATTTCCCAAGCTTGAGTGTAGTTTGCTTCACTAATCTGAATGTGACGCAGTAATAATTCAGCTTCCCCACCAACACTTGTCTTCAAATAATGTAATTTCTGTACACCGCTAAGGCTATTGTTCTGATGGACCAAAGAAATAAACAAATCTTGAAAAGAATTCCATGTTTCATAACCTCCATAAAATTTTGGAATTTCTATGCGTGGAAGCTTCACTTGTGCTATCTGTGCTTGATGTTGGGATGTATTAATTGTGTCTTGTTCACTCGATCTATTTTGTGGCGCCTCCATTGTAAACAATAGATCTTGCATTTCTGTTTTTGCCTGCGTAACTAATTCTTCACAGAGAAAATACTGGTTTTGCGTAAAATACGGTAGCAATTTACGCTGATCCTTTTTCACATTTTTAATCAAAATTGTGTGTGCGTTACGAAATTGCTGCCAATATTCCTTAATCGCTTGTAGTTTAACTGTTACATAACCACGCGTGAGTCGTGGCTTCGGGCTTTTCTTAAAGTTCTCTAGCGTTTTTGTAATGATGTTATGAAGATCTTCTAATTCACATATAGTTAATTCGACGATTTCCATGGTTGTTTATCAATCCTTATGCGCAAAAATACATTCAATGTGTAGCTCAGACATCCAGGAAACGAAGTCAAATAATCTCGAAGTGAAATTCTGATGAAAAACAGTCCAAAATCACAATTTTCACGAACGATTCCACAGTTATAAAAGTTATAAATCGTTAAATATTTATTTCGCACTAATTGGTCACAAATAGCTCGTCTTCAATGCAAAAAAAAGGGTCGCCTTTTGTTCTCTTATCGCATCGCGGTCGGTCGCTGCAATCCGGCTCGGTAGGCCACTATGATCCTTACGTAGCTCGCTTTAAGGTTACTTTTCGATGGACTGATTTAAATAAAACTAACGTGATATTCCTTTGGCTTTATATTGTTGACTACTGACGAATGACAATATGTTTCGAGATTTATACATTCAATTTGAACTTAACACATATTTTATTTTATTTTATTTTTTTATTTATTTTTTTATCCCTCTGCAAATGGAGACTTTATTTGTATTATGTTAATTAAATTTAAATACTTCCCTACATACATCTAAACATCTTTCTACGTAGGTACATATATCTGAATTTTGGTTCTATTTGAAATATAGTCGTTGATTTTTCCATATATTTCTCTATTAGATATTTTGTACGGGGCTACTTTCAATGATTGATATAAAACATAAAAAATAACGTATCATACAAAAACTTCAATATTACGAGTATATTGTGATTGGTGAAGCCAACCAACGTCAAGCAGGTGAGCCCCAATAAAAAAATACGAATATTTTAAAAGTTCGAGACGCCTTGTTGTAGTTAATTTATTCCTTGTTCGAAGTTAAGTTGTGTTGACGAGGAATCGGGTCCTAGGACCGAACCTAATTTACAACTATTTATCCAATTATTTTTCAGTGAAATATTTGAGGTTGTTTATGTTTTATTCGTTAATAAAGTAAAAAGCCTCATATTCGGGCTACGTGAAGTTGTATAAAAAATACTAAAGTGTACATATATCTGTATAAACAGCATTATTAAAGTGGGTAGTATACACGTAGTTCAGTCGCACGTATAATACAGCTTGCTAAAACTGTTTAGTTTCCAAGTGTCATTTATTAAAAAGTTCGATAGAGCTTATTTTTCTATTTTTGAAAAAAAAAATAGCTCAGTATAGGTATACATAGTTCAATTACTTATTTCATTTAGCCCGATATAGACCAGCTTTCGTAGATTTATTTCGCAAACACAATTTCGCAAAGAATCAGTTGCTATGAAGTAAACTGTTTATAGTTTTTGCTTATCATGCAGAAGGTTACTCTAGGAATTGAAAAAATATACACACATCAGTATTATAGCTCTTTAGTCTGGGCTCATCAGGAATTCTGGGTAAAGTTGAGCTCGTATAGAACTCGTGTAACAATTATATTGTACTTAGCCTTAGCTACCTTTGTACCTCTGCAGAATTAGGCGTATAATAATCTCAATAATTTTTTTATTACTTAGAGTAATAATTTTTTTTCTTAGAATAGATACACAGAGTATTTTATTTTTGCTCTTCTGCGCTGGGAGCCAAAAATATGTACATATATTACTCGTATGTATGTATGATAACGTGACGTGATAGAGTTCCGTGGATTTATGTTTTCAATTTAAATCAGCATGAGTAGTTGGCGCTTACCATCATGAGTCCGCCGAGCACGATGTCGCCCTCGACGACGGCGGCGTGCTTGACGGGCCACACGGTCTCGTTCTCCGACTTCTTCTTGACGGCGAGCCGCGCCTCGCGCCGCGCGCCCGGGGCCTCCGTCGTCGTCGTCACCGGAGCTGCCGCGCTCTTCGACTTGCGGGATGCTTTGTTCTTTCCCTTCGTGGACCGCGGCTTTTTCGTCGAAACTACATTCTTAGGAACTTGTGTCGACGCTATACTGTAACTTATTGTCTTCGTCGGGACCACTTCCTCAGTCGCAGGATCTGTTTCTGCCTCAGGCGGAGCGCTGACCTCAGCTACCTCCGACATAAGAGACTTGGCGTCGGTCCCAATGGAATGAGTGAATCGAGGTGGTGCTACGGAAACAGCTCTCGTCGGCATGTGACCGAAGAGTCTGCCAGATTGAAGTGGTGCCGCGCTCGGCGGAGACATGCCGTCCGGTTTGGTTTTATATTTCTTCTTTTTGAACGACATGTCGAAGGGTGATATTAAGGAGTGAGATTCTCTTTTGAACCGGGTGTACTTTTTACTCAAGTAATCATTGAACAGGGACAGGTCGTCGGGATGATCGAACAGTTGGATGCGATTTTGAAGGAGTAGGGAGACGTTGAGAAGGGAGTACTGGTTGTCGCTGAGGAGGAGGGCGGGGTGCCGGCGCCACCGCACGTCGTCGTGCAGCAGCGGCGGCGAGGCGTTGCGCGCGAGCAGCGCACCCGTCGCGCACGCCGCCGCCACCACCAGCGCTACACTGCTCAGCATACTCTTTTATTTACACTGCTGTTTCTTCATCATTACTAAACACATTTTTCGCTGCTTTCATTTTTCTATGCTCTATCTACATTCGAATCTCACCGTTTCAATAATAACATATTATTTACGTCACTGAAAACTGAGCAGAAATATTAAGAAAATCGGCTTTGATTGGCACATCTTAGAAGAGATATTTGTCCATGTTTTAGCTTTCTAATGTATGAGCAAAAACTTTTCATTTGGTTCTTTTTTATTGATGAGTTTTGTTTATATTTTGGCACTGCACTGGAGACGTTAATAGATGTAACATGCATGCAAGTTTGATGCGTGTCACATTGAGCGGAGCGTGCGATGCGATTGGGTAAAGTTGGTGCGATCGAGTGGTGTTTCGCGCGCAGGTCGTGTCGCGAGCGGCGCGGGGTGGCGCGCGGCGGCGCGAGGAGTCCCGCGGTGAGTGCCGCGCGGCCGCGGCCGGCCCGCGACGACGCGGCGAACGCGCCGGACGCACCGGACGCACCGGACGCGCCAGATCCGTCGCGGCGCGCCGCGCACCGGCTGTATGGTCACCGCCATCTTCCAGCCTTCGACGGACCGACACATTCACCTATTCGCCTCACGATCTACAAAGGCCACGCGACTAATCTGGTCAGCGCTTGGTTTTAGCTTCTCGTGTGAACTAAAACTTCGGATAAGCTGGAAAGCAATATAAATTATTGTATTCGTCGTTTTTCCTTGGTATCCTTTTCTTCGTAAGTATTCTGTTTCTGTATTAATAATTACATTTAACATGCTTACCTGTTTAGAGGGCCAAGTTTTAATTAAAAGAACATTAGGTAATTATTAAACTATTGCTTTTTTAATACACAAATCACTGGTCTTGTGAGTTTTAAAATAAAACCGCAGGAAGCTGCGGGCTAATTAAATATTATTTATTACTAGGATCCCGCCCGGATACATCGACTACGACAAGATTGCGCGGAGGATACTAATTATTTTCAATTACCGATCGTTGGTGAAAAACAAACTCATATCAAGTGAGTGACTGGATAGATTGCTTGGCACCGACCCTATTGCGTGATAGGTACCTGGTACAATCCTTATTCATGATTTGATTTGATTTGATTCATGATTGACATGATATTCTGATTCATATTTATTAGTAGGTATGACTTATATTTAAAAAAAATTAATAAGACAATAATATTAATATTATACATAATTACCTTTATGTATATTGATTTAACTTAAACTAGAGTATACTATTACTCTAGTTTAAGTTTATGTCTAAGTTGTGACGAATCATAAGTGCTCTTTATAAGCCAACATGAATGAAGATTTTAATTTTAATTACAACACATTTTTCGCTTCTTTACCCTACTATTTTCCGGATGTCGACAGTATGTGTTTTTAAATACGTTGCACATGTTTTGTTATGTTCATTACATGATATCGCAGTCGTAATTGGTTTTCCATCCACCCTCCGAGTGGTATGGCCTGAGGCAGTGTACGCGGCTTCCGGGTCTTGGAATGAGCTTGGCGCATAACACGGTTTTAATTTAATCCCCTGCCAGTGTGGAAGGGACATGTCAATAAATACGATACACGCAGACCGAATAGTAATTACACTGGTAAGTATACCATCTACGCATGTGACTTATATCTCAATGTAACACAATTTAGCATATTGGTTGGAAATACCTAATAGATTAGGTACATAAACGAAAAAAGACATTGTTTTATACCTGTATTAATATAAGATCCAGTCACAAGCGAGTGGTCAGTGAGCTATAACATAAATTCGCTTTTGCTTTGATTAAAGAATGAAATTATTTTTACTATAATAAAAAAACCAAACTTAGGCTGAACGTTTTAAAAATTAATTAAAACTCCCACAACTCGCTGTGGAGATTGCTAAAGTTCTTAATAAAGCAATTAGCCCTAATTTAAAGTACGTAGTACTAATGAAAAGGCTAACTTTATTTTAGTGTTACAGTCTACTTAAATACAAAATACTTCGAATTAGTTTTACCCAGTTTTACCTCGAAATGTGGATGTTTGAGTGCGGTTCTAATTTCGTTATAAGTGGAGCGAATTGTTCTCGAGGCTCGTATTGTGCTGACAACGGCTGCACACGATATCCGACTAATGTCATGAAAATGAAAAAGGAGTACATTTTTTCTCTATTTTATAAAAATACTGAACTGAATTCACATTTTTATTTTTTAATAATAATAATGATAAGTAACTTATCAAGGTAAGTAACATCTACCTGAATAATCGTCTCCGTTGAAATAGATATCTATAATATGCAGGACATAAATCTAAAATGGAGCAGGAATAGGTATGGCTGTTGTCATCGCTATAATAATATAAAAGAAAATAATACTTTTAGCCTTTAAGTTATTACAATGTTACGAGTATTTTCAGTTAGTTCAAAAAACAATGTTTATTACTTAATTTAATAATTGCATAAGTGCCAATATAAAAGGTAATTTTTTGCTTATAAAGTATTCTGTAACTGTATAAAGATGTTGATGGGTTTTAGACCGATCGACGACATCGGTCAAAAACCCCTCAACATGAATATAAACAGTTACATCATACAGAGGAAATAAATATGACTCCCAAGGTCATCTGAACTTGTGAGATAGCTGTGAAATAATATTTCCTCGGCAAGATTCATAGACGCCGACCGCTGTGAGTCATGTTCGCGGGTGTCGGGGAAACAATCGGCGCGCGATGAAATGGCGCGTGTTGATAAAGTAATTATTAGCGCAATGGGCCGAGAGTCGTTACGCGGCTCCCAAATCCCGCCACCGCCGTGCCACTGCGCAACTGGGCCACAGCTGCGCTAGAGACTCTACTGATACACATCCACCAAAAGAATTATCAAAAGGAACAGAAAAAATTAGGCTTTTTCTGTAATTTACTACGGCTTTATTTACGTGTCAAGTATTATCACAAACGTTATGAACTTGTCTAAATTAACAATTATTATGGATTGACATAATATGTCCGTTTACTTTGATCTGAAATTAAAGAAAAAAAATCTCATTATTAAAGAAAATGGGTCTTCAATTTAGTAAACATAATTATGTAAAACAAAATAAACATTGTAATAATGTTTATGAAATAATGTTCGGGGATTGTAACTAATCCATTAATTATAGACGATCAATGGAAATAAAATAACAGTAAAAAATTTAAACGCCTACCATTTAGTACACAGAGAATAAAAGCTTTTATTTGGTTGCATTGATCCCAACACAATACTGAAAAATCCGTAATTTAAAAGTCATGATTATATTAATGAATGCTCTTTTGTCAATGAAGTAGGTCAATGAGAACACTTTGTCACCGTACGAGTGTCGTGCCGAATACGTAAAATGTTGATTTAATTGCTCTTAAACAAGGATAATTCAACCTTTGTTTATACGTACGTACGAAGAAGTAAGTACGAATCACGGTACATAGTCGTTTGACTGAGCCTGTTACAGTTTGTGTCAATGTTCAGTTCAGCAAGTTGCTACATGAATGTGTAAGTTGTTTGTAAAAAAAATAGAAATAGTGATTTTCCCAACGGACTTGTATTTATGTTGGTTATGTACCTGATTCTATTTTGAACTAGAATAGAATAGATTTGACATGAAGCGGAACTAATCAAATATTAATAGGGGAACATGTGTGCCTGCTATGTTTATTGAGATTTGAGAGTATGAGTCTTTTTCGATAAATTGTATTAAAATAAAAATACAGAAGGAGTATATTTAGCGGAAATATCGAACCTAGATGTTTTGTATCCGATTATATCTGTTGATTCAATAAAATTATTAGTTTGCACGTACTCAGAAATGCGCAGACTGGCGTGCCTACATTTTGGGAGTGTCCGTGCGGCAACTCAAAGAGCCTTTGTAAAAATGATATTTGATGCGGAGCATTCTCTACTGATCTTCTTAAAAATACCTCAATTTCTTTCATAGTAGTCTGCTGTATTTACGAAAGAGAAATATTTATGTCCCTTACAGCAATTGATTTATTATTGTTAAAATATTATCAATACAGAGTTAAGAATTATATTATGTAGTGTTTTTTGCAGTTTACGGAGCATAAATGATGAAGCATTGAAAATAAATTGTACTTCGTTATAGGTTTAATATCCCTCTTGAAGAGTAGTGAAAATTAATTACACAAGGTACGAGTATAAAAATTTCAACAACTCCAAAATATTCCGATAAATAAAAAAACTCGACCAGCAAAAAAGCGAGTCTTATGGTTTTATACACTTTTATACAAGACAAATGTTGCAGCCCGAAGGATTGAATTAACAACGAACATTACAAAGAAAATTGAAGTAAAAAAATCGCAAACTTGCAGAGTTAAAAAGCGGAAATCGCGTTCAGCGCTTTGAAAACATCGTGTCGGCGCGAATTCGTCGCGGCACAAAGAGTAGGACTTGGCGGCGTTTATTTTGGCTTATTCAGTAACAAGGGTTACACTTAGCTTTGGGAAGCTGTGCATAAAATATATAAATAAATATGCACAGTTCCCATATAGAAGAGTCGAGCTCGTGTGCGGTGGTGTGGTGGGCCGTCATCACGTCATACCGCGCTGGGGCTGTCCGAGCGGAATCACACCGTATTTAAAATTTATACACCGACAAATTCACACCTCCGAGCTCCGTGAGCCGTGATGAATGAACCCGTCATGTTTCCACACGGAAGCGATTTATTGTTATGAAGTATTACTTCTCCGTACTCTCAACAGAAAATTGCTACAGTTGCATCTATATTATGAGAGGGCTGGAAATTGCTTTCTTGTTTCGTGTTCTTACAAATCTGAGTACATACCTACATAATATATTGAACATCGCACATTAATTTGCTGGAGTGAGTACTACATCTGTATTAGCAAGTTTAATTTTGGGGAGTACAGATATTCAAAAAAACCTTCTTGTATTCTCACAAAATAAAAAGGGCTTATATCCTTTGTTAAATCTTCGAAACGACGACATCTTTTGTGGAACTTTTAAAATGAATTAAATTACGTAATTTTTTATCAAATTACTTTTTCTTTGGAATGTAAATTTATCTTAAACGAAAATGTAATCAAAGGTTAACCTTTCAACTTACCTCAATCACTACCGAAAGGGTAATTGAAGGGCTTTTTTAGTTTAAAGCAGAAATTGTTTGATGAGTATTTTATCTTTTGTGCAAGGTGCAAGACTTGCTTGCAAATCCTATGGCATTATGACTTAATTTGGACAACGGATAAACATGACCTAATTACTTATTATATTGTGAATATATAAAATATAGTATGTAGGACCCAAACCAATATTTACAGTTTTTGCGCACAAAAATGTTTGTACTACATTAAGGGCCGGTATTTCAATGTAACCTTATCTTATTGCTTAAGTTAAGTATAACATTTAAGATAAGTATTACTTTTGACAGGTAAAAGTGTATGACTTTAGTGCCGCTTAACTTTAATCCTATAATGAAATACACTTAAGTCATACTTATTATCAATCCCGGATTAAGATCAAGATAAGTATATATTGAAATACCGGCCCTTAGTGTTATAGCCGATTTCGCAACCACAATAATAAATCGATCGGCAAAACTAAACACTAATTTATTCAAATAATGAACAGTAAGCAATTAGTGATAAAGACAGGTTACTGATTATAATATAGGGCACAAGGCGTCGGAGCGAGACAGGTCGCTCGCTTGTCTGACGGCACACACGTTTCAGATCACCACAGACGCTGCCATCATTACCAACGCAGAGGTCACTGCCCTCATCTCATGTGGACACGTAACTTATTCAAATCCTCGTAATTGTGCAAATTCACATCATTGGTCTCACAACATCATATTTTTCTTTCAAATTAAATTTCAAAAACTCAAAATTAAAGGAGATGGCCAAAAATGTATGGAACAAAAACCCAGAATCGACAGGAATGAAATGTATATCAATTGATTGACATTGAAATATAATATAATGTTACCAAGGGGGCAACCCTGAAATCGTTATAGTATAGGAGCTAGGAGCAAAACAAAATATGTAAAAAAATCGTATAAAACAGTAATAAAAATAAGTTTGTCGTTGTTTTAGTGTTGTATCACTTTTGTTGTACATGATAATTATAATCAACACATTTCACAAGCAACAGCAACATAATAACAACATCATATTAAATCACAACATAACAAAGACTCTGTTTTTGGCCCATACACACTACAATCGTTATAGTACTGTGTGTCATCATCATCATCCCAGCGTATTCCCGATTGCATCCAGTATGGAGCTCAGGGTCCGCTTCGACTATGATCCTAGATTTGACAAGCCTGGTTATTACAATGGAGCGATTGCCATCTGACCTCCGTAACCCTACAAGGGAAACCAGACCTACTTGGAACATAGTCGGGACCAACGGCTTAACGTGCCTTCCGAAGCACGGAATCATCACTCTTTTCAGACATTCAGGTGATTCAAGCCTGCAATGTCCTAACCAAACTGGAAACAATCACACAAAGTGATGTTCCCCGCGGGATTCGAACCCACGACCTCCGGGTTTTTGAGCCCAACGCTCTAACCACTGTACCACGGAGGCAGTTACGTACGCCTCTACTGCGTACACGCGGTGCGCGCCAGACCACTGCGACATGGCGACTAAAAAATCCGCACTCATCATCTACCCAACGCTACCACTCCCCTTCCGCTAGCCCCGCGGGTTCTCGAGGAATTCGTGTTTAAAGTTTAAAATCCGCGCTGAGACACCCTTATTTTAATGCCAATCCATTGGTACACATTTCATTCCTGTCGATTCTGGGTTCTTTTTTGGACATCACCTTTTAAAAACTCACTTGCAAGTTCGCAACTACATACCTAAATGAGCGGTCTCTTTTGCTATTTCTATTCTCGTGAGAATATATTTTTGGAAAATTTCATACGTTTGTTCGTAAGTCATTTGTGAGAGACGGGAGACTACATACATATTCATCTCATTTTTATTCCAATTAGAGAGATGAAACAAGTCAGCATGTACTTTGAAACGGTGGTGTTCGTTTCAAATATAAAAATGCGACGCTGTGTCTCCGTGATTGCGAGGGAAGTTAGATTTAAATGTCAAATGAGAGTTATTGTGTGTAATAGAAACTTAGTTTATTTATACTACTTTAAGGAGCTACATTATAATAATCAATGTCTTGCATGTATGAAAATAGAATTAACAACGAACCAAGCAATATCCCTCAACAAATTAAATAACATTTCTCCTACCATTCTTACAGATGGGTACGACTTTGGAAAGCTAAGTTATCGGAAATATTCGGGTCGATAGAGACTTGTCCGTCCGAGGCGGCTCTGGCAAAGTTAAGATGCCTCGCATTCAGAGTGAAATATGATGGCGTTTTACAGACTCCTGTCCGCCGTTTGCTCAAGTCCTTTTAAATGTTTAACTACATTGTTATCCGAGATATGACTGGCTCCATGGCGCATTAGGTAATGGTGGTAATGGCATTGCTCGATGTGATGACGATATTTATTGGCTTGTATCTCGACCAAAACTAAATCCATGTTACGGATTTCCGCCGTCGATCCCTGCCCTGTCTTGGCTTTTGTACTTTATGTGTTTAAAAGGTACTTTTATAACAAAGTTAGTCGTTATAGTCATTAATAATACGTTGTGGTATTCATTTTTTATAAGTTCATAATATGGTTTGTGTAAGCACTTTGTAATGCGAATTATTTGTAGTAATGATGTATTCGAATTTATAATTTTACCAGCCTTCCGCCCGCGGTTTCACACGCGCGTAATCTCTTTTTTCAAATATCCCCCCTTCCCCTTACATTTCCGGGATCAAAAGTACCCTATGTTCACCGGAGATAGTGTTGCTTTCCAACGGTGAAAGAATTATTCAAATCGGTTCAGTATTTTCAAAATTGTTATTCCCGCGGGAATGAGACGTTTTTCGTAGGAATTTTATAGCCTATGTCCTAATCCGGGTTATAAACTATACGTGTGCCAAATTTCATCTAAATCCGTTCAGCCGTTTAGGCGTGATTGAGGAACAAACAAACATTCAAACATCTAAACATCTAAACATCCAAACATCCAGACTTTCGCATTTATAATATTAGTAAGATTTATTTGTCAAAATCGTTACGACATATAATTTTATTGAAACAGGCTTTTTAATGCGGTGACGAGGTACCAGCGGACAGTGGATTTGACCCATTGAGCCACGAAATAGAAGCGAATGGCCGCGTCCGAGGCTGCAGACAAAACGTTCATTTGGTTTGTCAGAGGCAGAAACAAAATGGCTTTGAATGAATGCGTGGGTCCGCTCGGGCCGGATAATGTGCACTGGCCGACTCCGAGCACAGCTGTCCCACTGAACAGCACCAATGCATAGGTACATTAGCAATGCAGATTTGCGACAGCCACAAACAGGCTTTTTTTTTAAAAAGGCAAGTATTTCTCCTTATGTCATACATAATACTGTGCAATCATTGGTCACCCATCCTGACTGTGCAGAAAATTATCAAGATTTAGCTATTTTTCCAAAATCAATACGTTTGTGTTACAACAATGTTTAATTAAAATTGCACATACTTGCGGGACTACTCTGAGACCTTTCCCTCGCTCCCTTCACATTCCAACTCCGCGATACCGAGGGACACCGCAAGCATTTACTTCCCCGAATATTCCAAATTAATTATATGTCTTTAAGGCAATTAGGATGTACGTAATAACAAAGCTTGTACGGGCATTGCTATGGAGGTCAGACGACGGGGGAGAAGTGGAAAAGCAGCACAGAGTTGATTGGTTAAAATATTATATCTGATGCATATGAATATGACATGGTGGAAAATGTAATTACTTTATCTCTTACTCATAAAATATGTAGGTGCAGTTTATAATGATCTTGCTCATATTATTTGGGGAAAGTCTTTGCCCAGCAGTGGGATAGTATGGGTTGGTGATAAAGAAATCAGTGTTATATTAAAGGCAGTTTTCTAATATTATGTTCGTTACTTTGGAGTTGCACTCAGTTATGAAGTTATTTGACTTGCGTATTTCATTGAGGCGTGTTCAACGATGTTTTACATTGTAGCGTCACCTGATGAAACCGTTAGTGGATATCAATGAGCAGCTCTAGATTCAAAGCACAATTCAGGTTGCCCTAACATGTCAAATGTATTAAAATATATTTAGTTACAACGGTACAACCCACAAAATCCAGAAAAAGACGTAACACTAAGATGTAAATGGTCGGCGGAATGCTGTGAAATATTCAGTCTTTGGCGGGGCGAGCGCGGTTCCATTATGCACGCCTCCGCGGCCGATCACATGACTTATTCATGCTCTATTCTATTATTTCGCTTCCGACTACTTCCTCAGATTGTTATGGGCGCGGCGGGATTAATGAGGAAGAAGGGTTGCGATACGACGCGGGAGCGGGAAAACACAATGCCTCGCGTATGAGTAATGTATGTGTGTAATCTGTACCCGAACCGAGTAATGAAACTCGAGAAGGATATGCATTAAAGTGAGTGAAGTATTGTTCAATAGAACCAATACGAATGTCTGTCCTGAGTGGGATTCAAATACATAACCCTTAACGTTTACGCCAAGGTACACAGATGCGCGAACAAACCCGACAAACAATGCAGATATAATTATCACATAATATTATACTGATATCCATTCTCAACATAATAATTATGTAATTAAAAACCAAATATTTATGTATTAAACTCATTCTCGTGATTTAAATAGAATATTATTACAAAGATGTTTTTAATTAGGATTAAAGAATATTTGTTGCTGAAAATTTTGTGTTTTTAACAACGATATTGGTTTTTAATCATCAAAGAAGGTGAGAATAGAGCATATACAATTTGAGCTACATTTTTAACCTAAAAATATCGGGCCGTTGTTGACATTCGAGGATGTGAGCGTAAGAATGGCGAGGGTATACATTCTGCGGAAAAGTTAAAGACTATTTCTGTACCTTACAAGAATATATTTTCCAAATAAACACATACGTGTGTGAAAATAAGATGAATAAGTAACTCGTTTAACCGACATCGGACGAGCCCTAATAGTCCTAATAGTTTTCCTAACTAGTATAATAATATTTAAGTGGGGATAGCTACATTTTCACTTAATTTACATTATTCATCATTTAACTACCACGAGGAGAGTATGTATTAACAAGTGTATAACATTATTAAGGAGTTAGGCAAGTTGGAAATCACACGACGTCCCCAAGGCATAATCGGACAAATTGATGTATTTCAAAATGTGTCTGATCCCAAATTAAGGTACTTAAATAACATTTATTTCAATACAAATCAAATTGTAATAAATGTTTATGAAATCATTAATGAAAGTTGTTTTGAAATTTTTATTATAAACCAGCAACCAAATATTGAGTCAGTTCAATTAAAAAAGTAAAAGAGGTTTCGAAGACATCAGTTGAAAATGTAAGGCAAACGTAAATGCATAGTTGAGATTAGCCGCCTTGTTCTAATAAAACTTCTCAGAATCTAAGTGTTTTATTTATGAAAAACGCAGACGTGAAACAGATTTACGCTTCGCTAAGGTTGGTTTAAATTCAGCGCCCGCGCGGGGAAGTGAAATATCATTGTTCTCGCGATATATCGTGGGGTTCATGGCGGCTACCTCCGCGGGTGGATTGCGTTATCAATTCCGAGTTGTGTTTTATTTGTAATATCGTAGTGAAGTGCCGGTGTAGTGGGCCGCGCTGCGGGACGCGTTGCGGGACGGAGCGCCATCGATCACGCGGATATTGAATCACGGCGTGACAGACGATCCGGACGGACCGCCGCGCGCCGTAATGAAATGTTGGATGGAGCTATTTCGAAAAATGTGGGTTTCTTCAACTTAAATTGTCCACTCACTTTTGTTTTATTTTGATTATGCTATGTGTTTGCAGTATACTCGTAAACATTTAAAGTAAAGTAATCGATTTGAAACAAGATTATAATTGCACAAGTTAAATGTCAAACTATCTTACCTTAATTCATCCAACCACTTCTTACCTGCAAACATCAATTTGTAGATAATTACATGGTCATAGAAGCGACACAATTTATATCTTGGGTAAGGTCCCCGACCCTAACTAAGGCACATAATTATGTTTACACAGGTCACTAATGACCGAGCCAGCCCAATATTGAACTTTATTATTTGTAATATTTGTGGATCCTACTGCATTATTGAGCTTCTACGGAGGCGTTTCTACAAACACAAAACCCCACGGGATCTGAGGCCAGGACGCGCAAACATAACGTCCCTCGCTGAAATAGTAATAGGGAGGCCCTGAAACACCTGCACCAAGTTTTATGACGAAATAAAGAATTACAGAAATAAAACTCTTAGTAACAACGTTCTGAGAAAATGCTCCTATTTAAATATGTACTTCAACATGTTTGCTTACTAAATTGAACGGGCTCGCGAGAATAATCAAGTTCTACAGGCCGTGCTACGAAATATGCTACGCTTTGTGCTACGCCGTAGACCGTAGTATTAGAACGACTTATTTGAAATATAACCATGTAGGTACAATTCATTTTATATAGCAACAAGATTTATTACGTATTAAATAGTAATGTTATTTCATGTAATCGAATTATTCATTGTCTGACAACGATAGATAATCATGAGATGATAAATAGGTGTATTATTTCATACAGAATAATAATAAATATGATCGAACGAGCCCAAAGCAATCGCTCATTTTTGCTCTACTCCCAATTCACTTCCGCTATATTTAGGGCTATAATAAAATTAATACATAACATAATATTAAATTTTGCAACTAGCACGTTTACCTAAACGAATAATACCGTATAAATATTAAAGAATGAGTCAATAATATACCTTTTCGAGTTAAAATTAAAGTCGGCTTCGGAATTTATTCAAGCTTTCGCCCTAGCTAGATAGTTAGGATAGGAAAACATGTAACATAGTAAAGCTGTAGCTGGATACTACAGCTTTACTATGTTACATGTTTTCCTTGAGCTGCCAACTTGTCTAGCATAGAAAAAATGCTTTATCTGCTAATGTTGGCTTATGTTTTGACAACCTAATCAACAAACATGTAGATTTGATTTGTAATAACTTTGGTTGATTTTTTTATAATTTTTTTTCATACTTCTCAGTTGGCCGACTGGAAATTGTGGTTTCAACGTCATGAGCTGATTTTGATTATGACTATTGTAATCCTAATGGTTGAAATCGCTTATACTCATTATTGTCGAGCTAGCTTTGAACACCTTAGAAAACTAATGACATAAATTCTTTTCCATGATCTTGGGATCATAGATTCAATTTCTGGGTCGGGTAAAAAAATTGTATCGAATGTTAAAAACTTTCGTGTGCATTTGGAAAGCCTGTGCTTATGTATAATGCCTTCAGCTCAATGATGGAGGCTCAAAAGGCTTACTAACACCTGCCTTTTCTCATTGCCAGTGTATTGCAACAGTTAGTAATGAATAATCCATTAAAAAAGGAAAGCGTCCAGACGTTATCGGGAAGCGAATGTTTGAGTGTTAACACCGGTCGCCGGCGTCTCTATGCAAATGCACATGAATATGCATCGGCTAAACTTGAGCCAATTCCATTCCCGCCGGGTCGGCCCGGGCCTCGCAATCCGAAAAAAGTATACGTTTATTTTGCTCCAAGACGACGGTGGATGTTTTAATTAAACTGACAATAAACTGTTTCTACTGCTTCCTCCCAAGTTGATAAGAAAAAGCACGTGCCTAACTATATACAGTTAATCCTTCTAGCCCCGGATTACTAGACACAATAGAAAATCTATTGTTATGCGGCACCCGAGTGCCGGTTCGGCGTTGAGTGGTTAATAAAAATCATACTTGTACATGGATCCATGCATGCAAGTCTTTTGCTATCAAATTAAATTAAGTACCATCAAATTAAGCACCATATCAAATTAAGTACCATATTATACAATACAATGTATATACAGTTAATAAAAATCATAAAATCATACATCTCAATCATAAATAGGAAAAACTGTGACCTCTTGATGAGATCTGACTTCTTGAGGATTACAAGACGGTCGTAGTCTGCTAACATAAGCCGCTATTACTTGTGGTTAAGAGCAACTCCTTCATTAACTTTATTAGAATATGTAAACAATTATATTATTTAAAAAGATTATATAAAACAAACCCGAAATTAAATATATAAAATTCGGGTTTGTTTTATGAAGTATTTTTTATGAATTGATTTGCACAATAAAATTAGACACTAGACACAGACAGAGACATTAGACAGTGTTCTAAATATGAATAGACGTAAAGTCCCAGAAAACTGTACTAATTGTAAGTTACTAAAATATATTGGCTGGTACAATTTTATCAGCTGCTAGTTAGGAATGCACCGCGGGAGCGTCCAGCTGCTGGCTTTATGACCGCTCATTAATCTAAATTATTTAGCAGTTGCAGTTCATTACGTAGAATATCGCCGAGCCCCGCCGCGTCGCTTTAACGTAAACAAATTGCAATTTCCACGTCGCTAGCTTAACCCCACATTTTAATTTTGTTAAAAATTATGTTCATCGCTTAATACAAGGCCACGTGCCCTTTAAAGAGATTCTTCTTTCTTTGCGAACAGGTAAGCTAGGGTTGGCTACCCTAGCTTTGCACATGTGGAATAAAAAAACTACTAGTACGAAATAAGAAAGTTCAAGTGTTAGCACGTGATTCGAACTTTAATGTCTCGGAGCACGAAGCAAAAACTGCCGGAGAGAGAAAACTAAACTTTATAGAAGTGGTGCTTCTTATGACATCAACAAGAAACCGCTAACTTATATTAGCCCTGAAGAACGAGTTTATTATTGATTGCTGTTATGTGGCTTGGCAGCTAACACATGAAACAAATACGATATACTTTGTAGTGTGAAAAATATTTCATTTCATTTCATATCGTGACGGTTTTTTCCCCTTTACATAAAATCAATTTCAAATAAACTTTGAATACAGGAAAGATGGAAACATGAGAAATTCATTGGTAGGAGCATAGTTTCAAACGAAATTGCGGTCAGTGATTTAGATGAGGAGCGTACGAGTAAAATAGCGTAACAGTTTACAATAATTTAGAGATACTAGTTTGAGAAAAAACATCATAAAGAAGCCACGTAACAATAGTGAATAATCATTATTAATTTGTCTGCGTTCTTCTTTAAGTTTGTGGCCACAAAATTATTATGTGTGTTAACTCAGGACAAGGTTTGTATTGTATTTAATTTTTAAACCACCCTTGCGAAGCCTGGGCGGGTAAAAAACAGAAGTCGTTTTTCCTTAACACCATCAAACGTGTAAGTGCACAGGTAGTGTAAAATGCAATAATAATCGTCTTTGCCTTATTGTCACGCCGCCTCCGTCGCCCTCAGTTCGGTGTGTGTACAGCGCGTGGTGATTGACTGGCAGTGTTTGCGGAGGAGCAAACAGCCGCCGCCGGCGCTGGCATTGTATCTCCTCAGTCAACACGCTCGACGCTCGCTTAGTATGTACTAGCAGTACTAGTATGCGCGCTGTCGCGGGGATGCCATTAAATATGGACCGAGGTCTGATGGAGCCCTGATGTTTTGCCATTTTGATTGTTGTCTGGTCGCAGGAATTAATGGTGAACCAGTCAAAGGAATTATTAAGAAATTGGTGAAAAATTTTATTATTGCGGATGTAACCCGATTCATACTTATTTTATGTACACACCTGAACGTTTATAGATTCTGTGCACTTAAAGAAAACACTCCTTTAAAAAAATATAGTATTTTTTTAAAGTAGTGTGTTTTCTTTTATTAATGTTTAAATACACAAATAGCCAGCAAGAAGTGGCATTATCGAAATACATCACGTTTCAAATAACTCTACTAAATAAAATATACCTACTTTGAATGTCGCTATCATAGATTTAGTATTTTTGTCGCTATAAATGAAACAAAAACTGTCCCAAACTCCGATGTCCATTTTTTGTAGTACGACCTTCATCAATGATTCAGGATTTCCGGCGGACAATATGAGAATGTTTTTGTAACATTGAACTCGAAGCCACGCTAAATCGGAGAACCCAAGCAATAGTTGACCAGCACATGCGTGATACTGAGTTAACGATTAAAGATAACTTGAAAATAATACAAATTAATCGAAATGTACATAATTATGCAACGAAGATTCTGCCTTTTCGTTGACTCCACACCTACATAGATAACAACCTACATGATACGTCACATTACATTGGGTCATGTTCAAGGGAATTTGGTTCTGGTAGTCATATCAAGCCTAGGGACGCTGCCGACGGCGATGCATTTGTAAATACATAATCTCCACTGTTTTATTGACTCTCCATTATGATAGTAGAAGTGGGTGCAACTCTTATACAGTCCCTTTCTAAGTGTCATAGGGGATTTCTGGACAAAAAGTCCACAAATCCCCTGCGAAGGGGATCATCTAAGGGGATTTGTGGAATAAGCCAAATTAAGTACCGTAATTACAAACAAGTACAAACTTGTCAATGTATACAACTGTGAGTCCTCACCTCAACAGGATAAAAATTACCCCGGGACCGACGCGACAAGTTTAGAACAAACGGCGAGTGGAGTAATAACTCCGGGTCTCGTAATTAACAGCCCGCTAGCGCCGGCTCCTGTTTCGCATTATTTGCGAGTTCATAACTTTGCGTATTCCAATTACTCCCCGAAGTAACCGTTCCGTGCAGATTTATAGTAACTAACAATCTCAGCCAATATTTAGGAGATATAAAACGTTATTTGCACCAAAGTTTACTACGATAATGAAAATGATGGTTGTTGATGCATACTTAATTAATAGTTTTTATAACGGGAGGTAACAATGTTTAAATAGTTTAGTGTGTAGGTTTCTTTGCTGCATAATACATGTATTTGCTATTTTAAGCGATGGTTTTTGACAATAGCATTTGCTTTACAAAAGCTAGAGGTGGTTTCCGGAACCTATGGTTGCAGCGCTACAATTCATGATGATAATAATAATATCAGTGTTAAAATTTTTAGAGACTACGTAGAAAAATCGATTGTTGAAAAAAGTTGATATTTATTACGCCATATAAAAAGTTTGTGTGTTACAAACATGCAAAAAGGCTTTGGTCAAATTTCAATGTCCCTATGGGATAGCGGCCGTGTAATATTTTTGGGAGTTTTTGGTACACAAATATCAAATTAAAGGTATTAATCAAAAACACATGACCTTGCGATTTGTTTGCTTCTAGAAAAATGATAGTTAATAATACACATACGAGTACATCCAAACTAAATCTATTTTATCTGATGGTGGCTTGATAAATTTGTCCATGGAATAAGGAAAGGAAATCCGTTTCCTTAGTTCGTGAACATATTATGGAGGTGACATAAGATCATATTAATCAGAATGGATTGTCTGTCTTACAGGCGTGTCTGGTGTCGGCGCGAGGCCGGCGCGCGGCGGGTCGCGGTCGGCAGGTCGTTAATTGCCGGCGGCATCATTAGCGGCACATCGCGGCGCATCCGTCATCGCAGCGCGTCGTGACGCCCCCCACCCCCCCTCTCTCCACCTCGCTGCCTATACCCGGCTACGAATACAGGCAGCATCTAATAAACGGTGTCATACCTACATGCTTGACAACTTGCAGACACGTGTTTAGAACCGGAAATAGTAAAATCCTTGAATATCATACGCCCTACGTCTACGACAAAAAAAAGTTTGTATCGTAAGAACTGTGGCACGGTTAAAGTAAACACGAAAATACATAAAAAAAGAAAATATCAGCTTTTTGTTTTAGTGCACAGTTAGTATAAATAAAATAATTATTTTTCTGTCCTTTTTTATTTATTTTGTCATTTTTATGAGTACGGTTTTAACAGTTAAAGTTACTGTTCCTTAACAAAACAAAATTCGCAAGTAAAGTTATTGGAATACTCACCAAGTTTCTTCCCTTCCTCTGTGACATATCATAAAATAGACATTATTTACTTCCTTACATACTTAAGTATATACATATATATTTCGCAATGGAAGACCCTCCTTGGTTGTTTTGTCATCGCTCCTTGTAACCTACTTACCCCTCGTCTCGTTGATCACAAGTGAAAGCGTCCATCCAACCGCATCTATATTAATATCTCACGTAATACCAATATCGGAGATTAGGTAAGTTAATTAATTCTGGCTATTAAAGCTCCTGCTAGGAAATTCCACTAACAATGAAATGAGAGCATAAAGGCTTTGTGCTGTTTGTACACAATGTAATGTAGTTCTCGTTATTCTGCAGTACTAAGAAAAATGTATTTCTTTTTCTAAACAGGCATTTTCTTTGACTATTTTATTAGCGTACCTGTTTTAGTAGGAACATAATAAAGTGAAAATCTATTTTGTTTAATCTATTACCCTATGTCTTACCAATATGGATCTAAAATCTTGATTTTCCTATTTCCATATTCATTTAATATCAAATGTCTACATGTGATTGTTCAATTTTTTTAAATTAACTCGAAAACATAAATTGGTGGCTTTTAGAATGTGATTCTAATGTTTTTATGATATATTTTATATTATACACGATATTTTATACACATTCGTACTTATTATAAATACGTAAATAGAAACACTTAGAATATAACAAGCAGACTTGTTCATGCACATTAATTTTATTTATTAAAAAACCGGCTATCTCGTTGTGATTGAAACTTGCAGCGGAATTTGAGAAGAAATACAAAAGATTATTATAATTTGTGTGGTTACACGTGCAAATGTAGCTAGTGTCATGTCCTTATTCTGCTGTCTGCCAAAACATTAAATAGTATTCCAGCTGTAAATGTCTTGCCTGACGGAACCGCAAGTCTGTCGGCAGTCGCATGCGCAAATACGAGCTTAGACCTGCTCCTGTCTCCTGCCTCCGAGGAGCGCTTAGCAACGGCTCGCTCCAGATAGCCTTGCAAATCCATTACGAGGTCGTTTAGTAGGATGTTCCGCATTAATGATTTAAATTAAGTGTTCCGAGCATTCAAGCTTGAATCATAAATGGAAACAGTTAATTTGAATTTATGGAAGGGTTCAAAGATATTATTTACTAATGTTATGAAACAGGAATCTGAGTAAGTTATAATAGCGCTTGTTAACTTGTGGCTGAGCACAAAAATATTTGTCTCAAAATAGGCAACGATGAGCTTAGTTAAGGATTTTAAAACCCAAAAAATAAAAATTGACAAACTAACATAGAAGGAATAAAATATAATGCTCCTGGAATAGTAGTACAAATTTATCGTACCCACTTCCAGTCTCTTATCTTACATCAAATACACAAGATAAGGTAAAAAAGAAATAAAAATAATAATATGCATAAGACTTTCAGTTTAATGCATTAGTTCGTTCCTCTCTTTGCTCAAATCTGCTCGCGGACACTGCTAAAATATTAAAACTGTCGACTTCTTTGTCGGATCTATAAACTGCATCATGAATATGCGTGCGTTCTCGACTAATTTCAGCACGACGTGGAGGCGAACTCCGTAAAAATAAAGACATTTTCTAGCAGATTTTGTGAGCGTGTCATTAACTCGAAATGTTATTTTCCCTCCTCTAATGGAAGCTTCAATTATTTGTAAATATTATTTTGGAGGATCACACGAAGGATATCATCATTTTAATGTACCGTATGTATTGTTTGGTGGCGGCTACGGTGAGCATAATGAGACAATTTATGGTGAATTACAATAACTGGAGCAACACAGTAGCCGGCTCAATATTAGATAACATGAATATATGAATTACACTCTATACTACTATTGACTAATTCATATAAGATCGTATTTGATATGGAGAGATATCAAACTCGTGTTGATATAATGTTATTGTGTCTACCCGAAATTATTATATGGCTGCCGCGAGATATAATATATTATGGCAATTTAATAAGAGATTATTACGAATTAATATTGGTTGGTGGTAGGCAAAATCTACTGCAATAACAGCTTTCGCTGTATTCTGACAATTTACTGTTGAGTAGTGTAAAAAAATTAATTAATGCTCAAATAAATCAGAGGAGACGAAAGTGTGTCCGAACAATGAGCAAACTCTTTTTTTTTTTGGCGGAAAAGAATACCTACATTATTAATCATGATGAGCGCGGCCAAGCGAAACTTGCAGCCGTGTGTGGGGCGCGGGACTAAAGGCGTTCGGCCCACTACCCACTACACAAACTAGGTTTCCCCCTTACTTTTGAAAGAATTCGAGTCGTGTGGCAATTTACCGGCCCTACAATGCAAATACAGATGAATGGTCTGTTTTTGATTAATCAGTATTCTCAAAGCATCAGTGAGACTAAGCTTTTCTAAAAAACTTTGTGATTTCAACACGTATCAAACAACGGATAATTATATCTATTTACTGTGTAGAACAAAAACACATAAGCTACTAAGGAGTTTTAAAACGAACACAAAAAGGCGAAGTTACATTGCATTACGCCACATCCGTGTCTCGGCCGGCCCGGTGTAGCCCGCCACGACGGGCCGCTGCTGCGGTGGATATTAAAATCACATTAGAAGTCGTTAGCTGCCCGCGCACCTGCCCCCCGCGCCGGGCAGATACCGGCTTTGAAAGCGAGGAAGAGATTTGGGCTCCTTTCATATTCACGTTGACAATATTAATATACTCATATCATTTTTTATCAGTTCAGTTTCTTTGTTAAAACTTTTGCTGGGAACGGAGGCTAGAGTAGATCCATTTTATTTAATTTTATTTTATTTATTTATTTCAAACACATGACAAACTTTAGCCGGCTAAAGTTAGTTTTTTTTTCGTGGTAAACAATAGAAAAATGTATGCTGTCTCCTGCCAAATTGGAAAAACATTTAATGGATATTAATAGTCCAGTCAAATTAGGTCTTAAAATGGAAGTAAGGTTACAAAAATTCCCAGAGTGCTAAAAATTGGTATGAATGTTCAGAAGACTATTGTAAATGAATTGTGAAAAGTCCTCATCAATCCTCCTTGTGCATTTTTTTTTATTGATGTTGAAAGTTTGCAAAAATAGGTTTTTCGCGTTTTTCAGCTAAACGGTGAGTTTTACAGCAAAAATAATTAAGACGAAATTGTAGGTCGTCCAATTCTCTACAAAAAATGTATTTACACTTTTTTTATAGGTATTGCCATTTTCGTGATATAGCGGTTGAAAGAATTGAAAAAAATATTTTATTTGTAACTAGCGGTCGTCGCGGTTTCACCCGCGCGTAATTTCCTTTTTCAACTATCCCCTCTTCTCCCCACTTTTCCGGGATAAAAAGTATCCTATGTTCTAATCCCGGTTATAAACTATACGTGTGCCAAATTTCATCTAAATCCGTTCATCCGTTCTCGAGTTGTAAGTGTTGTAACAAACACGACTTTCTTTTATATATATAGATATGTACGTTAATGTACTTTTATAACCGTTATACGAGTAAAAATTTGACAACCTTTGTTAAAAAAATGAAAATAGGGGCTGAGTTTTTGACGTTCATTTATATTCTTAGAATTTTATAATTTGTATGTATAAGACATAGGGACTCATATTTTCACTCGTTTAAGGGTTCAAAAATGTATATAAAAGTACATCAACGTGCCTATTACGAATAAAATATTTTTTACAATTCTTCAATCGCTATATCACGGAAATGGCAATACTTATGAATAAAAGTGTGGATACATTTTTTGTAGGGAATCGGATGGTCTACAATTTTGTCTAAACTATTTTTGCTGTAAAACTCACCGTTTAGCTGAAAAACGCGAAAAACCAATTTTTGCAAACTTTCAACGTCAATAAAAAAAAATGCACAAGTAGGATTGATGAGGACTTTTCACAATTCATTTATAATAGTATTCTGAACATTCATACCAATTTTTAGCTCTCTGGGAATTTTTGTAACCTTCAAAGTCTTATTTGACTGGACTATAAAGCCTATTACGAGTACTTCAAGTGAAATGATGAGTTATGTTTTGTAGGAAATAAGCGAGAGTTGTATGACGGAAAAGTAATTAAAATATACATTTTTAATAAGCACAAGTTTATCCGAGCTTTTCATATTATAGTTAATGAGTAGTAATCGCGTAACAGGACAAACTAAGTGTCTGTCATATTACGGGTTTGTGTATTACGTGGCATACAATGACGTTTGGTGGCATAGTTTCTTTCTAGGCAATTTATATTTAAAGTATTTTTAAGAGAAACTTTGATTATATTATCAAAGGCGATTTTAAGTAGGGTATAAATAATTAAAACCTATTGTAAAAGTAATGAATTACATCAGTGTAGTCTGCCATTAACATTTGCTGCAAAGACACCCGTCCGATGAGTGACTGGCGTGGATTAGGATATCACGTGATTTAGTTAACAGATCTGTCATAGGATATGATGCAATTCCGCGATCGATGTGTCGTTACATGTGCCACTTGAAGAGGCAATTATGCAGTAACATCGCAGCAGTTGACGCGTGTGACATCGCCCCAGGTGAGTTATTGCAGTCGGCTGGTCCTTCGAGACTTGTCGCCGGCTGCTGATCTATTGCATGAAGTGTTCGGTTCGCAATCTCTCTTCTGTCGCAAGATTAACCAATTGAACTGTTTGGTATAAAACTGTTTGTTTGACCTATTTCATAATCAGACCTTGAAATAATCGGTTTTCTTTGTGACGTTCAAAGGAACATTTTTTCTGCTTCACGTGGCAGCTTTCACATTTTACTGAGAACAAATCACATGTGGTGTAATTTTGGATTTGTTTGATGCCTTTTTGTTGTTGCCTACTTATTTTGGGAAGAAGTAATGCAGAAAACAATTCCAGCTTTGAATATTATGTTTATAAATATATTTGTACTTATTTCACAGATAGCCCTTAAAATAATTACTTTAATAAATAAATACTAAACAGGTTTGTTCCATGTTCAACGTAGACTAAGTGACGTTTGACAAAATGTACGGTGACAGCTTTCCCCGGAGAAGGGACAGCGGATCTCTTTTATCCGAGAAAATAAAAGGTTTGTGAGGATCGCACGATAAAGGCTTCCCCGGACAAAGGTCAGTGAAAGCACAGAATGGTACGTGAATTTGTGGAATGCGACACGTGGACTGAGTGGGTAATGGAACAACAAAATAAATCCAGGCACTTAATATTCTTCTGATAATAAATGATAAAGAATAAACGGACTTTTTATGGTTTAAGCCTATTTTTCTGATATCACTATTATTCTGATAAATACGATGGGATTATGAAATACGCTATATTATTATTACAATCAGTATTAGGTACTCGCAATACGATGTTATTTTCATAGAAATATTATGTAAGGTAATATTAGGTCAATGGTTATTTTATCCGATTGAGTTCCTGTTATTTTAATCCACGGACCTAATTTCAATCTACGTCTATGTTTGTGTTTGTGTTTGTGTTTATAATATATTCCTGAGGGCTTTGTTTTGTTCTAATAAGGATAGGTTTGAATCATGTTGTGTTTGGCAAATCGGGTTATAACGTTGGAGCGACTACGGCTAAATGTTAACCCTTACCAGGCGATTTAGATTATGATTACACGACCAAATGATTCTAACGGGTACCCTAAAGACGTTTTTCTTTAACGCTCAGGGTATTATGATATTTATTTATTTATTTATTTTTTATTTATTTATTCATAAACAATTTTACAATTGTATTTGAAATGTGCAAGGCTTAGAACTAAGTTTACCAATAAAATATTAAAACAAACATGTCGACATTATAAATTGGCCAAATAAGTTAACATTAATAATAAATAACAACAATAACAACATTGACATTGCATACATTCTTAAAAACAATAAAAATTTAATACATTAATTAAAAATTACAATAATCACATTTTAATAAATAAACAAATACCTACATACTATAAACTATTATAACCTATTATAAACTATAAACTATTTTAGGCTGCCACATTTTATAAATTCGTCAATTGAGTACGGATTACTTTCCAACAAGAAGGCCTTAAGTTTCGATTTAAAAGTATGTAGCTTATACAGTTCCATCTTTAACTCCTGTGGTAGTTTATTAAATAAATGAACAGCCTGATACATTGAGCTGTGTTTTACAATGTCTAACCTGGGAATAAAACTGTTCACGAAATCTTTTCGTCTTGTGCTTTCCCTCATTTTTCTTTCGCCATCTGATTCATGCTCGTGAATGTATTTAGCAAAGAAGGTGAGGACAACCAAAATGTAAAGGCTCGGTACTGTAAGTATGGACAACGATTTAAAATACTCGCGACACGAATCCTGCTGAGGTATTCGTACAATCGTTCTGATCGCTCGCTTTTGTAAAACAAAGGCCCTGTCCAGATTATACTTATAACTATTTCCCCATAGCTGGATACTATACCTCAGTCTTGATTCGATTAGGGCATAATAAACTGTCTTTAAATATGTTATGCTAACTTCGTCCCTTAGGCTCCTCAAAGCATAACATGCAGACGATATTGTACCATCTAAAGCCTTTAATTCATCTTTCCAATTCAAAGAAGAGTCAATATGAACTCCTAAAAACTTCACCGAGTCAACAAGCTTTATTACATTTCCGTCTAGACTTATAGCCATATGGTCATTATTTCGAGTAGTGGACTTGAACAATATAATGTTTGTCTTTTTTGTGTTAAGGTTTAATTTGTTAGCCACGAACCATTTGTTTATATCATCAATTACCGTATTAACTTTGGTTGTTAGAGACATAATATTACCATCATCTATAACTGCATTAGTATCGTCAGCATAAACGATTAGTCCCACATCAGGGTGCAGTCTCATCATATGATTAATGAGGTCATTTGTAAATATAATAAACATAATTGGGCCTAAAATTGATCCCTGTGGAACACCTGTCGTTACCCTAGTCAACGACGATTTATACACTTCTTGATAACTATCTTCATTCAGCTCTTTGATTTCTACATACATTTTTCGATTTTTTAAATATGATGAGAAAAAATTTAGGGTATCTCCCCTTATACCGTAATGATCCAGTTTTGTTAAAAGCAAGTTATGATCCACGTTATCAAATGCAGAGCTCAGGTCTAAAAAAATTCCAGCTACCCTTCTTTTGTTGTTCAGTTTAATTATGACGTCATTAATTAAGGTATTTATTGCATCCGCGGTTCCCACTCCTTTCTGATAACCAAACTGGCGTCTATTAAGGACCTTATTTTCACAAAGAAATACCATTAGTTGATTCTTGATTATTTTTTCAAAAATTTTTGACAATACCGGAAGAACTGAAATTGGTCTATAATTTTTAGGATCTGTGGTTGGACCTTTTTTGTGTATTGGTACTATTTTAGCAATTGTCAACTGCTCAGGGAAAACATGATCTTCAAAACATTTATTGTAGAAAAATGATAAGGGTTCGGCTAATATATCAATATTCTCTTTTATTACTTGTATAGGTACTTCATCGTAACCACATGAGCTCTTGTTCTCCATTTTGTCAACAATCTTTTGTACATCTCTGGCGGTAATGTAAGAGAAAACCATTTCTTTAGATAGTTTCTCTCTGCTATTTTCAAGTAGAGTTACAGCCGCACCTTTTTCAGTCATATTCAGCGTAGTTCTATGGTCAAATTGGTCGACAAATACGTTTGCTATCTCGCGTGGATCGTTAAAGGAGTGATTATCTACTTGGAGAACAAGTCTTTTTCCTGTTTCAGATTTAGATGCGGACTTTTTTCGATGCAAACTTACAACTTTCCAGATTTCTTTGCTTCTGTTTTTTGCTTTACTTAGTCTTTTCTTGACTGCAATCCTTTTTGCCGCTTTCAGAACTTTCCTGTATATTCTTATGTAATTCTTTTTGTAATTCAAAATGCTTGGGTCTTGCAGGCAGTTGCCTCCATTGCTGCACAGAAAACGTTTTACCTTGCTAGACCGCCTAATTCCTTTTGTTACCCAGATTAAACCAGTATTTTTTCCAGATACGTTGAAGAAAAACGGAAGACTAGATAGCAATGTGTGAAAAAAAACGCTGAGCTAGAAGTGACGAGATTCTAATCTAATCATAAACCATGTAAAGCAGTTTTTGAAGCTGCTTCAGTTTAGCTCTCATGAACAAAACATTTTTCAGTGATCCTTCACTAAAATATCATGTTTAACCATAAACTACCAAATTTCTTAATAATAGCAAAGTGTCAATTCGAGAAAAGAAATGGCTTTATATTTCTTACGACGTGTTATTACGTTATAGAGCAAAGCAAAACAGCTGGCCTCCAGCCAGCATCTTTGGCCCCTGCCAGCAGTCCGCTTCGTTTACACAAAAGCTCACGATACAACATCTTATTTAGTTTTCCCAATGCACTGCCCGTTTTCAATTGATTCCTAAATTGGGCGGATCTGTTTTTGACATTTAATATAAACTCGAAACCCGCTGGCTTTGAACTGTTGCAACTAAGCAATGGAAAAATGGAAGGTTATATAAAAGTATAGCATCCAACTTTAACAGTACCAATAAATGGGTTTACGAATAAACTACAAGAATAAACTTAAAAGAATAAACGAATTTTTAAAAGAATAAATTTTAACCACTAGTAGCCACTACAAACATGATTTCAAGACATGAAGGCTAACTCGTATTTATGTTGGAACTGAATGCTTACAACTTGTTCATGTCATTGCAAAATGTTGGTATTAATCCTTAAGTTTGTAATACTATTATAGCTGGAAAACAGTTACGAACCATTATTACTTCTTATAACAATTTTCCAGACCAACAGCTAGAAACGGTTTAAAATAAATGGAAAGTTTCTTGTCAGCTACATCACTCGCGGACTGTCCTGGCAACCTAGCGAAACGCGCGCGGACGTATTGAGTGGTTATGATGAGATAGTTGCAAAATACGGCGATTCAAGATAAAAAGGCCTTCAGAGATACAACTAAGTCTGTGCCAAAAATAAGCTTTTGTGTTCACCGGCTTAGATGAAAGCTAGGGTAAGGTAAAAGCCAAATGATATAAATTAGAGGTAGATAATTTAGGCGTCCTAATTAGAGCGGCTTTCAGCCTGGCCCGACTAAGTGACGTTGACGAAGGCAGGACGACTAAATACGTCGCAACGCGGTGGCTGTGGATTACAATGAATTGAATTATGTAGCATAGTCACGCTCACAGCGCGTTAACATATTTATTACAGGAAAATATTTAGCAGACAAGTGTGTTGTCCTTTTCTTCATGTCTTTGTATATTATTGGTTTATTTTTTCCACATTCACTGTTTATTAGCACAACATACTATTCCTTTCTGCTTAGGCCTAATTGACTGGAATAAGAGAATGCCATATGGCATTAATTCTGCCTTGGACCCGTAGTTGTCTTGTGCAATAAAGATTGAATAAGTAAATAAAATATTCACACATTACCAACTTTTGCCATCAATAGAGTACGTGGTAAAATACAATTTTTATAGCAAATAATGTTAAAATTTAATTAATTTTTTTTAAATATTTTTTTATTTAATTCTCATTGTAAATGAACATTATGTTTTTGTGGGAATAAATGTCTTTGAACCTAAAACATAAAAGGTTCTTGTAGTTTAGGGATGCGTTAAACATTTTAAATGTCTTGGAGCACTGTAATATTGTGGAGGTATAAAATAGTTCTGTACGTCCAAGTATATGTCTGTAATGGAACATACTTCGACCTACCATTGGGCCAACATACATATCTATCTTGTATGACGGATCTCTGTCATTACTCTTCCATTAAGTTTAAGTGCAGATATTGCCCACTCGGACAGCTCAATGACTAACTAGCAATTAGCAATCGCATCATTTACGTAATTCCCAACAGAAAAATTAATTATGAAGGGAGTTTGCATAACTACATAAACATATAGGTACACTTATTTATAATGTTATTCCAAAGTGTTATGTATGAGGGTATACATATTATTTAGTTATGTAGGTAGGTGGCTGCGTCCACCGCTCAACGGCCATACCTCATTGCAATAAATCAGTGTGTCTCAAGCAAGCAGTTGTTTCACTCGTCCCGTCACCTCATATACAATACTGGCGACGTTTACCCACAAATTAAAAATGTCACACTTCGGAATTCTCTCCAGCTTCGATCACACCCAGCAAAATTGGGAAACATATAGAAGCCGTATTTCTCAATGGTTCATAGCAAATGAGATTAGTGTGAAAACTGATGAAGGTGGAATAAAGAGACGAGCGATATTCCTGAGCGCACTCGCCGACGCCACTTACAAGCTGGCGGCCGACCTGGCGTTACCTAAAAAATTGGAAGAGGTCAAATATGAAGACATATTGAAGCTCCTGGATAATCATTTCTCACCGAAACGCAGTGGATTCAGCGAGAGATATACATTTTATGCCGCGGGTCAAGTGTCAGGAGAAACTCCATCGCAGTGGGCGGCGCGACTTCGTGGTCTCACAGCACATTGCAGCTTCAGCAACGTAGAGGAAACATTGCGTGACCGATTCCTAATGGGAATGTTACCAGGCCCGGAGAAAGAAAAATTATTCGCACAGGATATGGATACGCTGACACTAGCAAAGGCGGTCGTGTTGGCCGAAAGCGTACGAAGCGCGCGGCTCGGCGCGGACGTGGGCGCAAGGGCTTCTACCTCACAACAAGACCTACAGCTGTTCCAAATCTCACGCGGGCGGAATAATTCGAATAACGCCTTGGTGGCTAAGGAAAAGTGTTCCGTGTGCGGGTATACTAATCATAAAGCGTCACAGTGCCGATTCGCAAAATACAAGTGCAAAAAGTGTAATAAAAAAGGGCATTTGCGTAAAATGTGCAAAGTGAACGTGATTACTGATGATGTGGTCGAGAGCGACGACGACGGTAAGTTGTTTGTTATCCGTACAAGTGAGGGAGAACCTATGACAGAATTTATTTTAATAGGCGGAGTAAGGTTAAAATTTGAAATTGATAGTGGGTCGGGTGTGACGGTAATTTCAGAAAAAACATTTCGCGATCATTTTAAAAACGTGCCATTGTCAACGACTAACCGGCGACTATGTTCTTACACCGGCAATCGAATCAGCTGTCTCGGCGTGGCTCGGATGCCGGCCGTGTATTTGGGCCGCACACACACACTCGATGTGTACGTTGTTCGTGACGGGGGGCCGCCGCTCTTGGGCCGTGATTTTATAGCCTTGTTCAATTTACAATTGACACATTGTAATTACGTTAGCGATAATCTAGACATATGCGAACAGTTACAACGACAGTTCCCGAAAGCATTTTCAGATAAACTGGGTAAATTTAATAAATATTCTATTAAACTGCGGCTAAAAGACGATGCGAAACCATTATTCTTTAAAGCGCGCCCTATTGCCTTCGCGCTGCGGGAAAAAGTAGGCAAAGAAATAGAACGGTTGGTCGAGCTTGGCGTGCTTAAACCGGTTGATTATTCCGAGTATGCGTCACCCGTCGTCCCGGTGTTAAAGCGCAACGGGTCGGTTAGGTTGTGTGCTGATTATTCAGTTTCCATCAATAAACAGCTGATTATAGATAAATACCCATTGCCCACAGTAAATGAATTGTTCTCTAAATTGCACGGTGGACAACAGTTTTCAAAATTAGATTTATCTATGGCGTATAACCAATTTGTCTTGGATGACGAGTCTCAAAACATAACCTGCATCAACACACACCGCGGGTTATTTAAATATACGCGGTTAGTGTTTGGACTCGCTAGCGCGCCGTCTATATTCCAGCGCGCGATGGAAAATATTCTATCTGGCATGGACGGAGTATTGTGCCTGTTAGATGATGTCCTAATTACCGGGAAGGATAGAGAAAGTCATATGAAAAGGCTATATGAAGTACTAGAAAGATTACAAAATGCAGGATTAACTTTGCAAAGAGAAAAATGTGATTTCTTTAAGGATGAAATAAATTATTTGGGATACGTCATTAATAAAAATGGACTGAAAAAATCACAAGACAAGGTTAAGGCCATTGTAAAAGCACCAATACCTACCGATGTAAATAAATTACAGTCTTTCTTAGGGCTAGTAAACTACTATAGAAACTTCGTTCCTAGGGCGTCTAGCATACTTAGTCCATTATATGACCTATTAAAAAAGGGCATTAAGTGGAGCTGGTCGGAGCCGCATGATAGGGCGTTTCAGACTATTAAAAAAATATTGTCTTCAGACCAGGTACTAACACATTTTGATCCTAATGCAAAGTTAATCTTGACTGTAGATGCGTCTCCTACTGGACTAGGCGCTGTCCTATCCCAGGTATGTGCCGATGGTATGGAACGTCCAATTTCGTATGCTTCGCGTACACTCAATTCGGCTGAAAAACGGTACTCTCAAATACAAAAAGAGGCCACATCAATTGTTTTTGGAGTACGTAGATACCATCAATATTTATATGGCAGATCTGATCCTTTCGTTTTACGTACGGACCACAAACCATTAATATCAATTTTTGGTCCACATAAAGGTATCCCTGAGGTGTCTGCAAATCGGCTGCAAAGATATGCCTTATTTTTAAGCGCATATAACTACAAAATTGAGTACGTTCGAAGTGGTGATAATTGTGCTGACTATTTTTCGCGCGCGAGCCTAGCAGAGGAGGGGGGAGCCGCGGCCGCTCCGGTTGATCGCGCCTCATATATCAACTTTGTGGTGGAAGATAGTTCCATGCCTGTTACCTTGAAAGATCTACGCGCGGAATGTGCGAAAGACGAAGTTTTAATGACAGTAATTAAGTATGTATTGAATGGATGGCCTAGAAATATAAAAAAATCAGAGTTGCGACCATATTTTTTATGTAGAACACAGCTTTCTTATGAGAACGGTTGTCTCATGAGGGGACATAAAGTAGTGATACCCCGAAAACTTCAAAATATTGTATTGAAGGAGTTACATAATTCACATCTAGGGATAGTAAAAACGAAAGCCGAAGCTAGGTCGCGGTTTTGGTTCCCTGGAGTAGATGCGGCATTAGAAAAAATGGTAAATTCATGTGAGATTTGTTTACAACTGCGGCCTACTCCGCCCCGGGCGCCCTTAGCACCTTGGAAGTATCCATCGCGTCCGTTCTATAGATTACATGTCGATTTTTTAGGTCCCATTAAGGGACACATGTTTTTTGTTATTGTGGACGCTCATACAAAATGGGTTGAAGTATTTGACATGGGTAACGTCACTACTACTACAGCGGTGAAGGATAAGTTGTTCGACTTCATGTCAAGATTCGGGTTACCACATACCATAGTCAGCGACAATGGCACTGCTTTCACATCAAATGAATTTCAAAAATTTTGTCATGTTAATGGAATTACACACATTACGTCACCGGCCTACCACCCAGCCAGTAATGGCCAAGCCGAGAGTTACGTTAAGATTGTAAAAAAAGGAATAAAGTCGAGTTTGTTATCTGCTAACAGCGTCAAAGACGGGAAATTAAAATTATTAAAATACTTATTCGATTATCGGAACTCAGTTCATTCTGTCACAGGAGTTTCCCCGGCCGAGCTGGTGTACGGAAAGAAACTTAGATCTCGTCTTGATTTGTTTAGCCCCACGGAGTCGTTGATCTCGCCCACATCATTAGAAAATAACGTGCGTGATAAACAGTGTTTACAGAGTAATTACTATGGCGGCAAAAATAAACAATGTTTTTCATCTGGTGATAAAGTTTTATATAAGAAATATTGCGGAAATAATAAGTTTAATTGGTGTCTAGGAACTATTATAAAAAGAATAGGAAGAGTTTTGTACATTATAAAAGACTTTGAATCATGTATTGAAATCAAAAAACATAAAAATCAAATTGTTTTGTATAAAGGTACTGAACCACCCCAACAGCCAAATTGTACGGGTTTAAGTGACTTATACGAACCCATGCCTCTGGAGGTTCAAGAGCCTCGCCAACCTTTTATCGAGGACGTGGGGGAGGGAAGGTCGGAAGACGGAGTGATATCACAGTCATCAGATGATATACAAACTCCAGCTTCGGATCATCAGGTCACCTCCAGAAGCACAACGAGGTTATTGCGAAATTTACCTAGGGTTGACTACAAGCAGTTTTTGTAAAGATTTATTTAATGATTCGGTTAAGCCTGTCTAATAAAATAAGGGGAGGAGATGTTATGTATGAGGGTATACATATTATTTAGTTATGTAGGTAGGTGGCTGCGTCCACCGCTCAACGGCCATACCTCATTGCAATAAATCAGTGTGTCTCAAGCAAGCAGTTGTTTCACTCGTCCCGTCACCTCATATACAATACAAAGAAAATATGTAATTTTCTTCCCTGGACATCGGTACCAATGTTGTTAAAATAAGTGTCCACACCGAAGACAGTTTCATCGATTTGCGTGCGACGCAAGAGTTGTAATAATGATCCTTGCATAGCAAGTAATCCGTCATTACCTAGACTGGCCATTTTGCTCTAACTAGCCGTAAAAGCTAATTAACGTTCCCGGAACGGGAAGTGAGTTTGTGAGCTGCAAACACCTAAGCCATTGACACATAAATTATATCGCTTATAGAGTATCTTTCGTAAAAATGTTGGTGGCGCATTTTCTTGGTCACGCTAGTAAAAGCTATGAAAATCCCTGTAAGAACTACGAGTATTAGCGTTAAGAGTTCGTTTAACTGTCGAATACGTTCCTGATTAATTTTGCAGTCAGATATCATTGACGCCGTCTTGTTTTTTACAACAGATAATTTATCACGAAGTTATTTGAATGTGTTAAAAGGCTCAAAAGCTTTTACCGTGGACTAGCAGCCGCCCGCGTTTTTACCCGCGTGGTTCCCGTTCCCGTGGGAATTGATCAAAATCCTTTCTTAGCGGATGCCTACGTCATAACATCTACCTGCATGCCAAATTTCAACCCGATCCGTCCAGTGGTTTGGGCTGTGCGTTGATATCTATCTATGTCAGTCAGTCAGTCACCTTTGAGTTTTAATATAGATGATATCACAAGATGGCAAATAAGCCGTAACGTAAGGCGGAAGAATCCAGTAATAGATAAATCAATTGCTACTCATACACAAGATAAGACAATAGTTCTAACAGCCTTGCCACACTGTCGTACCACACGTCGCGGCACCGCTGCACCGCCGCGCAACGCCGCGTGTTCGCTACGCGGCCGCTCCGCTTTGGAAACGCTTGCAATCCGCCAGTGTGGCATGGCTGTAAAAGAGACAGAAAAACGTAAGCAATAAGCGATTGAAAAAACAAGACTGAAACCAATGTAAAATGTCATCGGTAGGTACTTGATAATTTGTGTTAGAAAATATTTTTTTCCAATCCGTTTTTGGTAAACTTGGTAATTAAGCCAGTGCATATCATTGAAGCGGTGAAATGATTTCAATGATGGAGGCCTGCAGTGAGAAATTAATAAGCTGATACTTTACATTATGTAAAAAAACATAACATAACGCGATACAATATAAAAAGAACATATTAGTTTTTATTTAGGTACAGTATTTTAATACAAATGAAATGTACAAGTACTAATAGAATGTGTACGTAAAAAATAAATGCTATGTTTTGTGTGGGAATTAAGCTCACGGTCATAGTGCAGCACAGTTAAAGCGCCAGCGAGGGACAATTTGCATAATACTCGTAATTAAGCCACACGACGTTCAAATATACTTTTTTGGACGTTGGCGTTTGGCGTTGTAATAACAATAATTACACTAAATAAAACACAGTTTGGGGAGAAAAGGTTTCGTTCAGAGCAAACTAGGTTAATAAATATCCCTAGACATCCCTGGACATTATTCACACAGCGCCATCTAGCCCCAAACTAAGCAAAGCTTGTGCTATGGGTGCTAGTCAACGGATAAACAATACTTATATACTTTTTTTTGTAAATACATACATATTATACATAGAAACACCCAGACCGATACAAACAGACATGTTCATGCACACAAATGTTTGTACCGTGCGGGGATGGAACCCGCGACCTCTGGTGTAATAGGCGACTTCTCGACCATTACACCAAATGGCTCGTCAAATGACTCATGATTAATTATAATATATACAAAATAAAATAAGCATTTAGTATACTTCTTCTCGTAGTTGCATAAATTATGAACGACTTCAAGCCCGATAAAGTATTCCATGTATGAGAAGTTTGTCAATATTTTATTACTTAGTTTCAGGTATCTTCAACCAACGCACACATCTTTTTTCGTGCCGGAAGGTGTGCGATTTTTCGCAAAGTTATTCGATTATGGAGCGGAAGAGCCGCCCTTATGTAAAGGCAACACTCGACACCAACAACAATGGATACTTTACGGCGCGGTGGCTTTTAAAATTTGATTTTTATCTTGATTTAGTGAAGATATTCGGAGCAGTGAATACTGAGTGACGCGCGCTGCTCGTTGAGTGCTCTCTCGATGCCACGCACGTCCTCTCATCAAATTTTATAGAAACTCTTGGGGGAAAATTGCAAGTCACTTCAGTCCTCGGCCGGGACCGGCCGGAGACCTTTCTCTGTATAAATTAACGCAATATTTTTTAGTGAACTTGTTGCGGAAAATTCTATTCATATGGAAATGGACGCTCCTTGGTTTAATGGGAAAAGTAGCAGGATAGGAATGTTTTCTATGGAGAATGGTTGTGCGCTTATGGAATTTATTTATTTTGAGCAAGACCAAGATTAAAATAAATAATTAAATAGAGCGACGGGATGCAGTATAATAATAGACTTCAGTTATTAATTTTACTCGAAATGGAATTTGGACATCGTTTCAAGCTCCCGTTCAATCCAATAAATAATAAGTTGCAATATTTATTTATTCTCAGCTTTGAGACTAACATGACTCATAAATAGAACGGAGTAAGCTGCTGTGAAAGCTAACCATCGAATGGACTGTGTGCCTGTATATCAACTGAAATCACAAACGGAATATTTGAAATACAATAATGTTACAGGAAAAACTCTCAGACTTCAACAAGGACAATGACCTTTTAAAATATGTAAGACGACGTCTTCATCTTTTACACAACATATACGATACAACAAGTCGACTTGACTTCAGCTTTAATAATTTGCGAGGTCAACACGGCTAGCAGGGTTTAGTGGGTAAGCACGGAACATCGGCCGGTTCAGTTAACTGGCGCGTTTGCGCTGGCATCGTTGCGCCACTCAATCTGCCGGAACGGCCTGTGGTTACGCCTGTAGTTACGCCCGCCGATTTACATCAAACCGCAAGCTAACTGCTATGAAAGAAGTATCGTTCGTTTTAGGTTATGGCCCAGCTAAGGGCGAAGAAGGAAATGTTTCGAACCTAGACTGCTTCTGTGGTAAAATTAAACCCTGAATTCCCTGAATTATTCACAGAATATTATAAACGCGAAAGTTTAGGATGTATGGACGGATGTTTGTTACTCTTTCAAGTAAAAACTACTAAATGGATTTTAATGAAACTTTATTAAAGCTTATAATATATCAAAATAACACTTAGGCTACAATTTATATATTCCTGCGGGATAACGTCCTATCCTATAGTTCACGCGGGCAAAGGCGCGGGCGGAAGGCTGGTAAGTAATAAAAAGACCCGTTTAGTATTTTTTTGAATATAGATATCTCAGGCGATGTTTGCCGACTTTATTCCAGCAATTTTAATAAACCCTTTGGTTAAAATGTGTAAAACACAAAGTTATTTCTGTTCAGCATATAAATAAAACATGTATTTTTTTGTTTTCGATCACGAAAACGCCTTTCAAAGGTTTAACAAAATCTTGTTACTGGAAAGAGTATAGGTATTAAACCAAAATCTAATATTCAATATCATAATATCGACTCCCTGCAGGCTAAGCCTAAGCCAACAAAGTTTCGGTAAAGTCAAAGACTTATAGAATATATAGGGTAAAAGCCGGATAGTTGCCTCGGAGGGATACATGCCTCAGTTTCAAATGCTCTATGTTAGACGTATTGACAGTGTTTCCTTTTGATCATAATTAAAAGCGTCCCCCGCGTAGGCCTCAGTGCCACATAGGCCATTAAAGTAGGCGCACGTGTTTTGTCCGTGTGAGTAAAAATCTTCCGCGGCGATACTTTGACAAGCGTCAGAATTATATTGGCTTGTATTCTCTTTTAAATATTTTTATAACTGATTGCGATTTTAGTTAAAAAAATATTTCTTTGAATGCATTAGAGTTTAAATTGCACTGTTTATTACATTTTATTGTTAAATATTTTTTATTTATTTCGTAAATAAAAAGGGCAAGTATCCGTATCAAAACGGATAGTTGCCCGGACATCTTTTGCGGATTGTTGCCCTAGGGAAACAATTGTTGTTATTGTTATTGTATAGGGCTTGGTGTTTATATTTGGTTTTAATTTAGTTTATCTTAAATAAAATAAATACTCAACAGCAAAATGCCTCGCAAATAGGTTTAAACAAAAGCCTAGTGTGGTGCTGCGCCACATCAACTGGACAGAAGATAGAAGATATTTTTAAATAATACTTAATAAAAGCTTGTATATAATAAAACTTACTTAATAGATGCTAATGCTAAAGTTAATTATTAATTTTTAGATTGTTCTATCTATATAATTTTATAATTTTAATAATTAAACTTTAATTAATACTTAGTAAAAGACTGTATTTAATAATAAAAACTGATTACATAAATAAATGTAAGTTAATTTCTATTTGAAAAAAGACAGACAGGCATCTATCCTCACATTAGGCAAGTATCCCCCGAACGATTGTTAACGTTAGGCTAGTATCCGCCATAGTAGGCAACTATCCCCTTTTTTAGAGGTAACATAAAACAGGATTTACTCAAAACTAATAATATTTATATTTGAAAAAATAGGCTATGTAAGAAGATTAATAAACTGTGTTTAAGAATACACTTTGAATAAAACATGTATTGGTACAGATTTTGAATAAAAGAGCTTTTTTAAAAAGTGTGGCAACTATCCGGCTTTTACCCTATATTATTATCTTTATTTCTAAGGACATCAGAAGAACGCCAAGTTTTGAAATCTATTTATAGTAATAAATTGGGTATAATAAATATATTGGTAGGCAATAAATTGGTTCGTAGGTACTAGAAACTTTTTCTCCTCTAGACTGGACTAGACTAAACAGGCTTGTAGATTTATAAGATTTTGCATACTAAAGGCAATTGTTTAATGCCTTAAAATAAAAAGGCTATCGACGATCTAAGCTGAAGTGAAACTGCGTTCCCAACCGCGCCATTCTAAGAACCCGTTCACAATAGTGTTGACAAAAGATCCCAGTTTATTTCCAATAACTTTCCTTCGTCACCTGTCAGCCGGCGGCGGCTAACAAGACAGATTGCGCTGACAGCCCCTAAGTGCACGCAATACGGTTCAAAATACTAACGAAGTTACCAACGTGATGGCCTAAAACAATCTCAGTACTGTGTGTTTTAGGAAACGAATTCAAATAAATTTACATATACGAGTTGAGCACGATAAACAAAGGGATGATCCGATCGGATTGCCGACGTCGCGTTTTCCATGATGTTTCTTTTTCGCATTCGATTCGGTATAATTGAGTTGTTCATGTTAATGTAATAAGGGCAAAGATCGATTTTGTTCTGCGACGTTGATCGCGAATACGATAAGACTGCGGCTGGAAAAATAATTAATAGCCGAGGACTCGAGGGGAACGTCTGTGCTGATATGAGATCTTGTAACGTATAACGATGTCTCGAAACATGTTATTATTAAATTAACGCTTTTTTGTCTGGTAACAGATGAAACACGGTTAATAAAGTACTCGATCGCGATATTGGATTCTGTTTGGAATATGATTCAGATTTTCTCAAAGCAAAGATTTGCGACCAATCAACGTTGGGCTTTTTATTTCAATTATTTTTTGTTAGTAAGCACTATCCAAGTCTAAAAGGAGCCTTGAATATTTCTTGATTCGCAATTATTCTAAAATAATCTTTTAACCAAGATTATATGATCCGTTTTCCGGCTCTAGGATCATGGATTTTTATCCATATAGTAGAACAACTTATGTGCTTATTTGGCCCGAGCCTGATTATTATTAATTTGTCAGATTGCGCGGCTAAAGCCACATTTCCTCAATAAATCATAACCTCGCTCACGTTACAAATAAGGATTCGTCTACTCTGAGCTGTTGCTGGCCTTGAGTTGGCGCCGAAACCATATGAGATGCATACTGCTGAAATACAGGATAAGGAATGTGTTCAATATTTTGACTACTAATATTAGAAATCCGAAAATAATTCTGTTTTGCTTGTATCTCATCGCTCGTTGAAATTTAGCACACATGGGAAAGACTACATATGCCGGTATAATGCTGAGTTTAAAATTCACAAATTGTAAACAATCATGGCTGCCGCCGAGTTTCTTGCCGGCGCCTTCTCGGTTAGAAGCAGCATTCTGAACCGGTGGTAGAGTCACATTATTATGTATTTTATTTATATTTATAAGTATATTTTATATACCGAAATTATTTTAGTTTTTGACGATTCGTAAGTGCTTCTGTTAATGCCTATAAATATGATTAAAGATATTTCTGATTTTGACTTGTATACTTATTTTTACCAATTTTAATTTAAGTACTAAGTGAAAATCAGGTAATTCAATAAGAGCAAGGTGCAAATCACGCTAACCAGCTGAGCTGCCACCCGCGGAGGTGGGTGACCTATCCCGAGAGTGGCCTTAATGGCTGGCGACCTCTCCTGCGCCGCATTACCGCCAGAAACAATTACAACTAATGGCCTATTTGTCTGGGCTAATAACACGAGTAATATAACAACTTATGTTACCTACCTAATGTTCGTACGGACAGGTATTGTGAGTTTCTAGCTGTTGGATTGAGAGAATGCCAATAGCAAGTGGCGTCACATAAAGAACTACAATCTACCTTGATAATAATTTTCTTTTCGAGGCAGGGGCCTGAAACCTTACAATAATATAGTTTGTATAAGAAATTAATCAGAATAACACAAAAACTACCTTATATTTGCCACTCGGTCGAAGCCGCCACACCATCTAAGTCGGAAAAATACGAAATTCTCAAAAAGATAAATATCATGCAAGCATACAAAAATTTTACCCGTAGTAAGCCCAGAATAGCTAAGAGTTTAAATGAAAAAATGTTTTCTAAAAGCTTAGCTAAATCCTAGAGCAACGCACTTATAGGCTGAGTTAATATTATAAATCACGCCCGCCAGCCATAGCTCTTTCGCACCGCATTGGATACGAACCAATTACAAGTAATGGCCGTTAATACTTTCCTCTCACTGGCTTTATACTCAATACAATAGGGAAGATGCATATATAATAATTATGAAAATTTTATGACTAAAATGTTAAAATAATATAAAAGAAAGGTCACTGCAACATTTTTATTTTACATAGTGTTGTTTTTTACTGTAATTACGAATTAAAAATAACTGAAACGAAACGTATTTTAAAACAGCAATCAACTTATTTGACGTTAGACCGACAAACTTATTTGTTCTGATGGCGGCGTCGCTATTTTCAGTATAGAACTGTCAATAAATATCGCTTATGCATTGCATTTCACGTAGTTCCAATTTTGGCCACCGGAACACATAAGTTTGTCGGTCTATATGGTTGAAAAAGTAAATATTATTTTATCGGAATATTAATTGCGTTTTTGTAATAAATATGGAAGTTGGGTTCATCAAAGCAGACTCCAGGAATTTACCAAGAGTTAGTGTTGACATGGTTCTAACTTTATTTGTCGAAAGTGCAGAGTTTTCAAGGGTAGAAATGAAATGGACTAAATTACTACGGTATGTATAAATCATAGTTGTTAAACTTTGTATTTTCGCAGCTTGAAACCACTTTTTTCTCAGTTTTGGGTCAGAAGGTCCTGTCAAAAACAATTAATTTGGAAACTTTGTTGAAATAGATGTGTGTTGACCGTGTTGACTCGTGTTTTATGCCAATGTCCACATTGGCATAAAACACGGTTTTTTTCGGAATATTAGTGGTATTGTTATGATCACCTGATGTTGATAGATAGTCCATTTTAAATTTTTTACAAAAAAATATTTCAAAACTCGAAAAAATATGCAAAAGTATGAAAGCCAGCGACGAACAAGTACAGTGAAGTACGACCACTCGACTAGTGAGGCAGTGACAAGACTTGAGTGACGTCATTCATGTCATCGGAACCATAGGTCCGTTTTCGCGCGAAAATTAAAACGGTCAATTTAAAACCGCATTTTTTCCGATAAATTACAATGTATTAATTTTTTAATTAAACTGTGGTTTATTCTACATGGAATTCTTTAAAATGAAGACAAAAATAAAAATAGTGCATGTTCCCTATTATGGTTGGACGCCTCAGTCTACGGCTTTAACTGGCTGTGATCTTGAGGCACATACCTATTCGGTTTTATTTCTTATATAAATAAGGGAAAGGTGTATGCAGTCAAAATTCATAGGCATCGCTCAAAACCACTTTTGCCTGATTTTTGTAGTTAACCTTTTCCACGCCAATGTCTGATATATCAGACAAACCATTTTCGTGCCCACCACGCCAATGTCTGATATATCAGACAAAAAAACATGATCAAGAAACGTTGTATTTTTACTTGCCTGAATGAGTTGAGTATAACCTAATAATTTTTTGGAATTTTTTTTTAATGGTCGTGGCGTGTGGGGCACCATTTTCGGAAAAAAGCGTGGCGGGGAAAGGGTTAAAAGTGAGTTTGACCGGCTATGAGTTTTGACTGGTAACATATACAATGAGAGGCTGAAGGAAGTCTATGCTTTAACAAGAGTCTGCTTTGCAGGCATTGCTGAGCCTTGTCGCTCCCTCGTGAGACCAGCTTGACATTAGATAAGAGTTGTTGCAGTGGAAACCAATACAATCCTAAAGGATTGGTCGTCATAGATCAACTAGGACCAAAACCCAAGTAAATAATAGTTATTTACTTGGGTTTTGGTCCTGTTTGACTCGAATAATGTATCGTGTATTTCTCATATCTACGTATGAATTCAGACAAAACGGACCGTACCTTGTAATTGAGCAATCACCATTTTATGACGCGTCCTAGACATCTTCGAGTGTATGTTGCTTTAAAACTCTTCAATAACAATTTATCTTATTTCCATTTTATGTCGCAAAGGACTTAATTTTACGAACGTTATTTGTTCGGCAATGATAATATTATAACAAGCTATTTAACTTAGCAATTATTGATAAAAAAATATTAGGAGAAGCCTCTTTAATGAGAATAATTATAATGATATTATGTAAGAAATATAATTTTTTTACAATGTGAATTCCAATATGGAAAAATATACGTAACATTTATTTGAAGTCCAATAAGCAGCAAATTCAACCAACCGTAATTAGTCATATTCCCACAAACAATCTTTAGAATAATGTCCATAGCATATACTTCAATTTGAATTGAGAAATTTTGACGGCTAAGGATAGTTTAATGTGATTAATTTGAAAAATGTTTATCCAGAAAATAGACATTTTGCACGTCAGATGTTTCTTGTCTCAAGCAGAATCAAATCGATCTATGAAAAAAAATTCTATGTCGAGATATTCAAGTCTAAAGAAAATATACGAGTATGTACGAGCAGGGTAAAAATCATATTATTGGCTTTTGGAGTTTTGGCCCACGCAGGAGTTAGATGTAATGCGTACGTATATATTATAATAGGCAATTCACCCTGGGCTGTTCTGTGCCCTGGGTTATTTAACGCTTCAAGCGATCTCACCCCATATTCAATTAGATCCTTATAAATATATATCAATTTTCGTTTTTCGTATGTCATTTACAGAACTTGTTTTGTTATTTTATCACTAACAATCGTTTTGATTTGGTAGATTATTTTTTATTTTATTTTTTATTGGATAATTCTTAGAAAAAGGATTTTAATGATATTTACAGTCTCTTAATGCAGCCGTGCGAAGTTTCGGCGCAATTCATGAAAGAATTTGAAATAGGTAGATTAATTGGTATTCTTTAGTTGATTAAAATCCAACATCAATATGCTTTCAAGTGTAGGTTTGGTTCAAAGAAATTCGTTCTAACATTTTACCTATATATTTTTTTTCTTATATAGGTAAAATGTTAGAACGAATCTTTCATTAACCAGAGTAAAGTGCTTTCGATATGGCATGGTTCAGCTGGCACAGAAATACTCTCGTGTATGTAAGATCGTTTCAATAAGGACCAGTCAATACTTGTATATAGAGCTGATTACATTTACTGTTTTGTTTTGATAGCCCTGCTAGGAAGTTACGAGTATATTTTTCGTTTCTAGTAAAACCATTCAAAATAACTTGTAATTTTGATTAACCCGAGCAAGCGGGTTACCTGATGGATGTACCATCAGGTAACCCGCTTGCTCGTTGCCTCCCTCTTACATAAAAAAAACATTCCAAGGGCACCTAAAAAAATGTTTGTTTTTGGTGTCTTTTTGGTATAAAGTAGGTTTTCAGGCGTTACCTTTACGATGTAAATAAAATTTTTTCGTATCCTCATGAGAAAACATCCGGCATGTATTTTACGGTTATCATAAACAAGTTGTTCACAGGGTACACTAAAAAGCCAAAATATGTTGGACCTTCATTACCGCATCAAAGAGCGTTGTGTCGGCTCTGGTTATTTTCTTGTTTTCTTTGCTTTGAAGCGAGTAGCCAACTTTGATCGAATACCGGGACTTTCTTGTATACCTCCACCTTTTATTGAATAACTTACTTACCTCCATCAATATTTTTAATTCGAGCAAAAAGTGATATTAATCGAAACAAATCTTCGTTGTCGTACATTTTAAAAATGCAAGTTTGCCCTCTATGTGATACTAAGTCATTAAAAGATTTTCTAAAAAAAGCCTTCTTCTTCTTCGTCCTAGCGATTTCCCAGCCTAGTGCCGGGGTCCGCTTTCCTGCTTAACTTTCTCCACTTTGCCCGGTCTTCTGCATCCTCAGGAGTGAGGATTAGCCTTATTAAAAGATTTTACGGGTGGTTTATCATTTTTTTTTTATATATAATCTAGTGCCATTATTAGTTTTATACAGTACCTTGCCTCGAAAATAAGTAACTTTGGAAGTAATTACTTTTTTGAGCATGCAACCTCTCCCATTTATTTTTATTGATTTGTGACGTAGGTTACGATATTACACATTTTATTTATTTATTTACCATTTATTGCAACTGTAAAGTTATATGTTCCTAGAGCCTTAATATGCTAGCCTAACACTTAGTAATTAAAATTTATCGCTGTGTTTAATCACTCTTTTACTAATACTGTTTTCACTAAGGGCCGGTATTTCAATGTAACCTTATCTTATTGCTTAAGTTAAGTATGACATTTAAGATAAGTATTACTTTTGACAGGTAAAAGTGTATTACTTTAGGTCCCGCTTAACTTTAATCCTATAATGAAATACACTTATGTCATACTTATTATCAATCCCGGATTAAGATCAAGATAAGTATATATTGAAATACCGGCCCTAAATATCTTCTCTCTGCTTATTAAGTCTACATAAACACGATTTTATCGTCTAGACCAATAAATTGTTACAAGCTTACGAAAGTCTTTAAGTAACTTTTAAATTGCGCCGTGCTTTACCTACTAATTTCAAGTAAGTAAAGGTAGATTGTATTTATAAACAGCTTATAGCACAGTGCTGCCTTTATTTTTCATGTTCGTGGATATTTTGAAGGAGTTTACGTTATTGTAAATAATCAATTGTTTTCACCTTTTTTGGTGTAACTGTTAAGAGAAAGAAAGCAGTCGGACATTGTGAGACCCCGTCTTAAAGTACCTAATGAGAAAGTTACTCCTCAGTCTGTCATGCCTGAACTATTAAACCAATTTTAATGAAATTTGGCTCAGACTAAGATAAGACTTGTTAAAGATAATAGGCTACTTTTTATCTTGGGATAATGCTTAGAAAGTTGAAGTCCGCGCAAGCCACGGGCGAAAGCTAGTGCTTTATAATGACCAACGTATATACATATAAGGTCACATTTTATTAACGGGCAATATTTTAAGAATTGATTCTACACTAAAAATAAAAGATATTCATTCAATACATTTTCTTTGTTAATACGATAGTTTTCGAGAAAAACGAAGACTTTCATCTTGCTTTAATAGTCAAAAACAACAACCTATTACGTGAATTACGCTTGTTTACTATCGATACTAGAAAAGTCAAAGTCTTTACACAATGGAACCACGTTACGGGCCTTCCCGCCTCCCTACTTGCTTTCTCGCTCTTTAGCTATAGCGCTCTTGCTCACACTTAACGGCCGGCTTCCAATTTTGAATGACACTGCTCATGTCATTAAAAAGAGAGGGGAACGATTAAATAGAAAGAGAACGGCGATAAGTAGAAGCCATGTTTAAATAATTCATGAATGAAAATAGGGTCATGCAAAGTTCATCTCATACACAGCTTGTTCCCAAAAATATTAGATTTTTTTTTGTTTGAAAACGTTAAAAATGAAACTATTAGGAATATTTAAACAATATATCATGCATTGTGTGTGTATTACATAAATTGATTTTCTTATAAAATATTGCCCGTTAATAAAATGTGACCTTATAATATGTACAAGTAACATGTCAGATTCTCTTCTATAGGTCAACGCCTTGAGACTTAAGACGATGTTATTGTAATAAATACTCAATGTGAATAAAGTGCTAGTTCGTGTTAAGTTATGGTTATGACGTTCTATGCACCGCTCCGGAACAGTTAAATGTGTTATGATGCACTGTGGCGCCGTCGCTTACTGCACAGCACAAGCGCTGCAGTCTCACAGATAAGTTGTTTATACAACGGATCAACGGATACTGGACAACAAACCGTTCCGCACGACACTCGCACAAGTGGGTCGCGATATCTCTTGTATTCTTCAAATTGAGAGGCATGTAGTGGAGTTATACTTATTGCTCTTAAATTTCAACAATTTCATTTCACGTTTTGTTTTATTAAAACTGACATATTCACTGAACTACATCGTAAGAAACAATTAGATTTATATTCAAACAAGTATGTTTGAGTAATGGCTAATTTCTTAACTTTAGACCAAAACAGTGGATATTTCAGTTATTATTATAATGATCCTCTTACATTATCAAACAATACTTGTATAACATGCAATCATTGCGTTGATTGAAATGAAATGAAATGAAATGAAATGAAATGAAATGAAATGAAATGAAATGAAATAAATTTATTCTGCAAATAGATTTTTTAAAAAATACTTTTACACGTCAATCTTTTTTTCCCTACCAGCACTTCGACGTCAATGGCCTGTTGAGGAAAGAAGTGCCGCAAGAAACTCAACAGTTTTGCCTTTTTTCAAAAAAATATTACAAATTAAAAATTATAAAATTCAAAAATTTAACATCACAAAAATAATTTAATTTAAATAATTTAAATTATTTTTGTGATGAGTTATTGATATTGATGAGAGTTATTTTTAGATTAATTAGCTAAAACTTACCAAAACACTAAATCTACACACGAATGCGCCTAAATACATAATACAATACAATGTATTATGTTGATAATAATATTATATTATCAAACAAAACAAAATAAATATACATACGAACAAAGTCTATGCTATTTGTCCCGACTGAAACTGCGACTACCTAATGTGAAATAAATATAGTATTACAATTGTAAGTGTATCTATAGTGTATTATTTATTTCAATGAGCCGTAGTCGCTTAAATATGAGTAAAATATATAAAAGGAGAGCCGACACAGCATACACTTAACTTCTCGAACAATAACCTCAGATAGCCATAAGTCATCGATGAGCTTAATGGTTCCCACATTTATCTTAGTCGAGGCAGCCAATTGGTATTTCTTTAATCCAACTCACAGGCACTTTATCACAGCCTATAAAAATCTGGTGAATTGAACCGTTTGAACAAAAGCTTTCGTAAATTTCGTTAATAGATTCAATATTTATTTTCGTACTCTGTAAACATCATTCCAGTATTTAGAGAAAAAAGATTTATTTATCAAACTGCTGTTTTATGGACATTACTATAACTATTTTCGTATATACGGCTTATTTTATTACTTCCTTTCTCATGAATTTTTGATGACAATCCGAATTGGGCTATTTCTTTGATGTGTATCTTGAAGGACTATTAGTTTAGTTTCATATGATCGTAAATGACATTGAAACTCAACCTTTGATAGTTTGGAGTAAATAATTGTAATATAGAATATGATTGTGCTTGTTTGCAAGTTGCTTTGATGTACGGGTTTTGCAAAGCAAAGATAAAACTCTGACATTGTAATATGTATTATAAAATAAATAACATATTATTAGGAAAAAGGAAAAATAACGAATTCAAAAACAGTTGTAGTTTAGGCTTAAAAGATAGATAGACAGAGTTACTTTCACATTCATAATAATAAGTGTGGATATTACTGGATATTACAATGTCAATATTTGGCTGATAAAAGATCCTCATAATTATTAAGACTATATTGTAAAGTTAAATATTAACAGATTAGTCGATCTACACGAGTTAAGCTTCATACGAGTGTTCGGCAATGGCGTGCCAAACTTAGATTATATCGATTTAGGGTAAGAAACTTATTGTGTCGGCGAGCCTTCGGAGCAAGCAAATATTGTTTTAATTTACTTTGTTTGCTTTTGGATTCAATATTTAACATGTGTATATAGCTGAATCAATATAATATGTTATTACATAAAGAATGTTGGCTAAATTTGAGAAAACAAAACCTTTATCATTAAAATATTTTGAATATAAAGAGGAAAGATTTGTTTGTTTATTTGTAATTATAAAAAAATATTCACTGATGGAAAGCTACACTATCCCCGGGTGACATATACTTTTGATCTTGGATGGGGGGGATTCTGGGGAGGGGGATGGGGGGTGGGGGGATGTGGGGGAAGGGGCAGTTACTTGAAACAATAAAATACGCGGTGAAACTGCGGTGGCGACAGCTAGTATTGAGTAAGTTGATAAAAAAAGTCTCTTATTTGGTTTCACCCGACATCTTTATTGTGACCGTGGTAAATCGTCATTTTTTTTAATACTTGAAACTGATTCCTTCATCCATCTTCAGAAACTTTTGCTAATACTTGCTACATACAGCACTAGTTCGTTTTAAAGATATAAGTTGTGATGAATGAAGATAAAATAATGTACCCACTACCAAAACACCCTTGTTTGTGAAAAGTTGACGTCTGAAATAACAGAGTTTTAAACTGCAACAAGTAGGTAATGTAATAATTCAATCACGCAAAGTTTATTAATTCTAGCTACAGCGCGGCTGGAAGTCTCCTGACATAGAAGAAAGAGTACACAGTAGGCTAAGCCTCGGCCCAATCCCGATAATTGCCTACCATAGCCAGCGTTGTCTGTCACTTTTAGCGGTACCGAAAAGGCATGGCGCGCGAATTTTGTGTTACGTTAGCCCCGACTGGCGTACTAAGAAAGAGGTCGATATTTTGTTCAAGTGTGCGTGTGGTGAAGGAAAGATGCTAAAGCGAACATATAAGTTTAGTCTATCGGAGGTTTCGAGGACGGCTACCAGCTGACTCTACCCGCCTTAATGCGGCAATACTATCTATTTTATTTTATTTCTATTGTATGTATGTTAATCTGTAAGGAATTTATAATTGGGCCTATAATTCATGTAATTCTGTTGCTTAAAATAAACGATATATTATTATTATAGTGCGTTTTTATGGAGATAACGTACTTTATACTCTTTCTACTCTGCTCCTGGCAGCGCGCTGTGCAGCGGAGAACGATTTAAATAAATCGGCTTCTATTAAACTCACGTGAACGGAGTGCGACGAGTTGATTCACTGCGCGAAGATCTGCGCTGCATAAATCTATCGCTGCCGGACTTCAGAACGCTTTCCGAATTTTCACTTAACAAATTTCTTGGCAAGGATAGTTTTTGAAGTGGGCTTCATTATTGTACCTATTAATCTCGTCTCCTTGGAGGCGAACTTTAGAGCTCGGGGATTCTGTGCATGCAGAAGGGACGGAAAAACACAAAAAATAAATATTTTGTAACGATTAATTATAATTATGGTCACAAACTATATTATGTACTTTAAACTGCTGTTGAAACATTTTTATTTGGAAACGGGACATGAACACTTTAGGTTTAAAGATATTCATTTTTCATAAGAAATTATGAATATAGTTCACTTACAGTGAGACATATAAAAAAACACCTTTGCGATGACCATTGCTGTCACTTTATCACTTACCATTAGGTATACTGGTTTGTCTCCATATTTTCATAAAAATAAATCCCTCCGCTGTGGCTAATCCCGGCATCGAATCTGCGGATCCTAATCGGCCGTTTGTCTTGTTTGTTCTGTCCGGTATTTTTCCTCCTCACTTGTCAGCGTGCCGCGGACATCTCAATCTTGCGTTTAATTACGTTTATCCACTTAATCTGCGGAATCGCTTAGTCGATGTTGTCTTCATCTTGTTTGATAAATAATTAGGATCTGGTGTTTGGGCTTGGATAGCTTCGGACGAGGACGCAGGTTCAACCAACGTAAAGTATAATATTTTGTATGCATGAACATAATATTTTTTTTGTATTGTTTTAGATGTTACCTATATTGATAATAAAAAGGAAAAAAAAAAGATTATTTTGATTGTTTGTTTGTATGTTTGTTTGTATTGAATAGGCTCCGAAACTACTGAACCGATTTGAAAAATTCTTTCACTGTTGGAAAGCTACGAGTACTTACCTAAGGTACTTTTGATCCCTGAAATGCGGGGAGAAGGGGGGATAAATTAAGTGTTTAATTGATTAATTGAATGTTCAATTAAATAATTATACAATGGAAGGCTAGACCATCAAAACAATCTACCATAAGGCAACTATTTACATAACTGCCTACTAAATAGTAAATAGTTTCTAGAATTAAACAGGCCGCAGTGGATCATAAACACATAGTATAAATGTCTACATGCCAGCTGACGAATCTTAACTATGGTTATACCAAATGATTAAAATCAAACCAAATTTTCTATTTATAACATAGACTCCTCCATCTGTGACCGGGCACTCTAGTCGTTTGAACGGATTAACAGATTGAATTTTGGTAAACCACAAATGAATTTAAATTTCAATTAGTTTTAGACTCGCAACTATTGTAACAGAAAAGCGATGCTCAATACTAAAACTAATTCTGAGCGTTTTGTCTCGGGCTGGTCAGGGTTCGATTGAACATGATGATATCAAACATAAATTAAGGCAAAATCCTAAAATAATGTAGCTCTAAGCGTCAGGGAAGACAGACGCGTTATAAACATTTGTTAACTGTCACCTGTTTGAATACATAGCTGGCCTATTAGTACATAAGCACGACTTTAAATAGAGCTCTGTGTTGTTCAATTTCTTTAGCCGTGACTCCATAGCATTTTCATATAGCACTTTGAAGCTATGCTTTCGTGTTACGTTCGGAATTTTGCCTTATCATTCACCGCGAAAAGGTTCGGCAGATAAATGACGAGCTTCGACTCGAATAATCGTGTGGTAACAGGGAGGCGTTGACTGAATGGGAGGGGGGGGGGGTCTCGACCAGACGTCGCATTGACGAGATATTTATTCAGGTACGACATCTCGGAGGCTATTCTTTGTGAACGTTGAATCGATTACAATGTAAATCTTGACGAAGTTTGAATTATTTAATCAGTAATCGATTGATGGATTGTATTGAAAGCTAGTTTTTTTTTTCAACAAAATAATTCTAAGTACATTTACCAAAAACTTAAAGTCGTTATTTTAGCTGTAAATAAAAGTTATAATATTTTCTGAATTTCACTTTTTTTTCCGTTTGTTCAATTTACATTATTTCATTCGGTCGTTTTGATAATAAAAAAACAAAACAGAAAGACTTATCTAATTTAGTTGCATGCGGTTTTCCTATATTTCGACGATTTTACAAATGACTTTTCAATTATCATAAATAGTAATGGTTACTGAAATTAGACACGACTTTATCAAATGGGCGGATTAATAGAGACCACTTCTTTATTGTCACATCAAGCAATCGATGAGCTCGTATGTTAATTACAAATAGATATTACAGATCGCAGCGTGACTAATGATGGAGCAGGTGTTTTGTTCCCAGCCGCTTGTTTCGCTGATATTCATGAACATATACCTCGTGTCGTGGCGTATGTAAATTCTATCTATCAAGTTTTTGCACCTCTGAGCAACTACAGCTTGAACAATTTAATTTAAATTTAGGGTGTGGTATTTTACTCGGTCGCAGAATTAACGTCACCTCACAAAAGAAGAATGGTTAGGGCGCGGCCATTTTGATGATTAATACATATTAATAGGATTAATAGCATTGTGGTCTAGACATTCTTATAGAAACTTCACCAAATAAAGAGCCTTAACTAATACACCAGAAAATTAATTGTGATTAACCTTGGTGTATGAATTTAATAATTTCCAATATGAATCGTCTTGGCAGAGGCACTTTCGTGCCCCTAGAACTAGTAAATATAAAAGAGGCTGGAATATTAAAAACTATTATATCTCTTTGGAATAGACCACAGAGATAGTTTCTTTAATTTATGTGACTAGCATACCTTCCTGTCTGCCAACTCAAGATACACAAATAAAGGAATTATAAATTGAATACCCTATTATTTGACACCACACAAAGTTTCGCAATAACCATTTTAACGGATATTTTTGTCCAATCTATTTCTCATTATATTTAAGTGAAGCTAATTGTTTTCCAATAAAGTAAATGGCAATGATGTAGCCGAGCATCGGCTCAGCGCCTCGCCCTTTGTCGAGAAGCAATGAACCGAATGCTTGGTGGCCAGCGGCAACTAGGAGAGCATAGCGCAGTAAATTGCAGTGAGTGTATACAGTATTTATTTATACTGATATCAACGATAGGCGTGGCCTGTGTCTTCATTGAAGGCACAGGTTTTTGAGAATGAACACATTGAAAAAGTTTACCCAAGCCATCGAGGATCACGCAGAAGCCAGGCAGGGGTACCCGGGAATGGTTCGGTTATTTGCCACAAGTCAGACACAAGCAACAAGCAATTATGAGATACAAATAGGGTTTCAATGCGTGATTGCATGTCTTTGAGAAAAGAATATGACAAGAAGCCTTTGGGACCAAAAGAAGCGTAAAACTTAGCGCAATAGCAGAGTTAGGTACTCTTATGACGGTGTTTTGTCAGAGGGTGGTACTTTGCTGGTCGAGCCTTAACCTTACACAGATGGTTGAGTTTATCAAAAAAATACTGTAGTGTATTGTGATTGAAATGATGTAAACAGTTTCTCTACTGTTCCTTCATCGCACTGTCCAATATCACTCGAGATTGAGTATTGCTTTGACAATTAATTCTCATCAGCCCGGATTGGCATTTTGATTTTCTTATCGAGGCTGAAACAGCGGCTTTAAGACCCTTTAATCTGACTTTAATAAAGGAAGGACAGTCGTTGCTTTAATTCAACACGTTTGAATGGAGTACGTGATCGAAATATTTAATTATTCTGAATGTTTTGTACTTTGTTCTCGCTTTAATATTATTATGATTCGATCTCAATTTTGGTAATTGAATGCACAATGAAAATTCACGGAGATGTAGAATTAAATGTTAATTAATATGATGTAAATAAGCTTTTTAACGAACACAGTAAACCAAATTCTTTAATAATATTATAAAGCAGTATTCAATAGGTATTTATACATATTTTTTTTAAAGAATACAGAGGACATGATTGAGCTCTAAATCAATCGTAGGCGGATCTTCGTCAACGCCAAAGTATTTATTTTTTAAATCTTTTGCCCGGCGCTTTTTTTAAACAATTGTTATTCTATTTCCCATGTTCTATCAAGGTTCAAAGGCAACGCACGGTAAGAGGTGTAATGCAAACAGCGTCCAGGAAGCTTCGGCACTCGTCGAGGCTCAGACGAGAGGCTTCAGGATACAGGCGGAAGAACGTTCCATTGTGCAGCTCGAGTGCTCGCTAGGGACGCGCTTGGTGCGCACACCTTTTAACACGTCTCGTTATATCGATAATGTACACTCGTATTTACACACACGTACGTCGTACACATCTGATAAACGTATTTAAACACCTTTTTTTATTAAAAAATATATCATACTCCGAGGTAATGCAAACAAATCCTCCACGCAAAATATGTTCGTATAGCACATTCAAATCGCATTAGCCGAATTCTCAACTAAGTCAAATCGCTGTTTAAAATAAAAAATACCTATTCACTGCCCGTAATACTGCCTGTTGTTTTTTTTTAAGTTTTATGTTTATTGGCTCTGCCCACTGTTTCTTTCTGCTTGGCCTAAAGGTTAACTGGGAGAGAATGCCATGAGGCATTAAGTCCTCCTTTGTACTTAATTTGTGCAATGAAGCTAAAAAAAAAAAAAAACCGGCCAAGTGCGAGTCGGACTCGCCCATGAAGGGTTCCGTAGCAGCAAGTATCATCATAATATAAAAGTTCTTGTAGTTCTTTGTAAGTTTGATCGACGTTTTTAACCGACTTCAAAAAAGGAGGAGGTTATATGTTCGACTGTATGTATTTTTTTTTTTTTTTTTTTTTTTTTTTTTTATGTATGTCCGACGATTTCTCCGTCAATTGTGGACCGATTGAAATAATTCTTTTTTTATTTGAAAGTGCATAGTTCAGAGGTGGTCCCATTGTCACCATGTCAGGATCTGATGATGGGATCCCGGAAAAATCAAGGGAAAACCTCAAATTTTATAGGCTGCGCCTACGCGTTACTTGTTTTTTCTGAAGCCATTCAAGTTTTTGCGTCCGATAGACATCATTTTATGTTGATGAGCTGATGATGGAAGGTACAACTCCTTAACGGTTAGGAGTTAGGGGATAATTCTTTCAGTATTGTAGGAATATGTGGACCGTTAGTTGTATTTTATGTACTTTTGCAGCTAAGGTGATGATGGAAAGTACAACTCCTTAACGGTTAGGAGTTAGGGGATAATTCTTTCAGTGTTGTAGGAATATGTGGAACGTTAGTTGTATTTCATGTACTTTTGCAGCTAAGCTGATGATTACCCGGGGATGGGCTGGTCACTAGCCAATAAGGTTAGCACCGGCTCGTCCTAATCGGGTGTGAAGGAGAAACCGGGGGAGTGTAGTGGGTAGCGGACGCTTCGGTCTCGAGTCCCACACACGGCCGCGGGTCTAGCTAGCCTGCGGTTATGGTGCATAAACGCATTCTCCTCCTACCCATGGTGCTGAACACTTAATGAATACCTAATATTATTATCAAATAATACAATTCTACTCGTATTTTCGCTATCATTATTATGAAAGAGTTTTACTCACTACCTACGTGTTATTCACACTAAAAATAGAAAAATAAACAAACTTTTTTTAAAAAAAATTAAACCGACTTCAAAAAAAAAGAAACAAAAAAACTACCTAAAAAACTGAAAAGCAAAAAATAATTTTAATAAGACATTCATCAAATGCGCTTATTGTCTAAGCCTATTAATTAAATGGTATTTTACGTGCTAGGTAGGTACCTACTAATCTGTTTGAAGTCGGTGCCAAGCCAAAGGTAATCAAAAATGATATATAATAATAATGTATTATAAAGGGTTACTTATTAATCCGCGGACGTAGGTACGTAATCTGGGTACATACTATTTGGCTTGGCACCGACTTCAAACAGATTAGTAGGTACCTACCTAGCACGTAAAATACCATTTAATTAATAGGCTTAGACAATAAGCGCATTTGATGAATGTCTTATTAAAATTATTTTTTGCTTTTCAGTTTTTTAGGTAGTTTTTTTGTTTCTTTTTTTTTGAAGTCGGTTTATTATAATTGAGTTGATTGAATGAGAGGAAAATTGCGGTTTACGATTTATGACGTTTTAAAACAAACTAATTACTTGATCTCGTTCAAACCAATTTTCAATGGAAGTTTGCATAATAATGTACATCATATATTTTTTTTAGATTTATCGTTCTATTATTTTAGAAGTTACAGGGGGGTGGACCAACATTTTACCACTTTGGAAGTGTCTCTCGCGCAAACTATTCAGTTTAGAAAAAAATTATATAAGAAACCTTATTATCATTTTAAAAGACCTATCCATAGATACGCCACACGTAAGGATTGGATGAAAAAAATTTTTTTGAGTTTTAGTTCTTAGTATGGAGAGCCCCCAAAATTTATTATTATTTTTCTATTTTTGTATGAAAATCTTAATGCGGTTCACAGAATGCATCTACTTACTAATTTTCAACAGTATAGCTCTTATAGTTTCGGTAAAAAGTGGCTGTGACATACGGACGGACGGACAGACAGACAGACAGACAGACAGACAGACATGACGAATCCATAAGGGTTCCGTTTTTTGCCATTTGGCTACGGAACCCTAAAAATACGCTCCGTTTTGTTTCCATGTTAATAAGCTGTGACTGTGGAGATTCTCAAGTCATTCCTCTGACACGGGTTTACGACTGACGTCTGGTACCGATAGCAACGGTTAACGGTTCCGCCCGGAGGCCGCAAGAAACTTAGTTTCTAAAGTTCGGTTACTTATCGGGATTCTAACTACGCGGTAAGTTATTCAAGATCCTGACGAATGACGAAATATAAAATAATTTGATATGATAAAAGATGACGAGGACACATTAATGAACAATTGATCAAATAAATCAGCTTAAAATTTATTTACCTAGGTTGGTTATTCATTTTAACTTTTTTATTGTAGAGTTCAAAGTTATGTGATCGCATTCGTTTGTATACCTCTGCTACCAGACAGTTAAAAAGAAATATTTTTTCTAGTTATAATTCGGTACACAAGGTAAATCGAATGTATTTGAAATTAAAAAAAAAACACAAATGCGGGCGGGCGGAGGGATGCGTTTGCCTTATAGATAGGAACGGAGTGTGTGACGTCACGAGTGGCGCCATTGTCGCCGCTACATAGGGCGGTCTACTTTGTGGTGTACAGTCAAAAGCACGTAAGACTATACACTTTGGACTTTGTACCAATCTTATGTCGGGGGCATAAGTGCTATTATCGAACTGCAAGTGTTTACCGTGATGTGCCGTTGACCGTACTTAAACGACACCTTTACACATTTGTCTCGTCATTCCCTTTTGCGTTTCTTGTTTCTGTGTGGATCTATACGAATGAGTTAAATTTAAGTGAGAATCGCTAGATAGCTCTTGACCAAAGATCGTAAAATATAAGATGTGTGCTTTCGACAAAAAACTAAACAACATTTTTATGACAGTTTTATGTGTGTTTTCAGCATGTCATATTAACGTACCGGGTAACCTTAGCTACTTTTTTTGTATAAAATTCTTAATTTGATCCTATTATGCATAATTATATACATGTATATATTACTCGTAGTAAGAGGCACAATCTAAGTGATACATAAAATAAAATTAATATAAAAAATGACTTACCGCACTCCAATACTCCTACTCAGCAGAAGACCTGAAAAGATAAAAAAACTCGTCAACGAATGGCAAAAATTTAGTAAATTGTGAACGACTTTATTTTAAAAGTAGTCATACTGAATAATTTAATAGTGCAGTTACATAAAAATACAAATATTGAGGCAGTTTTCAAGTTATGCATCTTAGATTGCTTTTGCAAATAGGTCAATTAGCCAGCCAACTAAATCCTGAAAGATCGCGAACTATACACCAATTAGGAGTATCTTCCACTCACACCTATAAGACAGCTATTATCCACCGAAAGATCATTGTCCGATCACAGGCCCAAAGTCTTAGAGCCCCGCGGTCGACGGAAGGTCCTCATTCCATCGAACATCGTTAAAATATCGTTAGATCCTCCGCTTCCGATGTTCTAACGCGCGAACCATTTGTCAAACTACTGGACGCGGCAAAAAACCCGCCGCGACTCAACTTCGACCGACTGAACTGTAAGCACATACATCAACCGAACTGCCCTAGACAGAGATAAATAGGCGAGCACAATACGGCTTGCAAAGTTGACATAAAGGAGTTAAGTTGCCGTTATTAATATGGAGTTATGCCGCGCGTGATCTGCTCCTCGATGTAACATACATTTTGATTTTCTCTTCGGTTTAAGCCAATGAGCAGATCCATCAATACATTCTATTCTACTTGCCTGACTTCACAGGAAAATTAAGTTCCATCCAACACACAGCTTAACGGTAGGTGTATAGTAAGAATAACTTATAAGATACTACAATAACTATAAAATAAACCATTGAAACAATAAACAAACTCGCGATATAAAAAATCTTTACTTTTAACTGCGGGCCGATTTAGTACTTAACAATGAACATGCTCACTTAATCACTAAAATGGTATGCGTCAAATACAATTTTATTCCTACCCTCACTCATATTAATATACTATTGGAAGCGTTCCATTTGTGTCGATGATAAATTACTAATTTCGTCGATCTCATGACGTGTTATTAGATAAGATGTGTCATTTATTCGATGTAGGTTGATTGAAAATGATGCTAAAATTTATACTTTGAATAATTGATATATTTTACAAAATAATGTAACTTTTTGACATTACAGGGAGAAAAACAGGCACGCGGGTCACCTTTTGTTTAATGGGTATCGTACCTAATGGATATTGTAAATGTTTTAGTGACCCAAGTATTACACATTCGATAGCTGAATCCAATTTTTTGCTATTAGAAATATGATAAAAGGTCTGTCGTACAAATTTTCACTTAACTCATACTGGTTAGAGGAGCGCCGTAACCGTCGGGGCATTAGAGTCAGAGAGTCGCTGCCGCATTCGTTATTACAGACGCTTTGTGAGTTACACTTTGCATGATCTGGATCACACTCTGTGCGACTGCAGGGAGTGCAGTAAATTAAGCGCTTAGTGACTACTAAACGCTTAATTTACTCGGTAACTTCTAACTATGTTGAGTGTAATACATAAGTTCTAGATCTCAAATAGTTTCTCATGAATATGTAAATAGGTGCTGTGCGGAAGGAACGTTTTAATGGCACTCATAACTTTCATTTATGTGAATAAATGAAATTCTTCATATATTGTAGAAATTAGTGATGATTTCCATAATATAATTATTTTTAAAATACCATTCTTCAAAAACGACGAAGTCTGTGAAAAGTACGAATTTAATTTTTATAAAATGTGTTTTAAATTGCAATAATGCTATTTAATTAATTATACGTAAGGCCCTATTAAATATGTATTTATTTTTGATAGAGTGAATATAATATATTCTATACAAGGACCAGTCACTAATGGACAATTGTGTCAAGGTTTCACAAAGGGTTATTTTTGGTATTGTCATTGTGCAGAATGACGCAATGGAAACATGTTTGAAACTACTAAACAGTAGTATCTACTTGACAGCTTGTTTATTTTAACACTGAATGGTAGCAACATCACCAACGGGGCTGTTTCAGTTACTTGGTAACTTGGTTGTAAGATAGCCACGTCCAACGTCTGTTACTAAGATAAACTTTGACCACAGCTCGCTTCATCTCTCGCAACGCTATTTTCAGTTTGCAGGCTAGTTTCAGTCAGTGTTTGCAGTAGTGTGTTTAAAAATTATTTCGACTAATTTTACTAATTTTACTAATAAAAAAAAGTTTATTTGTAAAAAATAGCTGTTGTTATTATTTCTACATTTGTAATATTTTAATAGGACTTGTGTTACCAAATCATAAGCTTTACCGTTAGTTTGCCGTAGTCTGCAATAATAGAATAGAAAACCTTTATTGCATTAAATGTGGTTGACAAGAGTAAATAATAACAATTTTGGTTTCTTACACTTAACCAAACAATTGGCATAGGAAAGGGATACAAGTTTTAAATAAATAATAGGTACAATAATTACTAAAGAATTAAAGGCGACTAGTATATCTTGCAACCTCAGTATTCACATTCATTAATTCAGCACGAGCTCCGAGAGGATTATCATTCGTCGTGAGGTTGTGGATCCGTAGTACAAATGGATAGAAATCTGTCATTATGTAACATGGACTGATAATATATGCCTTGTCGGATTATCCCGAAACATTCGACGCGACGGTCGTTAAGAGACAATTAGTGAATTGCTATCAAATTACATAGAATATTCTAGCCCCAAGATTGATTTAGTTAGAAGCAAAATTGGACAAAGCACTCAAGGACGTATGTATTTCCTCTATAATGTTACTTCAAATATGAAAATTGAATACAGCATGGTATACATAATACATACAAATACAACATTAGCCGCCGGTGGTAGTGTCATTCTTTAACATTGTGACGTTTCGTAAGTAAAAATGTAAACCATAATTTACTCATCGTTAGAGAAATACCTATCACATGATATACGAGTACATACATATCCTACGCAAGTCTAGATGGATACTAGGTCATGCAATTTTTGTAAATAGTGTGTCCTAAAAGTTTTGTGCTCAACATTTTGTTTTGTATAACTCCCTCAGCTCAGCACTCGACAAAACCTAAGAAAAAGTAATCAGTGAATTCAGTGCCAGGACTGCCATGGCTAAAACTAGCTGTTTTGTATATTTTTTATAAACAAAAGTTTGAATATAATATTTAATAATGTGTTGTCTCCTACGCATTTGGCAGCAGTCAGTGCTTTGGGATATACAGTAAAATTCTATTGTGTTATTAATTGTCAAAAAAATCCAAAGTTTTTTTTTTGTAATTCTTGTAGGTTCTTGGTAAAGATTAGTTTCGACATAATGTGTATATTAGTAAAACCATTCAAAAAGTAATTCATCAAATATGCTATATTAGCATTGCAATATTCCAGAAATATGATTGTTACGATTGTACGATTCCAGTAGACTTGATATGAAAGGATCAAAGATCGGGGAGCCCGCAAGTGTGGCAGCACCTTGATCTATGCTTCCTAGTTAAGTATCTCTCAATCGAATAGGTTGCAACGGCATCTTACTAACAGAAGGGGTGCATGCTTGTGCCACAGTCATGACACAAAAATTCTATTACTTACGTAAATATTTACAAAGTTACCTTTCCTAGTTGGCCCGCGACTATAAAGTTATTTTATTACTTTACCACAGTACAACTACCGGTAATTAAACTTTTACGTTGTAGTGTAAATAAGCAATATTTTTACTCTGTAGAACCCACAAAGTTTGGTAATAACTCGGAAACTTCTTTAATTTGCCACTGCAAGCAGTTAGTTGTTAGTTTGATTTCAGAAGTGTTTCTAGATGTTGTTTAATTTTTATTTTATAACACAAACTTAGATGCAGTTTGTGCAGTTTTCTCAATGATATGAGAATTTAACTCAGGATTCTAATTCTTTGCGTTTTAATATAACGGCTACATAGGCACTTTAATAATTGAGTTAACCAAATCAGAACGATTGACAGTATTTAACGTCTCCGCTCATACCACCTGACACAGTCATGTGCGCATGAAACACAAAATATTTGTACCGCGGCCTCTAGTGTAATTTCCGACTTCTCAATCATTACATTTGTTGTACGCCGTACGTACGGGTCGTCAACAGAAAAAATGTAACACTATACAAAACCATTCGATCTTACGAGTATACACGTGACACATGTATCACATGACAGATAGCTACAACGGCATGTTCCCATCTGAATGTAGCAGTCTGTCACGTGATACTTTTAGTAGTTTTAGTAAGAGAGCGTACTCCTCGCTCGGTCACGCGATACGGACGTGTTTTATTGTAACACGGCGAATGGTGTTTGGGCTCTTGTTTCTTGTTCACAAAGTATCCATAACTAAAGCTGCGTCATTTATTACCCACTTCTCGCCTATATATATTAAGGTAACAAAATTTTTGTCTTCAGGGTCCACCACCATGTATGTATTAGGAAATGTATTTACCAAAACACTTCCTAAACGGGTTTGGTCTCAGATTATAATCCTAATCAATAGTATGTAAGAACTGGAAGAAAAAGAAGTCTATTTATTTTCTACATACCTATCATAAGAATACCTATACCTAAAAATACTTAAGTTCCGTACCTTGATATCTTGCGGGGTCAGCAATAACTTTTTTTAGATTTTTTGAGGGTGAGGGTGGGGTGGTTCGTAAATTTGACCATCAATCTGTTTTTGTGACAATGATTTGGTGTCAATGATGAAAGTATTTGCACTACAATGGGACAAAATAGACTGATACTTTACTGAACCAATTAATTAATCTACGGTATTTGTAACGGATCAAACTCATGGGAATGAATGATTCAGTCGTTATAATTTAATTTAATAATTTTTACTTGATTACGATGTGATAATAGACGAGACAAAAAGAGAGGGCACAGAGACTAGTTAAGATTGTTGCGGTTACCTTTGGGTTGTCCATATTTCTTGTAGGGAAATTGATAGTATAATGCCTTCGAATCATTGTTTTTCACTTTAAACAAATTATTTTCAAAGAAAGTTGTTGTTGTAATTATAATAGAATACTTTTCAAAGTGTCACATATTGAGTAAAATTTTTAAACATAAAATGGCGCCGGTAAAAAGTTAATTCAGGTTAAACGGCTCTTAAAAATTTACAGTGGCTGCCTCCTGGTTGTTCCATAAAAATACACGTTTATTTATACATAGTTCGACTTTCCGCCGGTTTTCCTTAAATGATTTATAAAAACTTGGCAAATACATAGGGAATATTGCGGTTTACAAGGTGCGTGCTTTCATGATATTCTCCGTATATTACAGTGGCAATACAAACAGGAAAAAGGAACCGGGATCTTCCAAAAAGACGATAAAAATAACCATAAAAACCCCTCTGTTTTCGGAGTTAAATGTCCTAAATAGTGAATCGAAGCTGAAAGTAAACACAGGTTTGCCAGGTGTTCGACTAAGTTAGAGTTTACTTAAGTATCAATTCGTGTGCAGCGACCGAATGGCTTAGTGTGCAGCTTGCTCATCGCATTGGGAACTGCTTTGTTTTTGTTCCGGGAAATACGAAAATAACATTATTTTGGTTCATTTATAGAAACGGTGGTACGTTCTTAGTTACGATAGTAAGGAAAAATTTAAGGTTGGGAACTAATTTTAACATCATCAATTTAAATAGAAATCTGTGCGATGGATACTAAGCTCGGTAGTGGCAATTCAGTATAATGTACATTTTAAGATCAAATATTGTAAGTTAAGTTTTTTAATAAAGATTTTATATTATTTTTATTTATTAATTTGACAGATTAGGTTCTGGTACACTGTCTGATATTATATATTATGTAAATGTGAAAATAGCGTCGCTAGCCATATATTACGTAGTTTTACGAGGTTATTAAAAAGATAGATAAGAAATATTTTTAATCTTCAATGAGTTAGCGCTACCTTTTAGTTCCAGTCTAAGTTAAGCAGCTCAGAGGCTAATGGGGTACAAGGGCGTCGTGAGATCTTATGGATATCTGGGATCCTACTAGTAATATTATAAATGCGAAAGTCTGGATGTTTAGATGTTTGGATGTTTGTTCCTCAATCACGCCTAAACGGCTGAACGGATTTAGATGAAATTTGGCACACGTATAGTTTATAACCTGGAATAGGACATAGGCTATAAAATTCCTACGGGAAACGTCTCATTCCCGCGGGAATATCAATTTTGAAACTACTGAACCGATTTGAATAATTCTTTCACTGTTGGAAAGCTACACTTTTTTTTTTTTTTTTTTTTTTTTTTTTTTTTTTTTTTTTTGAGTATTTAAGCAAATCAGCTTCCCCGATATTAAATTTTCGGGGGACTTATTAATGTTATTGATTGTTTTTATTCTAATTTAATTAATAATCTAAAACTAACTAATTTTTACGCTAAAGGTTTGAACCGTTTTTTATTTCGTATGATAGGTATTTCTTACTTTAAATATTTTCCCACCCTTTGTTACTGATTTAATTATATTATGTATGTAGGACCTAAAATTTATTTATTTCTATTGATAACTTTCTGTGCCACTTCCTCTGCATATCTCATAAAAATCTCTGCTCCCTTTTTATTTTTGGACAACTCTCCATCAAGCACATCCCTTACTGATACCCCCAGCTTTGCCTCCGCGTCATGCCTTGGGGAGGCGTATATTGGGCAGTCACAAAGGATGTGCTCCACCGTCTCCGGGTGGCCCGCACCACACGCACACTCTGCCGAGTCCTTGAGGTGGAATCTTTCCAGATATGCAGAGAACCCACCGTGTCCCGTCCAGATTTGTGTTCTCAAGGATGTCGGAGAACACTCCAGGAGGAAACGGTAGGCTCCCCGCACATCCGGGAAGAACCTCCTCGTGAGGGCGCCGGATTCGGCCGCGCTGTATCTTTCCTGCCACTTGTTAATGGTCCGCTGTCGGAGGTGGTACTTGACGAAAGAGAGGGGGACGAGGTCAAAGTCTGGAGAGGTCTTCTTTGTTGTGGCCTGCTTCGCGAGCTCATCAGCCCGCTCATTTCCAGGCACACCAACGTGAGCTCTTATCCAGAACAAATTGACCTCTCCCCCTCCCACTCTTATCTCCCCGATGGCAGCACGTATCTGATGAGCAACGGGATGGGTGGTTGCGGCATCAACCAGTATGTCGAGGGAGGAGCGAGAGTCGGTGAGTATGCTGGCTCTGTATCCTCTCAGCCGGACGAACCTTACGGCCTGTAAAATCGCCCACATCTCCGCCTGAAAGACGGTACAGAAATCAGCTAGCTTAAATTTTGCCGACCTCGTTTCCCTCCCCTCGATCCAGCACGTATATGCCGCTCCCAAGGAAAGCTACACTATCCCCGGTGAACATAGGGTACTTTTGATCCTAGAAATGTGGGGGGAAGGGGGGATATTTGAAAAAAGAGATTACGCGCGGGTGAAACCGCGGGCGGAAGGCTAGTACGATCATACGACTTAGAGTACATATTATAATATTTTTTATACGTTCATTTGATATTTTTTCTTGGGGGAGGCGTATTTACAGCAGTGGACGTCTTTTGGCTGATGATGATGATGATATTGGATATTTCGCAAACCATGTTGAATCCAGAACTAAAGCCTGTACAAATAAGTAAATAAATATGTTTTGTTGTACAAAGCTATTGAAACTCTTACGTGTATTATATTATTTGCCTAGTAGTTTAAGAACGACTATATTTTAGCAGTTAATGCCTGCTAATATGACCCTCATGTCATGATTAGTCCTCGAATATAACTTACTTTGCATTACTCTTGTTTGACTAAATATATACGAGTACATATATTATGGTATAAACTTATAAACTTTACAATTTAAACAAAATATTATAGCGATTTAACCATAGCAGAGGCGATTATTTTTCTCTCAATGAGTAATCCACCTTTCCCAATTAATGTAACTCTATATCTTTGGACATTTATACATAGAAACACCCAGACCGATACAAACATATTCATGCACACAAATGTTTGTACCGTGCGGGGACCGAACCCGCGACCTCTGGTGTAATAGCCGACTTCTCGACCATAACACCAAACGGCTCGTCTAATCTGTCGGTCCTCCATTTCTATAAAATTTTATGTAAGATTTTTCGATGAGCCAGTTTAATTAAAAAGCGGGCCGGGGAGCTGAAGAGCTGATCAGATTCGCGAAACTTAAACATGCCAATTTCGATGGGGCTTTAGACGAAATGGTGTTTACTTAATCTTATAAGATTTCCTTTTCCAATCGAATTATACCTTTTTTTGCCTTTAAATAACATTTCTTTTATTTGATTAACAAAATGAAAGTTGAGATTTTGATGAAAATGGAAGAGCTTTGCTGTTTAATTAGAAGATTTTGAAATTTTAACCTAAGAGTTTTAACTAAGACTCGATTACTGCTTCAATAACGATGTCAATATTACCGGTATTTGCCCTTGAGTACATTTTGTAAGAATTAATAAAACTAAGCAACATTTTGTTAGTGTAGTAGAGAGAATCACATTAGAAATTCGAACAATTTGTAGCCAATACCTGTACAAACATAAAATCGACGTTCAATTAAAAACTATCGCTAACTGAGTAAGCGAAAAATTAGATGACACTACCGCTACTTGGTTCCCTCGATAACTAGATTGCCTGGATTCACACTGTGATTCGGATACGGCGGAAAAACGAACTGCCTAGTACCCGCACACATACGGCGCCTAAAAGCAAAACAAATACGGGAAGCTCTATGGCAATCATTGCATTTTTGATAACTGAAGTCATCTGTGTTATCTATTATTATATATTTTTTATAAAACTAAAGTAATTTTTATAAAGCTGATCTTTTTGTTTTTGTCTGCGCTTGCATCATTAGGCAGCAGTCTGTCAGACGGCCCATTTCAACCTAAAGACTGCAGCAATGCATGCTCTACCACATCGAAAAATTAATTCATCTTGGTCCTTTTATCACAATTGATAAAACAATAGTTAACCATGCAAAAAATTATAAATGGTCTGTACCTAAATCGAATTCCAATCGATAAATCAAACACGGCTTACTAAAACCGGATTAATGAAATATTCTCTAGCACTCTCCGTACTAGGTTACCTCGATAACTAGATTGTCGGGAGTCGCGCTGTCGTCCGAACGCGGCGGACAAACGAACTGTCCGGAAACATTCGCCGAGTCGCTTGCGGCAGCGGAACAAAACAAACACGGGATATCCGATGTCAATCGTTGCGTGCATTGATAGATGGGGCTTAGCTGCCTGTGTGATGACAACCCTATGTGGTGTATTAAACAGCCTCGTCAAAGCGAATTGAGATTTTAATAACAAATAGGTTTGTACCTTGGCTGTGTGAATATTGTTCAAGGATCATTAAAAGTTGGAATGGCTGTACCACAGTTTTTTCGTACTGTCAGTAATGAGTGAAATATAATTTAAATCAGAAAAAGTTGCTTAGATTGTCTTATATCACAACTTAAGCAGTTACATAACAATAGTAATCAATGAAGGCATTAGAATTATGAACTCGATGTCGTCAATCAAATTACGAAGAGACTATCTCAATATCCATTTTAAAAAAACTAGGGATTGTGCTCTGAAAATAAAAATACGTCTATGAGTTACTAACTTCAATAAAAAGTGACTTTGAATCATAGAAATATTATGACGTCTTTGAATCTTTAAAATTTTAAACGACAGATGCATATTTAAGAAGATTTTATTATGAGAATTTGCTCTTAATTAAGATTTATAAAAGTGAGATAGGTCTCTCCATGACTTGACCAACAATATCAGAGTCCAGACGCTTCACAAACACAAACCCATCCCGCAAATGTTTGTTCTGTTCAACCCGTTTGGGTTCACTAGCAATTAAATCAGTTGGAGAAATGTTTGCGGTCTGCAGTGGGGTGGCGGCTTTGAGAGTCATGAACAGATGCACTATACCTGAAAACTTTGACTCAAAGATACGATTAATTTTAAATGTAAATACAATACAATTCAGAAGTTGTATCGGTGAAATTGCTAGAGCCACTCAGCTAACTATGGTTTAAATCGAATATTTATTAGTTTTTGCATTAAATCCGATGTTTCCATTTTAAACCTAAGGAAGTTATAGTAATTTAAATTCAATGAAGGTACTTATTAATAGACATTTATCTACATCCATACCATAATATGTCTATTTTATATTCAGGAGCGATGAGCAAACGCCCTACATTTAGATATACAGTGGTGGACATATAATTAAAGACACTGAGGAGATATTAAGGTTTCAGTGTTTACCTACCCTTTATACTTTTATTGTATTACATTTATTATCTTGCAATATTACTTAAATTGTTCTTAGGGTTATCGTAAAATGTTTGAAGTAAAATAAAGATACAAAGATGTTTTATTTTTATTTTTTTGTTAGTAAAGTTTATTGCAAGCAGTACGAACGAATACAAAGACCTGGCCAACTAATTAAAGACAGACTCATTAAGTAACTATAAAAAAATCAACTTAGTAAATTTTTAAACGAACTTGATTTTAATACATTTTGGACGTATTTTAAAAACATAAAAACACGACATTAATATTTTGTTGCATGTCCTTTAGCAGCGATAAAAGTCCAACCCCGCCTAGGCATTGATGCCTTCAAATTATTGCAGGTTTGATTCGAAATCTGCACCCATGCCGTTTTAAACATCGAGTAAAGTTGATCCCACCAAAAACATAAATGTAAAAAAGGAAAGCCAAGTTCAATACAAAAATTATGTTTGGCTGTGGGCTTCGCCGCAAAAAGAATGGAGATCTTAATGAGTGCCAAGTTCTATGATCTTAAAGTAGGTTAGATTTGTCTTGGCCAGTTTTCATTTTATCAGTCATTTTATAAAGTTATTCAACATAATTATAATATATTAATTCTGATAAAAACTGGCCAAGTCAAATCTTACCTACTTTAAGATCATAGAACTTGGCACTCATTAAGATCTCCATTCTTTTTGCGGCGAAGCCCACAGCCAAACATAATTTTTGTATTGAACTTGGCTTTCCTTTTTTACATTTATGTTTTTGGTGGGATATCATTACTTTTTGTAAAGAAAACTAGGCAAGTATTGAGATTTAATGTGGTGCCACGCGCCGCAGACGACACGCACCATCGCGTTGGCCGGTTGTTTAGCGCCTATTACAAGTTTTTTGTATGGGGACACCACTTATTTTTTGACTTAACTTTATTTTTTTATTTCTGTTATATAGAAAATATAATAATACATAACATATTGGAATAGTTTCAATTCCAACGGTACAATAAAAAAAATTATGGGGCCCCCAGTATTGACCGACTGTCTTATAGCAGCAAAACCTAACCTACTTCCAGATGACCTAGAAAAATGAAATTTGGAATCCAGCTCGGTAATTGTGTGTAACCTTAAGGAAAAATCTAAAAATGGAAAAAAAATAAAAAATAGGGGGAGGAGGGGGGGTTTCCCCCCCTAATTTTTTACTTTTTTCTATTTTCAGATTTTTTCCTACGGTTACACACAATTACCGAGCTGGATTCCAAATTTCATTCTTCTAAGTCATCTGGAAGTAGGTTAGGTTTTAGTACTGATTGACTGATTTATAGTAGCAAAACCTAACCTACTTCCATATGACCTAGAAGTATGAAATTTGGAATCCAGCTTAGTAATTGTGTGAAACCGTAGGAAAAAATCTAAAAATAGAAAAAAGGTAAAAAATGAGGGGGAAACCGCCCCCCCTCCCCCCCTAATTTTTAACTTTTTTCTATTTTCAGATTTTTCCCTACGGTTACACACAATTACCAAGCTGGATTCCAAATTTCATTTTTCTAGGTCATCTGGAAGTAGGTTAGGTTTTAGTAGGCTTTTAGTACCAAAACCTAACCTACTTCCAGATGACCTAGAAGTATGAAATTTGGAATCCAGCTCGATAATCATGTGTAAGGGTAGGAAAAAATCTAAAAATAGAAAAAAGTTTCAAAATAGGGGGGGTGACCCCCCCTCTTCCCCCTATTTTTTAACTTTTTTCTATTTTTCGACTTTTTCCTACGGTTACATACAATTACCAAGCTGGATTCCAAATTTCATTCTTCTAGGTCATCTGGAAGTAGGTTAGGTTTTGCTACTATAAGTCAGTCAGTCAGTACTAATTTTTACGACTTTTTGACCTTCATATCTTTATATCTGTTTGAGCTAGCTTCATGAAATTTGGGCTCCTAGGTGTCCTCATGGATCTTATTAAACTCGCGTAGTTTCATGTGTTTACGTTAAATAGGTTTTGAGTTATAGAAGGGTCAAAAGTGACACCAAATGGTTCGTGTAAATATACCTTGGCGCTGGCTAGCCCGTTCCTTTGCTTGAACTTGGCTTGACACGCTGCCGCGTGTCTAGATGAACATTACTTGTAGGTTTTTTTCCTTTAATTTCTTCACATAAGATCCCCATATTTTCGATCGGGTTAGTGTCGGGACAGTACGGTGGCCAATCTAAAACTGTTACCTTTGGCTCATATGCAATTCTTTGACTCCTGCTGAAGTGTTTATGGGATCGTTATCGTATTAAAAAGTCTATATCACCGGCAAATGTTCATTGGCGTAAGGAAACATGACTTTTTCTAAAATACTCCTTTATTAAATTTATTCCTGCTACCTTGTATTTTTTTTATTAGGTCTCACATCTTTATCAGGAAAACATCCTCAAATTTTTGTATTACCCCCTCAACGTTCGACTGTTATCTTTGTGTACTTTGGATGCATTTTTTTCTTTGGAGGACGCCTAACATGAACTTTCCCTTTAGAGTTAACCATATTAATTAAAGTTCTTCGGAAATAAACACATTTTTTCTCAGTCTTTCTGTCCCGATGTGAATAGTTTTAGGCAAATCGTAATTTCGCTCCTATTTTTTTTTTATTCCTTCAAAAGAAGTATCTTAGAAAAAATCTTTCAAAAAAGGGTGACTTCCATAATTTCCTTCTAGTCGTTCTGTAAGATACTTCTTTAGACCCCTCTACACCAAATACTTCAAAACGCATGACTTTTGAGCCATTTCTTGGGTCTTTTTTAATCAAATAATGCTATTTTTGAGGTGGATGTTTTTCTCGGTCTAAATTTCCTAGGCATGTGAACCGTATAAAACTTCTTAAAATGCCGGATATCGTCTATAACCATATTTTAGAACATCGTAAGTGATCTTTTAATGTACTGTCCGACCAACTTTTTGATATAATTTTTTTTTAATTTTCTTCTTTTACTAGGGAGAATCGCAACTTTTTCCCTTTTCCATACTAATTCATTTTTATCACAATAAATACTTAAAGCAAGGTTAAAACTAATATAGTTTTTGCTTGTCAGGATAAAATCTGCATAATAGAAAAAGTTAAAGTGCTCCTTTTATGGTTATGCTAACTTTAGAACATGAAATACGCACTGTCTTTAATTAGCTGACCAGCGAAAAATGTATCGACAAAGTTTGTGTTACATTTAAAAAAGGAAATAAGAATAAAATATTGCTTCAATAACTTTTTTTCTGTCCGCATTTTAAAAATACGACAACAGTGTACGTATGAAAACCAATAAATATGGCATTAATACTTATCTGGGTCTTTAAATACCGTTTATTTTGTTGTACGTAGTAAACATCAAGAGTGTCTTTAATTATATGTCCACCACTGTAAGTGTCTGTGGCTGCATTGAAATGTTTACATTTTAGTGTCGGTAACCGAAACTTTTATGACGTTCAAATTTCGAACGTCTTCTTTAAAAGTAAAAATTAATAGGTTTTTTTGATTATCGAATTAGTCGATTAGTAATTTTATGTTCCATTCCTATACATTTAATTCGATGCTGAAATTATAACAATCGATTTGAGAATCGAAATCAACTCGAGTCTAGATTGTTTATGGATTTTAAAAACTACAAACGTCAGTCATTATGACAGTACTAACTTTTACATCCAGATTATGTTGGTGACTAGGGCGTTTGCTCATCGATCCTGACTATAAAATAGACATATTATCATATGAATGAAGATAAAGTTATGTATGTGACTGTACATAATTAGTCATTAAAATACTCATGTGATTCTTTTATGAAACTCACTTCGTTCGTTTCATAAAACCACATTCGTATTTTAATGACCCTCATTATGCAGCAGTCACATAAATAACTATATCGGTTTGGTATTATTAAAGTAAGTTCAACAAAAAAGTAAAAATTATCTTTAACGATAGTGTAAAATTTAAAATTAAAATAAAGCAATTTAGACATAATTATTACTCGTAGTACAAGTTATGCTTTATTTGGGGCTGGATGGCACCGTGAATAATGTCCAAAAGATATTAATAATTAATTCTTATTGTAACTTCAGCTCCGGGACAGTTAACAGTTACGCTCGAGTACATAACTCGTGCGCAAGTTAGGCCGCATAATTAGCGGCGGAGGTGTACCGGCCGCGTTTGGACCAACTTTAGAGCTCATTGAATAAACAATTAGATTCCTCCCGTTTTATATTCCCTTTAAATCGCTCCATCAGACGTCGTTTCATTTGACTAATTAAATAAACGGGCCTGTTAATCGCATCATTTTACTATCTACTTGCTTGGGTGAATGAGAGCCAAGCTCGGGAGTCATCAGCTTACCATAATGTTGATACAAAGATGCTTGCAAAGATGCGATGGAACGCTTTCCTAGCGGAGTTTCAGCTTGGAAGGTTGGATATTTCAGAAACTGAACTGTGTTAATGTTTAGAAAGGTCGGTCAAATCTACCACCGCCATTGTTTAATGCATTCTTCATTATTTTGCTGTTCGCAGAGTATTAAATTTTGGCAAGCATCGGTGAGAGGGAACGATAAAATTTTCAAAAGGAAGTTTTATAGCGCTTATAAATTATCTTGTTTACGACCAAAACGCACGTTTAGTAGCATCCATTTTATTGAGATTGATGTTTGGTGTAGGTAACTATCAACTTTATTAATTTCTTTAAAATAATATAATAAATGACAAAAGTAACTTCGGACTCTTCGCCCTCCTGTTTTTATGTTTGTGCGCCATTATTGTACGCTTTACGCCTAATCTAGTAAACTGATTTTGATTCATTCTGGTACATAACTGTATTCATATTATAAACTAGACCTCGGGAAAGAACATCTTTAACGATAGCGTTGACGTTTTATGTAAAATTATATATTTTATTCAATCCCTTTCGTCCCTCCCACTGATGGTACGAAGCTTGGTTGGACGAACGGGAATGAACCTGACAAACGCTCAAAGGCTTACCACCAAAAATAATATTTAGGACTTGGCCTTTTTTCCCCATTACATAAGTTAGCGGCATTCATTAATTAAATTAGCCGCTTTAGAACTTGACACAAAAACGCAATTATGTTTACTTCTTTGCATCTTAAGTGAAACCTCCCTCCGGAACGTTTTAAAAAGTAATTTTCTGCAAAATAGATTATAATTTCGGAATTATATTAAAGTACGGCAGTCAATCAAGTTGATTTAATTAGCGGAGACAGTGTGGACCATCGCGACAAAAACAGATTGTGCCGAGACCCATTTCGGATTTTTTTCTCTTGATAGATGGACCGAGTTTTAAATGTTCCTTTTTTAATAACTTACTTACTCCTATGGCTCAGCGACCCAAACGTAGGTAGGTAATGTTATATTACCTTAGGTAATGGTATATTACCAGAGCGTCAGCTTTTATATCACCGTCTCACTGTACTTTAAAATCACTAAGTGACAACGCAATTGGAACGATTATCTGTTTTATACTTTTTTACAGCCTATTTCATTATGCAACATTTGATCAGGAAGAAATAATCAATGTGGTTCTATTCCATAGGCTCTGATCATCTTCAAGCCTGATTTCGAGTATATTACGGGCTCCCACACTAACTTTAAGACACCCAAGTTGTAATGGTTTGGGAATACCTTAAGAGATAGGATATTCATTCCATTACTGGAACTCAAAATGTTTCACTATTGTTCAGCGGAACAAAAGCAGTAAGGTACATTTGTTATTGTAAATTGCAAGCTTAGTTAAAGTTTGTTTGAGCCAAAGGGGACGTGCAACGGTCCGTTTCAGCCCGGTCCGAGCCGGTAATCCGGGGTCGGCATATTTTGCCTAATAAATAACGGGATCCATGAGTTTCTCTATGAGAATAAGAGCCACTTACCTATAAGTATTTTAATAATAATAATAACTCTTTATTTCAGATTCAAGATCCATGTAAAAAAAATATAAAACAATACAATAAAATAAAATAAAATAAAAATAAAATTCAGAGACGTTACAAATGTTAACATTTAGATAATAATAATAATAATAAATGTACATTGTACACACAATGAGGAACGTACATTATGTCAAATTACTGCTAAGCTGCTGTGTTCAGCCAATATTTATACATTTCTGTTTGTACCAATCGGTCATGCAGTTCCATAATGATGCCATTCTTACACCTGGCAACTCTGTCCAAGAACGACGATATTCGATGTCTCAAGATCGCATCAAAGGTATTTACTTCGGCAGATATAAACATACCTGAGGCACTGCAGCACCTCCGTAGCCCCATCAGTTGCCGAAAGGTGTTATTATATTGAACCCTGATACGATCGTAAGACCTCCGCGTGTATCTTGTCCAGAGCCGACAGGTATAAAAAGATTGACAGAAGGTTTTAAAGAATAGTTTCTTAACCTCAACATCAGCCTTAATCAGCATCAGCCTTTTAAGAAGCAGATTTTTTGTCTGTGCCTGTTTTTAAAAAGGAAAACCTGAATATGAGAAAAGGAAACGAAACATCAAGCTACCCAAATCCATCAAATTCCTACAAGCAATTTTCAGCTTATTTATTTATTAACATGGACAGTACACTTAAAACCAACAAATGCATCAACAGAGTAATCTGGGCAAAACTGACCAGAAACAATAAAAAAATTAAAAAAAACTTGAAACCAAAGGCTCGAAGACCAGAATGATGAGCCTACACAGTCTGGCAGCACATTGAGAAACGCTTCTTGGTGAAGTGTCCCTCAATAGAATAGGCCGCAGTGACCGCTTTCCATCAGGTGGGCTGCGAGTCTGTCTGCCAACTGAAGTATTATTACAAATATGGTACACTAACAGCATTATATACACTAACATAACAACTAACTATATTCTTAATTTTGATTAAGACATTTAAACAAATTAGGGTAGCAATCTTAATTTAATTTTAATTTAATAGCCATGTAATTGAAGGGTGACCTGATTACCTTCTACATTGCCGAGAAAATCAAACAAAATAAACAAGAATAGAAATGTACCAGGGAATGAGATTCTGTCCCCAACCGTTATTTTAAAGACTCCCGGAAATGATTTGGTGTGTTTGCAGTTCATTAAGTATTCCATCAGGCGGCGGCTTCATTGACACTCGCTAATTAACGTGGCGTTGCTGAGAATCTTCATTATTCATACTTATCCACCTTTTGTGCTAAAAGGAATGTAATGAAATACAGGCAGCGGCGGCGGTGGCACTCCGTCATTTCCGGGCTACGTCGTATTTTATAAGTTTTGCGTATGGATATATTATGAGGTTTTTCTTTTAGTATAAGACTTTTAGATTAATCTATAAAAAACATATATCCAGCTAATATAAAGAACGTGAGAATTAGCATGGGTGTGAGGATGAGCGTTGTGTTTTTCCGTGAAACACAGTAAAACACTTATTTGAAAATTTCATTAATATTTGTGTCAATACCAAGTTTTTTGTATGAATGGTAATTTTTATAGATATGAGGCGTAGTTAACGTGTAAGAGTGATATTCATAAGAATTTGATGTATATAAAAAACTTAGCATAAGTTAAAACAAGTGTTGACACAACATCTTTTTCTCTTCCACACCAATGTCAGCCATTCCCACAACTTTTTGTAATCACAATGACGGCATGAATTTTAATAACACGACTTAACGTCGCCGTTCATATACTAGCTGTGGTCACGAGGTTTTCATAAGAAACTTTAATCCCGGCTTCCCGCGGAGACTTAACAATAATGCAAAATTACATGACGTCACAAATGGTCGAGCGGTGCTGGCCCGAGGGAGCGCGTAGCATTTTATCGACGTAATTTCGTAGCAAGTTCTGTAGCTTACAGCTTGCCTCGTAGCTAATTTCGTAGCGTACATGTTGTCGTTGCGTTGCGTGGGATGACATGACGTGATTTAGAACTAGCCGTAGCCAGCATGACGTGTGATCATAGCGTCTTTACTTCTTAAAGAAAATACTCTATTTTTGACTTAAATCTAAGAAAGTTAATGAAAAATAACTCAGTAAAGTTAATTATTTTATTCTATTTTTAAAGGCTAACAGTTTATTAACATTACTAGCTATTAGTTTTCAGATTGTGTTGGTAAATTGGTTCAAGTCATACTGTTATTGATGTTATCATAATATTTTTCATTTAAAATTGTGCTAATACTGTACATTTTAGTATCAACAGTTACGATAACAAAATGACAGCGTCTATTTTTGCAGTTCATTATTATGCCACCTAAGTGCAAAAGTTAAAGTTTAAGTATTCTCCACAGACGCAACAGAACTTTATATTTTTTATGTTTGTAAAAAACTTCAAATTTTATTTATATTGTAATAATAATCCTAATTGCTTTTGCTAATTCGCTTTAGGTTTTTTACATTTCTGTAGTTTGTTTTTGATATTCATGATACCCTTGGCTACACGTCTTATAATTATTTTAAGTTACTTTTGTTAATTATAATAAAGATTTCTTTATTGATTTTTCCAAGAAACGAGTTCGATACTCGTTGATTCTCAAGAGGCCGAGAGAACTTCTGCGTTGGAAGTTGGAAGTCGCTGCGTAAATCACTTTTAACTGCGCGCTAATGACGACGATTTATAGCGCGTCATTTCAATGAACAGGGAAATGTTTATGCGCCAGATTTATTGCTCTGTTTAAGATTGCGACCTTTTTAAAAACATCTATTTAACTTATTTTAGACGTCTGTAAATTGCCAGTCTAAATATTCTAAACAAGTTTTTTATTTTATTTCTAACGATAAAAAGAACCAGTTGATCTTTGCTTTTAAAATGATAAAAGTTACAAATGCTACAATATAATTGATATTGACAGACTATTAATCAAATATGTTTAATCTTTATTTGCAATTAAATTGTGGTTTGTTTTACGGCTCGGAGTGCGATTAAGCTTTACAATAGCTGACACCGGTCAGATAGAAGCGGAATTTAATTCTAATTTCGTTAACACGCCCCATTCATTATGACCAAATGTTTTGAGTTATAAATACAAATGGATTATCTACAGTGGTTTTCGATAAATGGTTCTTAGTAAATTATTTGTAAGGTTGATGTTTTCTATTTAATATCTGTCTGAAATAAATGTCTCGTATACACATTACAGTTGATGTTTTTTATTATTCTGTGAGAGTGGTGCTTAAGCCTACGGCCCTCAAGATATTAAGTATTATAATTTAATTTATCATCCCATCTTTGGCTAAAATATTGTTGAAAAATAATGACATTGTAAAAAAATTAATAAAATCAGTTGACCGGAAAGGAAAAGTAAGTAAATAAAATATTTTCCTCAATTTCCAACATCAACACATTTTGCTTTGCTTTTTATTATAAGTAGCCTCCTCAAATATAATAAAAAGCAAAATAGAATGTGTAAAATTGATAAGATAGATCTATGTCGAGACTTCGTGTATTTTAATAACACAAGTTCGTGATCACCGATCTGTGTTTGAAAGGCGTGATAATTAAACCAGTTAGTACCTACCATTGAAACGAAACCTTAGTCATGCAGTGCATAAAACATATTATGTTCCTGTTTATGACCCGGCAATCTCGATTCTCGTGTAAAAACGAATTCCATGTTCTGGCGAATATTCGCGCATACGAAGAGTTACGGTTTGGTTTATTAATATTTTATGACAAATCGATGTCGCCATGTGATCCAATTTCGCTGTTTCATATGCCCAATTGGTAATGTTGCTTGATATTTCATTATCGATAGTATCAATTATTTAAAATATATACTCGTAGGACCAATCGGTTTAGAGATTCTTGGGAGAGTCCTATGTCCAGCAGTATGGACAATAGTGTGATTGAATATCAAGATATTGAATCACACTATTATCAAGGTAAAACTATAATACGTATTTATGCAGTCATTTTGGAGCCGTAAACCGTTGTTAAAATATCGAAGAAACAAGTGACTAGTGTACCAATGTACTTTTAAATAAATCAGTTATTCGAAAAATAACTTCTTTCTAGGTTGAGAATAATATCTATTGAAAAAGAACCAAAATTTTCAGTAGAATTCTTCTGTGACTAATAAGGGATTTCGCTAATCTATCGACAGTTTGCTAACGCTAACGCTCATAAATATAAGGTTTTGTTTAATTAAATATCTAGTTTTGAACATTTTTAGCTATTAGCTCGGGTGTTTTATCGAAGTAGCGAAGACAAAGGAACTTGTGCAGTGTCAAAACAACAAACAGTAGGAATGGAGACTGCGCAAACTTTCTTAATACTTTAGATAAGGGTGTGGGATGCACTACCGCAGTAGTTTTGTTCAAGCATTAAATACAATGTGGAAGTATTAAAGCAAGTGTTCTTTCTTGTTTTTATCTGGGGAATCTCATGAAAACCAGTTTAAAGTTCACATAGCAACTGTGTATGCCTTAATATTCAAATCAACTTTACCGATTTAAAAATTGTTTCACCTATGTTAAACTAGAATTTACCGTTAAATAGAAAATAATGATATCTATTCTAGTCTCTAGTATAGCCCATTTCTCAACTATCCCATCAAATACGTCGTCCCAAATATTTTTCGTTACATATTGATTATTCTTATAATTTCTCACCAAAAATCGGAACGTAACGAGTAAAAGAAAGGAAAATATATTTACTTGGTGAACTAAGCTTACTGTCAGGTGCGCAACATGATGGCCAAAAGAAAATAAATAAAGGTGCGTTCGCCTGCCGTTCCGTCGTTAATGAAAGTTCAGTCAATGTGTTAACATAATTTTAAAACACCGTAATATTCTGCCGAGTAATCCCGCGTAAGCTTCGCGTCTCGTATATTGAGCCCAGATCTGCATAAATTACGCATATATTAAAATATAAGGCTTTGTGGTCTTTACTTCTTACCTCGACGGGAATCTTGTAAATATACAAAGGAATAAAAATATTTTAAAATATAAGATTCGTCTTGTTAACTTGTGTGAGGCAAGTGAAATGAAATGTACATGTAGGCCAAATAGGATATCACTTAGGTATAAAAGGTCAACTTCAAATAATTAATTTTAAAAGTACTATTAATCGTAGCAGTAGGCTGCCTCTATGGTAGAGTAATAAGTGCTGCTCCAGGGGCCGTGGGTTCATATCCCGGGACAGAGCGATACTTGTGTGGGTTTATCTGTTCAGAAAATACTCTACGTACAACTTTGTACAGTATAATAATATATCCTGCGTACCTAGTTGTTTATTCCTGCAGATTAGGGGACGAATCATAAATTAATAAATTAAAGTCTATTGCAGGTTCCGAATAGGTATTGTTTCCACCGAAAAGATGTTGTTGAAAACAGTATTAATTTGAGTAAACCATAAAATATAATAATCAGACCCATTTGAACCCAGGACTCAGTCGTTGCATTAGGCTGCCTGTTCACCAGAGCGGAGCAGCGGAGCGGAGAAACGGCGAAATATTAACCAATAGGATTGCAACTCCCTGCTCCTTAAGGTGCTACTAAAGAAGAAAAAGAATTCACTATCTCGTTACCTCGTTATATACAAACTATTATAACAAATCAAGCACAGCAATTTCTTTTCCCCACCTGGCGAGAAATAATACAACGAGCGTAAGAACTCGTCCCTTCTTGCTCCAGTCCAATTTGAAAGCCTGGATCCCTCCCCCCGCCCTTACGGAGGTGCTTAGAAACACAATATGAAAAGCAAATTGCGCGGGTATATACAGGTTGCGTCTATTGAATTCGGACCATCAAATACGGACGGTGTTTTGCCTAGGAGACTTTATGAACGGAACGCAGGCGAAATCAGAGAAGTACAAAAATGTTTTAGGGAAATAAAAAAGGTTTTGTATATAAAACGTAGTTAAGTGATATTTATAGACAACTAGCTTTCTGCCCGCGGTTTCACCCGCACGTATACATTAAAACATCCAGACCGATACAGACAGACATGTTATATAGTATGTGTGTAGAAGCTGACTTCTCAACCATTACAGCAGTCGTCAAATACGAATTTTTTTTTTTTATATTCTTTGCTTCAATAAATTGTCGCTATTACAGATCCTTTTATTACAGAATAGAAAATCCGATTCACCCCATCAAAGTATTTCTGAACACTTACAGGGCATTATGATAAAGTTGAGGGACAAAGAGAGTCTTCGAATAACTTGCTAATAACGTATTTTATTTGAAAAGGCTTCGATAACGACGTCTGAATAGGTTATTGCGAAGGCGTTTAGACATAGTTCCCATCGGCAGTAATAATGGACTGGGCTTTCGTGTTCATGGATTTATTATTTGCTATATTGCATGTCAAATTAATTACACGTAAGACATATACACCACTACACTGGTGGCCACGTACCGAGAAACGCAACCGTGGTAGGCCTCCCACAAGTTGGACCGATGATCTCATAAAGATCGCCGGAATCCACTGGATGCGGTTGGCGCAGGACCGATCGGTTTGGAGATCCTTGGGAGAGGCCTATGTCCAGTAGTGGACGTTGTTTGTCTGAAATGATGATGATGATGATGAAGACGTATAACATACATACACAGGTATGACTGACACAAGGAAGGTAGCGGACTATGTATGTACGTTTTCTTGGTACTTTCGAGGTTTTTTGACACCCATAGAACGAGTACTCATGCTACATAACTGAGGCCAGATAAAATGTATGTGATGTTGTCCAATATTTATTTTTACTTTTTTATCTGTAAAAATAGTATGAACAAAACTACATTGCAAGTTACTCAGTAGAGCAGGCTGCCGCTGCCGCTACTGTCTAATAGCTGGAAAAGAACAAAAAAAAAATTTACAGCGTCTAGATGATTGATCGAAGAACTTAGGGCAGAATAGAACCTAAATAGCACCCTTTTAGGCATTCAACACAAACCTAAGCCATCCCTCTTTGTCGGAACATAAGCGATGAGACCCTGTCAAAGTTTCGACGCAAGTGTTGTTAAAAGAAGAAGCATTTAAGAACGTATCCAAATATAATACAGGAGCAAACATATCAACCAGTATTCAGACATAATACTAAACCAGAAAAATAATTCAGTGATTCCATTTGTAATTTAATTCCTTCTCCGGATCCAATAAATACTCGTAGGCAAAAATTTATATAAAATACGGTAACCAAGTTGGTTGGTCAAATAGCAAAATATATGTATACGCCAACATCAAATAAGTCTAAATCACGTAATAATAATTATCTGTTGTATAATATAGATGACAATGTGACCTAATGGATAGTGCTTCAAAATCAAATAACTGCCAGCCAATAAAACGCTGAGAGCTGTCCGCACAAAGTTGCTTTCAGAAAGGTCTGACAAATTGATAACCGAATTTAAATAAATTGAACGACAAAGTTCGTTGTAGCTCTCACTTTTAAATTAGTTAGATAGTGCTTTTGATCGGCAATCTGAGATGAATTGTGACCGACTGTTCCAGATGTCCCGCTTCTAATTTATATTATACAAGATTGATCAAGAAAGTATTTGATGGCTCTGCCGTAGCGTAAATCAATACTAGAAGAAGTATTAATAATTCTAAAAGGTAATTACCTTAATCGTTAACAGTCACTTGAAATTAGTTTTTGTGTTGTTACTTTGAACATTCAAAGTATCATACCAAATCTTCCATCTATAACTTTACTTTTTTTTCGGAGGAGAATGCGTTTATGCACCATAACCACAGGGTAGCTAAACCTGCGGCCGTGTGTGGTACTCGAGACTAAAGCGTCCACTACCCACTAAACTCACCCGGTTCCCCTTCACACCCGATTGGGACATCTATAACTATACTAATATTATATTCGAATACTTGCATAAACGCATTTCATATCTCATGTAAAGAACGATAATTGTAATAACAACGATACATTGTATCTAAAACGGTGTTTAACACCTTTTTATCAAACAAACTATTACTAATCATTAGGACGCTAGAAACATTGTCTTTTTGAAAATCTGTCCTATTCTTGTTTGCTAGTTCCTCCACTTCCACGTTTTGCAATTTGGTTGAAAAACAGTTTACGTATAAGTAAGATAGCATGTTGATATGCAACAGAGGATTTTTACTGTCAGTGGCGAGTGTATTTCAAGAGGCGACGCAGTAACGTTACGCTCGCGGGATGAGCACCTATATGTATTCATGAATTTCCTCGTCTCGCACAAGTCTGGCATCACACGCTCCGGTACGCTGCAAGGATTACGGTTATAGCCAAGTGCAACTTACTGGTCGGTAATACATATGCTGCGAGTAATGCGAGCTAGCTAATAAATTTGATGCGGTCGGCTGGGGAATGGGTAAGTTTTAAGTTTTAATGATCATTTCCAGACTGCATACTCCCGAGCTAATAGTTCTCTATTTTTGGTTAAACTGTAAAAATAAAGAAACTCTTTAAACATTAAAACTTTATTTTGACGAGCCATTTGGTGTAATGGTCGAGAAGTCGGCTATTTCACCAAAGGTCGCGGGTTCGATCCCCGCACGGTAAAAACATTTGTGTGCATGAACATGTCTGTTTGTATCGGTCTGGGTGTTTCTATCTATGATATGTATTTATTTACAAAAAAAAAAGGTATATAAGTAATGTTTATCCGTTGTCTGGCACCCATAGCACAAGCTAATGCTTAGTTTGGGGCTAGACGGCGCTGTGTAAATAATATCCAAAGATATTTATTTATTTGGAAGAAAGGTTTGTCTTTCAATAAAAGAAAATATGTTTGTAAGAAACAATGCTTAATTTCATGCAAGCGTAATTATTAAAGGAAATCTCAAACACGGTGTAATTTGTAAACGTTTCGAGCTTTCGAGCTTGTCTCGCATTTGACGCTGGATTAAAATGTGCCCCAGTGATATGTAAACAAACATAGGCTGTAATAATTATTTATGGATCCCGATACCCTAAGCCTCGACGCAAGATGTATGAAAAGGGAGATTAAACCAAACTGACACTTCATTTGAACAAGGACTGTGCGGGGACACTTTACACTTAGTAATTACTTAGTGACGTAAACAGAGTTCATAATTTCATGGGTGCCGAAACGAAACTAAACAGTGATATCAAAGTGTTAATTCATTATATTAAGAGCCTATTTTTACTTTACATGAAATGTCTGACTGCAATAATATAATCTTAGTTACTTTATATTATTATCATAATACATTTGTATTTTTGTCGTATTTCACTTCATGCAAACAGAATAGCGAACAAACATGTCAGTCGCGTTTGCTCTGTTCACTTATATCGCGTGACATTTATACATAAAGAGTATTACATTTCTTTAATGCTGCGAACATTTTCATTTTCCACGTAACATAAATATATTGAGTAAATTTACTAGCTCGGACTGGTGCCTGCAGTCTTAAATGCTTAGACACATTTTACGAGGAAGAATCTTTAAAGGCAGCAACAGTTCAACAGAATACTGGCGGACTAGTAAAGTTTATAATAAAGTAAAAAGTACGCTTTGTAGATGTGAGAAAACATCGTGATTTCTAAACTAAAGGGGTTTCAAGGGTATTTCAGTTTGTTTATAATACATTTGATCTAAATTAGAACTCATTCACACTGATCCGCCAATGACTGAATGAATCGTCTTTTTTCACGAATCGTTATTTTGATTTGTATGGGCCGCTATAAATTTTAATTGTCAGTGTAACATGAGATTTTTTTCAAAGTAATTTTATTTTTATAAAATGAAGAAAGAATTAAAGAATCAATTTTCAGACTGTTTAGTCACCACTATTTGCTTGCCTTGGAGGGCGCTTGTGCGCTTGGCCACACAGAAATGGTGTGCATGGTGAGCGATAGATTTTCAGACAGGAACTCATCGGGATCTACCTACAGCCCAAAAAAAGTAAATCTTCCCGTATCACTAATCGTTACCAAAAATCCTGTGACTTTTCAGTCTATCTATACCATAGAATAAGAAAAAGCTGTTTTGACTCAAATTAGCTAGGCAGGTAAATATTATAAGGTAAGAAGAAATGATACCTATCTTAACAAGATTGTAACAAAAATCAGCTTATACTCGTACAATGTAAAACACTTTATGTAAAAAATGCTGAGTTCCCGAGGGCATGAGGTAATCAGATTTTGAACAACGTGGAAGCTGCGAGTGGAAAACATTGTATGAATATTTTAGCCTGACATTCACCTTGAATGGAACAAACCACTCACTAATATTCCTACTCACAGACTTCATAATAATATAAAGGTTTATGCACAATATTGTGTTAAGAATTTCGTTGCCTACATGTAGCTATTCCATGCCACTTAGTTACTAAAGGGTTTTTTCGCACCTCCGCCTCATTTTTGTGCTACCATTACAGTTTGTTTTGAAGTACACAGCCCTACAGGTAGTAAGTAGTCATGGATTAGGTATTCTGTTGAACTTATTCTTAGCACAAAGAGAATAGTTCAATATACACTATTGTTAATCTGATAACTACTTAATGGTTTTGTTAAATGAAGTAAAGGACTGTCAACTTCTACAAATAATATACAAAAATCTTAAGGTAAAATTGACCTCATTCCGAGAGCATTATGCTGGCACTTCGTGCCAGAAGGCGGGTGTGTAATGCCTCAACACATAATTCTCAGCTCCGCCGTTGTTTCCACTGAAATAACTTAGCTAATTTCTTCACACAATTTGGCAAATCTACCTAGTGTGTCGTTTGAGGCTTATTGTATTACCTACGCTTAGCGGTCACGTTAAGTAAGGTTGTCAGGTTTAGCTTTTACAGATTATCCAATTTCTATTACTTTATCCCTTTTAATCCTAAAATTATCAAAATACGAACAAAAAACATTTTTTTTAACTGGCGCAATATTTCGTGGCGTAAATAACAAGAAAGTATTTTCTTAATGGAAAAGTCTGAAAATGATACCTTTCGCCCCTCCTTTCTAATTATCGAAGACGTCAAATGTTGCGAAAGCCTCTCAAAAACGTGAAAATAAATACAATATTACGAAGTCCCAGTCGAATATTAAGAGTACAACATACAGCCTTACTTTATCAATAGCACCGCGAATACGTGAGACTTTGGAAAACTTATCCTATATTTTCTAGAGAATGATACTTGTACCTCGAATTTCTCAAAGTTTTATTAGAAACCTTTTTCCGATGCAGACGAAGGTATACTGGCTCCTATTATTTAAGAGGGAGTGACGCGAGCGAGTTCTACGCGAGAAGACTACGAATGGGGGCATTGGAACTATTCTTAAAAAAAAACTAGTGGAAAACGCGAGGATTTGTCTGCATTCGTTTCGTTTTAAATCCATTTAGAAGGAATTTGTAGCACATAAATATTGATAGGACAGCTGCTGTGTCGACAAAGATTTGCTGATCATGAAACTATTTACTTAGTACCAATTCTATGAGCTTGTGCTTTTCATGCCGTTACACTGCTGTTCATTAATGATTAAAAAATATACAATAAGAGGAACTTTCACTGCTGCTAATTATAACCATTAGAAACTTTATAATCACAAATCCATATCGTTAAATGGTATTTGGCAAATCACTTGTGAACGCGAGCCAAATCTGATTCAGCTCATCTTCAGTCAGTCTGTCTAACTTCTTAGATGTATTATGACCTGCCAACTGATGACCGAACTGGTCAGACCGTCTAGCTAGACAAAAAGTTGTGTATGACGTAACCATTAATTTCTTCACTCTTAAGACACGGTCGTAAATTTTCATTACCTACCACTAAATGATCGGAAATGTAGCTTAACTTTGATTGGGCCACAAACATTAACGACGTCTGGGATTTTATGATTCGCACATTATATGTATAGAGAAATATAATTTTATTGCAATATTTACGTTAATAAAAGACATCAAGTTCTGAACCAGACCTAAGGTGGGGAACCACCCACGACCTCTGGGTTTTATACGCAAGCTAAGCCACTGTTACAAAGAGACGGTCGAGTGTCGTCTGGAGATCGCTGTGCAAATGTTTGTACAGTCTGAAACTTAAACACCCTTTTTAGTCGCATAATAATTTCAACTCGTTCATTCGCATTGCTCGTTCATTTAATTAGTTGCGAGCAGTTATGTTGTCATTGAGATTAAAGTTGGACGGCGACTGGCCACACAACGGGCAGTTCAAACTCCGCCGACAGACAGAGTTTAATTACCTACACCAGTGAATGTTGGACGCGACGTGCTAGTTGCGAGATGTGCGGTTAACCATTAACCACCAAGAGCTGTGGATACCATTGCGAACGGATTTGCTCGTATTTGATGCTGGCTATCTTTCCTCCTCGTGGTAACCGGTCAGTGTAGCTTATTTTGCAGAGGACTACTTAAATAGAATGCATCGCTAATTGTGGGACATACTTTTTTAATGACCGAATTAGTGCAATGGTTGAAAAGTTCACTGGTTATAGTGTGAATAATGTCCAAAATTATTTTATATTTATACTGTAGGCTCTTCTGATCTTTGAGTGAGGTGTTCAATATGTATACAAGATGATATCTAAGAATAGTGGCCACTTACCATAAGATGGGGTGCGTGCCGGCCCACGGAAATAGGAAAAAAATACAGCTAAATAAATAATGACAGAAAAATGTTTCGAATGGTTGTCCACAAAATCCAAAGTATATTTTGCTCATAAAATATTCTTTGGATTTTGTGATAAGCTTAAATCGGACAAAGTGTACAGTCAAAAGCACGTCAGACGTAACACTTTGGACTTTGTACCGCTCTCTTATGTCGGGGGCATAAGCGCTATATCGAACTGCAAGTGTATACCGTGATGTGCTGTTGACTGTACATACATATTAAATTAAGAATTATGCGCTCAAATTATACGATGTTGGTAAAATGTAGTCGATAACATTTTAATATAGAAGTTTCCGTCCTGAAACTTTTTCAATTAATAGTTAGTTATTTAGGAGGCCTCTTTGAGGAATGCCGCCTAAGTCTCTTTAGCGAGCGCCGGGACGCCGCGGCAAAAACTGTGACGTGCAAAAGAATTTCTCATAAATCAAGTTGCTATGTTTGCTCAAAGGTGAGAGCGTAATATATCTTGTGGTGCCCACGTTTTCATGTTGTAATTTTTGGTTGTTACTTGCCAGGAACTGGAGATAAAGGGAAATATAAGTAAATATTCTGACTTTGCGTTAAATATTTTAATTTTCCTTTTTGTTTACAATCAATCACCATGATATCACATTTGAAATTCTATTACTTATATAAAATCGAAGCTATGAGCAAACTAAATATGAAAGCAAATATAATTACCTGACGAAATAGGGCCCAAATATTAGTATTTCATTTAAACATGATCTCGTATATTTATATAATATTGGGGGAAAAAAGGCTACGAATAAAACTTTCATGAAATATTAAGAAATGTAATTAAAGTCTTATAATATTTGTCGCAAAAAAGCACAACTATACCTACTTACAAGTTATTTTGAGAATTTCTTTATTCCACGAGGGATTTTATATTGGTTTTTGAATCTTCAGATCTAATATCCCCAAGCGCTCGAATCAGTTTTTCAATCTCGATAAACAGGCGATAAAATTATAAATTAGAAAATCCAATTCCATCTGAGCGTATTAAAAAATAACATGCACGAATGAAATGTTTGTTGCGAAGTCAGTTCACGAAAGAGTTTTGAAGGCTTTGCCGTCTGCCTCACAAAAGCCCCTGGTACCTTATTTCGATGCTCAGAAATCACTTCAAAGAAATATTGGACTAATGGCTCTTGTCGAGTTGTAGTAAATATAAATCAATCATCTCCCATCTCCACTCCTTTTTGAGGCAAACGCAAATGTAGCAAAATTTGCGCGGTAGAGACATGTTGCAGATAGGTCCTGTTTGTAAATCGAAATAGGCCGGCTTGACCGGTGATACCTATATGTAGGATAATGCATCATCTATGCGGGAAAGTACTAACATCATCTGACAGAAGACCGATATATCCGTCGTTGAGGTCAGATCATATACGAGTATGTGATGTTGTTCAATATTTATTTATGTGATCCCTTTGCAGAAGTCTCGGCTTACATTTATGTATCGCTATTTGGTGTTTATGTTATGTTACGCTCAAAGATCGAAAACGCTCATTGAGCGGAAAAATAGCTCACAACGCGTTGTGGTTTTTTCAGGTTTAAAAAAAAATAACCACGAAGGCCAAGGCGTTAGCCTTCTAACCTATATCTTGCCTATATCCATCAGAGTCGATTTTCGCCTCCGACGTTGTTTTTGTTTAACTTAATATCTCTCAAAATAAAGTCTCCTCTGTGTGTCAGTACGTTGGATGTTTTACTGTGACCACAATTATGCGTTGTGAGTTATTTTTCCGCTCAATGAGCGTTTTTGATCTTTGAGCGTAACATTTATAATACAACGCGAAAGTTTAAAAATCATTAATAATAACTAATCTGCTCTGAATCACTCCACAAAAAGAAGTTTTCAACAACTGCAACGACTCAAAACATTCACTTTTGAAATTGCGCTGTAATTTGTTACATTCAATATAAATGAATAAATGTTAATATCGTCCCAAAATACAAAATTTATTACACGTTTAAAGTTAAGCATAAAGAAAGACTAGAATATAATGAGTAAAATTCCAAAACCATTGTTTACTTGAGTATAAAAGAAACGTAATTTAATTTTGGAGTTACGTGATTAGTGGTTTAGTCAACTTTGAAATTTCTGACAGTACTGTTTATTATTTTGTTTGTACGTACTTTAATTATGAAATTGGGATACTTTATAATATTAATCACATCGTTAATACTCAGAATACTCAGAATAATCAGAGTCTTGGCCAAATAATATTTAAAGATCCTTTAGCAATAGATACTAACTACTAAATGTTTATTTACTACTAAATATAGCCTATTTTCACTTGAAATAAAGTTGATCATCATCAGTACGAGTTGTGAAAATGAGCACATTTACTAAATTCTGATACAAATTCTAAATGAATTTCGCGTTTTTTTTGTATTTTGTTTAACTCGTCAAAGTAGCAACTGCTCAACAAACTTGCTGTTTTGAATAAATGCAATGTCTTAGAAGCGCTTTGAGAACTTTCTGAAGTACTCATTTTGGTTGCGATGAAAACAGATCTGATTTTGCAAATGTAAAAGGTCTTTATACGGTGATAATTTACCATCAGGTGATCCGTTCGCTCGTTTCGTTTACCTCCTATTTATCTAAAAAACAGACCAATAGGATAAAGTTGAGATAAAATCCCGGCCGTAGAGCAGTTTAGACGGAGAAGTGGTCGGCTTAATTTATTATTTACATTAATATCTTGCCGGTAATCGGCCCCTCGCGGTTCGCTCGGGCCGTCGGTATATTTTCATCTTGCACACTCAACTGCGAGTATTCACGGAAAACGTATTGTTAAAAATGTGTATTGTTTTCCTGAGCGCTCGTGTTTCTTCTTATGAATTTAATAACGCAAAGTAATATCTTGGAAAGGATGATATCCGTGGAGCTATAGTTATCAGTGATTGTATCTTTTCGTTCAACTTTCATATAAAACCATAATAAAGGCAGCTACTCTACTGAGTTAAGGCTCATATAGATGCTGAGAAGAGACCTTATTGAGAAAAATACATAATATAGCATTTAATAAAATGTTTCTATGTCGGGTTTCTAATAAAGAGGATTTGGTATCACTTTAATTGGTTAGGTAGGTTTATTTTCTACCTCAAATTCGAAACATTTTAATTTTTGAGATCCGTTTTAACAATGAAGAAATACCTTATCCTCTTTGTAACAAAATGAACGTAGGACTCTCTTATCATTTTATTATGCACTATAATAATATAATGTTACGATTTTTTATTCATTCATTGAAACACCACACAGCACCACAATTTTTTTTCTCAAACTTTAGTATTAATACATACATAATTCAGTTCTGCCAAACTGTACATCAGTTTGTCGGCAGTGGCTCCATGGGTTACAAACAATTTTCTTAATACTACTTATTGTACTAGCCTTTACACAAACTAATCCACATTTCCACAACCGTCACTTATGGACACATTCTCAACAAGATCTTGAGGTGATTTTTACTTAAAGCTTTTTGCATAAGGTGCACTTGGCCTTAAGTAAAAATATGCGCCAACACACTTTACCTGAGCTGTGACTAAATGAAATCTGTTGTGAGTTACGTCGCCGAGGAACACGAGTTAGTGTCTGTCTGGGAGGCGTTGAAAAATGAGTAGAAAGGAAAGTTGATTCAATTTGCGCGCGCTGTTGGCTCGTGGCTCCAGACTGACTAAAATGTGTGATAAGGGATCTGCCTCACTTGAACACTTGAACCCCGAACTTCTTATGATCATCCCAAGCTTTCCGTTCTTTGCTAGTATAGTTTAGTTAATGGCTGAAAGTTATTTTTGGTGGGGAGTTTATTTCCTCCTTTCCAAAAGGAGAGGAAAACTTTCAAAAGCCAATAAAAAGAAAAAGTTTTTTTTTTTGGCCTTTAATGGAACTAGCAAAAGCCGTAATTACAACATGATGTTTTTTTATTGTATTTTATCGTTAGTAGAAAGTTTCTAAATCTTATTCACCCGTATGAAGCCAGGGCTGTTACCTTGTTAAATATAATATACTGATTATTGTCATACATAGGTACAACTTATTATTATTTGAATTCTTCTTTAAAGAAAAAACAATTTTATTTATCGTGATCTCTATAAACGTTCATTTCTTTTTGCCCTGTTGTATGCTTGCGACTCAAAAGTCAATAAGAAGGTTATTATATTTTAACATTAAAGATTATTTTAATAAAATTCCTGAATTAAAGTATCCGACGAAGAGCCTGTGTAAAAGAAACCCCTTAAATATAGGGTTAATGCGAAATGTGACCTTCGAGATACATCGCCGGCAGTTTTTGTGCCTCATTTCAGACGAACACAATAACTCACTGTCCTGAAATAAAAATATTATGACGCCAACAAAAAAGGCTTTGACATCGGCCACAACTGACCGCCGATAAAGAAAAAAATTAGCAGTAAGCTATCCTCGTTCCCGAAAATACGTGGCGTCTTGTGACGGAAGAACGATCTGCTCAAATTGGCTAGTGACAACTGGACGTGAAAACTTAGAATCATAACATTTATTGCATCATGTTGGGAGATACAGGTGTTAGGTGTTAGTTATTTGTACAACATGAACCCGATTAGGGCACGGCAATCTTATTTTAATAAACTATAGACTATAAATCGGTAGAGGCCTGATTGGGGAAGGCCTATTTTTTAAATAAAATTGCTTGGTTAATTTTGTCTAGCTCCAAACTTAGTATATTTTGTATATAGGTGCTAGACGACGGATATACATAAATACTTTTTATGTTAATACATACAAATAATACATGGAAATACCCAGACCGATAAAATCAAAAACGATCATGAACACGAATGTTTGTATTGTGTGGGAATTGAACCCGTGAACCCTGGTCTCCACAAAGTCGAAATCAATTTTTTTTTATATCACATCATTTGGCAGATAGACACGCAGCCCACCTGAATAAAGGGTCACTGCGGCCTATTCCATTGAGGGACACTTCAGGAAGCGTCGCTCAATGTGCTGCCATACTGTAGGCTCGTCTGATCTTCGAGCCTTTAATTTCAAGTGTACTGGCTTCCACATTAAAAAATTATCAAATCCTCTTTTGAACAAATTAGTCCACAAAATTTTCGTCCAATTTGTGCATCCATGGTAATTCATCGACGTGCAAAAAGTGGAATAAACCCTTTAAAAACCAAGATGGTGATAATCCATTCCTATATCAAGACTGAGTCGAAGGTTGAAATATCAGACCTCTAGACAGTGCTATTAAGAGCAAAAAAGAAAAAACCCTAAAAAAATATAATATTCATATAACGATTGGATTCAATCGTTCGAAGTTCGGGTTCAATCTCCGACTAACACAAACATTTGTCTGCATGACAATATCGGTTCTTACATTGAACTACAATACTTGTAACTCAATGGGTTCTTATTGGACGTTTTATATGTGCTTACGAAATCAATATGAATGTTTATCTGTTATCTAGTTATTGTTATAGGTTTGTTTAGTATGAGACTGAATGGCATTATGGCAAAAAATATCCAAGGTTGTTAGTGCTGCCTATCTATATAGCTTCGATAGATAGTTCAATAGATAGGCAAATATGTGCCAGATCTTTCGACCACCGCTCAGGTTAAGGATTACCAGCATTAGTCTATTGGGAGAAAACTGCCATTTTTACTAATACGAGTACTCGATTAAACTACTGGAAACAAACATGGGGAAAAAGTCCGTACGGTAAAAAAAGGTACGCGCGGTGTTTCGAATCATCCAACCAAGCTTGTGAAGCGACGCTTTAAACCACTCAGCTACTACAGCTTTAAACAGGCTAGTGCTATCATAGTCAAATTATTTATTTTCCAACTTGATTTACAACTAAATTCCCTTGCATGATAATTAACTATGTAAAGTAAATATATAAAAAACTACCTTTTGATTTTCCGTTGCGTTTGCCGAGGCTCAATTCAATTCGTCTTCACTCGGATCAGACACTTATATTTCACAACTGGGTCATTATAAGTTAAGAGGTACTTTCCATGGCCAGGACAAAAAAATACTTTTTTTTTATACTTACTTCCTAATTGACCTATTCATTACTTAAAACTAAATGCTTTCTTCATGGTCACTTAAATTTACTACAGAAACGTTTGTAGTTTACTCACAGTAAGTTCTAATATAAGGAAAAAGTCTCTCCCCTGGTCTGTCCCCAAACCGACTTTATTTGTAAACCAATTATTATGAATGTATTAAAATTCAATAATTACTTTATCATCGTTAATTTTAAACAGAACAATAACTTAGTCACAGTGTCTTATAAGTAAAATTATTAATATTTCAATTTTTCGTAAATAATATCAACGCCAAAATTTGTCCTTCGTGTTTCGTGTCTCGTCCCCTGGCTTTTTGTTTTCGTTTAAAAATCAGTTTTGTTTTGCTAGTTTGTGAAAGTTGTGACCTTGAGTGCATAGAACGTAACATAAAGCTAGCAGCAAGCGGCACGTAAGCCGACTGCGCAGCTATTTAACTGTCATTTCAGTCACGCAGCTCCCTGGATTGTAGAAGTGTTCAGTGAACGCAGTCTTTCCACTGGTAAGATTTATTAAGCAATTATTTGTTAAAATACTAATAAAGACTTAAATATTCACTACGAATAGTGCATACATTGTTGCGTTTGATTGTGAATTGCGTACGAGAAACACTTTTACGGCTATTTTAAATATCAGTCGAAAATGTATCTCCCCTGGTGTATTTCCCCTGGCTCTTTTGATGGCAGATAGAGAGAATTAATGATGATAATATTTCTTTCATCTTCCCTTACTTAAAAATGAGAGGGCAGCGTATTTTTATGCATTTAATTAATAGTATTAATGTGTTTGAACGCGGGTTATAGAAAAAAATTATTTTAGTTACCTTTAAATAAAAATGTTTTTAGAGTTTAAGTACAAGAAAAATAAAGTTGATTCTTATAAATAACCCTGTTTTTAATATGTCTATCTCTTTTCCCTGTCCATAAAGTATCCATTTTGTCATTTGTTGTTGTAAAATATGCATTTTGTCTCTACCCTGGGTGAGTATTTACCCTGGTCACTTATAAAACGAGAAAAAACCAACAAATTGACTGGCCACTTTGTAAATGTTTTCAACTTAAATGTTTCCGTACAAAAAATGTATACTTATGTAAAAATATAAAAAAAAATGCCATGCCGTCACTTCATACAACACATTACCTCTTAACTTATAATGACCCAACTACACACGATTTAAACAGTTTATGTACTTAACACATAACACAAGACTTACATTAGCCACGGAAACTTCACAAAAAGCGAGGTGCAATAAGCGACAACTCGCTACCGACCGACCGCGTTCTAACTAACTAATGCGCATAGTAACAAGCGCGCGATATCATCCGATTTCTTGAAAAATTGCAACTACCGACACACAAAAAAATGGGGGTCTCGTCTACAGATTTCTTTTAATATTTTTACTGGCAACCCACTTTTCTTCATAATGATTACTCGTACTACTTCCAATTTCAAGTAATTTATATTGGATACGTTTTGGAATAGGAAGGCGGATAGAATATAAGACCATTATAAAGGCAATTTATTAATATTTATACATTTGGTCCTGTCCTGTGTATGGTTTTGAATCCTACATTTTTAATTTGATTGCTTTTGTGATCGTAAAATAATCGTCTGATTGATGCTTGGATTATTGATATACGCTATTAAAATAAAATCAGTGGCAAGCGGGTAAGTACTTAATGTTTGCATCTCATTTAAATTGATTATAATAGATCCTGGTATGTCTTTCAGGTCTTTGTAGCCTAGTGGTTCATAGGCTAAATGGGTAAAGTGGAGAGAATAGGTAAAACTCTAAACAAACTTATTGATTTTTTCTTGAATTGAAACCCTCAATTTAGTGGTTTCCCTGTAAGCTTTGCGACAAAAAGTTAATTGTTATTTTAATAAAAACAAGAAAGAAGAAAGAAAGGTAACATAAACTTTAGCAAGTGCTTACTGAAGTTCTTCTAACTGTGGCACTTACCATCGATAAGACAGCCTGTGATAGTTTGTATTTATGTCTCGAGTTCACTCCCGCGAGTCGTATAAACCCCGGCCTAGGATTATCATGCGTTTATATTGTAACTTTCTTTGACTTTGCTTACTTTTTGCTGGTGTTTTAATACTTTACCATTAAACCCAAAGGATTACGGAGAAGAGAACGACAGAAAGGTAGAAGAAATTTGCTGTATAGTAAGCTTGGTGTTTTTTTAACAGAATTCAAAAAATGAGTTGGTATTAAAATTTTGGAGCTATGGTCGCTTTTCTCTCCGTCATAATGTTGATAATTACCCCACTCTGGAACAAAACTTTTTTGCCACAAACAACACAATGAACACTACAATTAAATTCTACAACACCTAAACACGTCTGTAGCTGATGCTGGTGTCTCGCAAAATTACGTCATATAAATGAATTCTACTCACGGCATCTAGTCCACATTTAAAAGGTAATATTATAAGCAAAGCGAAGGCGTCTTCGTCTCACTACGGAGGATATTAAGGAACGTTACGCATTTCACTTCTAGAATAAATAGAGGCTATCCAGATAACGTTTAGTGTAAGTATATTCCCTAGTTTTACCCAACCGTTAGGAATTAGCATAATGTTTTAAGTTTTCATGCTCATCTTATGTTTAGACTACAACAAGGCAAATGAGAAATTTCTCCGTATTTCTCGACTTTTCGGTATTTTTCAGTAGTGGATTCTTTATCATGGGCCTATGTAAACATACATTATCTAGTAATGTGGCACCTTCGGAGCAGGTTTTTTGTTTTCTTGGTCAGGCTAATACTAATGACTAATTATATTTTGGACTTGCCAACCTCTATAGAAGAAGATTGTCAAAGAACATTTTGAATCAAAGAACAATCTGATGTGCAATTAAGAAAAACTTTAATGATTCTATTTTAATACTTAATTCAAGAACAATAAAAGTGGATATTGTGATGACAACCAGTTTGTGCTAGGCCACAGGGGAGCTAAAATGCATATGTAATGTTTAGTGGTTCCAAATTAGGCTCGGCGCGCGGTAATGCGAAGGCATATGCAACTAATGCTTGGCGGCTGCGGTCGCGCGAGGACGTTAGGCGCAATGCGCATTAGGGTCTTAGCACACTTAACTTTAACATACACATGCAATGAACTCAGAAAATCACAATCAAATTACGTTTAACATCAAAATCAAAATTTTGTTTCTCGTAGCGTAGGCGTCAAAAGATGCACTTATGAATCGTCAAACATTAATAGAGGTAACTCTTCCACCAGATTCGGGCTATTGCTATATTATATCAAGAAAACCGTGAATAAACTTGATAGAGTTTTACTCTTTTATATACTTGCAAGAATCCTTTCTATTTGTGGAAAATTAATATGGAGGCCAGTACACTTGAAATCAGAGACTCGAAGATCAGATGAGTCCACAGTCTGGCAGCACATTAAGCGACGCTTCCAGGTGAAGCGTCCTTCAATGGAATAGGCCGTAGTGGCCGCTTACCATCAGGTGGGCTTCGTGTCTGTCTGCCAACTGAACTAGTATAAAAAAATAATTAAATACTTACTATTGCTAAGTCATACAGTTTTCTGTGTTAAGCTGTTCTAGAATATACTGGGTCTCAGCCGACTAGTCTCAACTAAAGTGGCACCTGTTCAGAGGTAAATAATAGGTACGGTCAACGGCACATCACGGTAAACACTTGCAGTTCGATAATAGCACTTATTGATTCGTTATCCATTCTTTACTAAGCAAACTAAGCATTAGCTTGTGCTATGGGTGCTAAACAACGGATAAACAATATAATATAAACATTTCTTATGTGTATATTTTTTTTTGTAAATACATACATAGTTTACATAGAAACCCCCAGACCGATACAAACAGACATGTTTATGCACAAAAATGTTTGTACCGTGCCGGAATCGAACCCGCGACCTCTGGTGTAATAGCCGGCTTCTCGACCATTTACGCCTTGCATACTTCTAAGTATCGAATCTCAACTGAATTTACTCGGCTTTCATGAATTAAAAATAATGTCGTAGCTCTTAATACTTTCCTATGTGTGCTGCGACCTTTGCGATGTGCACTCGGTTTCATTCCACGGGTCGCGTACCACTCCCGCGGGAGAGAAGACTCTTACTTTTGGTAAAGCCTGGCCGTGGCGAAACGTAGGCCGGAAACAAAAATGTAGGTGTATGAATGCGGTACAGTTTTGGTGAGAGTTTTACGGTTTTACTAATATTTCCCTCGGGCAAGAGGCTTATGCAGTGGGTATATAGTTCCTCCTATCTTTAATTTTCGTCTCTTTGCGTGCTAACAATGGCGGTTTGTTCGGAGCGTTCACTCTGTTACGTCGAGCCACCTTAAGTTACCCACCAATCGATCGATCGTCGATCGACGGCATCATTCGATGATAGAATGGGTTAGTCGACGTCGATCGATATTCTCTCCAATACCAGATCCATCGACCAACTTAAATTGACGTCGACCGAACTCGTCGATCGACGATAGATCGATTAGTGTGGTAACACCCTTACGTACTTTGTGGTGTAGCAAAGAGCGCGGTATTTTGTCGTCAACTATTATTTCCAATCAACCGCGCGGCGCGCGGCGCCGGCATTGCTCCCGCCTGCGCTGATGAAAAGATGTTCGTTTGGTATAACCGACAGTTGTACTAATGAAAACTGTTTGTAGATAAAACTTAAAATGATAAATTCATATTTTGGAAGAATATGTCACTTTTTTTATTACAGAAAAGCAGACAACACTACGCAAGTGAAATTTTATAATTTGAAATTTATATTTAAGTCAAATTATGAAAATTAAATTAATAATAAGGAATTTCGTTTTCATGAATAAATTATGATGTCAGTCTGGAGAAAGTAAATACGACTAATAAACATAATATATAGCACCCAGATCAATACAGATATTATCATGCACACTTAGGTATATTTTGTACAGTAAGGGATCGGGCCAGCGCGGCAGCGCCTTCTGGTTTAATAGACAAGTTCTCAATCGTTACATAAAATCGGGTCTGAATTTTGGGTAAGTATTTATTTTTTCGCGCATACATGAAGTGTTGTTAATAAACTATATTTCATCGAGAACATTTAGTACCCCATTTTGCTTAAACTGTGTTAGCGAGACAATCGTGCAATAACTGCAAAATTATTCTGAGAACAATATAGGTGTCTCTAGCCGGCTTTTGTTGCGACGAGTAAAACGTAGTAGGTACTAAATGAAAAGCAGCCACCGTGCTTTCCTTGCACACGAATCACAGAAAATTGTTTATTTCACAACCAACAATATTCGCTGGGGACAAACAAAATGCTGGTCAAATAATAAACTTCCCGAGTTGCATTGTAGATAGTAGAAAAGACTTTTCATATTTAGCTTCACGCTTTCACAAATAAAGCTTGGCTGCATTCTGTGAGGCTCTGTTAAAGATGGGTTAAGACTTGTAAATGGAGTCCGCTTGAGTTACTTTTAGTTACAGTTGCGATGCGCAATGCCACATAAAATGGATTGGATTCCTTCTCGTGGTTGCTGTCCAGATATTTTAAACTAACTACACGAATGTTGTCCGATATGTTCAACTATTTTGAAAGATGAAAATATTGGACGAAAGTTATCCAATTTGTTCAACTGGTTAAACTAATAGTTGAACATACTGGTTTATTGCTTCTATGTAAATAATTAATTTATACAAATAAGACCCAACGCTTAGGTATGCAACGTACCTACTTGGCTTTGCGCGTTAGTTGCATCAAAAGCCAGCATAAGCTGAGAGAAAGAAATAATCATTATTAAGATATGGTACAAACCCATCGTATCTAACGATTGTATTGACAGTAATTTAGACCATACTAGTATTTGGTTACGATAGTCCAACCTCAATCTAAATAACGTCAATGATACAAACGTCTTAAGCTGAACATATCTGGCATAATGAGCGAAGCCTGACAGGGACCGGTAACTATCGTTATTATCGGTAACGAGCAAACACTGCCCAGGTGAATGAATAATTTTCTAGTTTAGGCAGAGGTATTCTCATATGGGGATTAAAAACGTTTTATCTACAAATAGGACGATAGAACCAGAAAGGTCCTATCTTTAACGTAGCTTTACTTTTGGTTTTTAAATATATATATTTTTATGGTATAGCGGGCACACGAGTGGCTTATTCGAGTGGATGATCCACTATGTTCTACCTTTCCATACAAAAGATTAAAGAAAATGCATGGTCATCCCCCTTAGGCCTACTGTCCACGGCGGCGTAGCTTCATAGACGCGTATTCGTCATTATACGCTTGGTGTACGCCTGCTTGCAGCTTACATACAAAACTATATAACTCTGTCGACGGAGCGTCAACGTCGCGCTCGCGTCGCTGCATGCAGGCTTTACGCGAATACGCGTCTATGAAGCTACGCCGCCGTGGACAGTAGGCCTTTTGATATACGAAGCTACAGTATGGGAACGAACTATTGTTATTTGTAATGAACCTACAGTTTCATTTGATATTCGAGTACTTGAATATAAATCGTTTACAATGCGTCAACGGCCAGGTTCGTATTAAGCGCATCTATGCCCCGATATCGTTGAAATGAGTGATATTACTGATAATTTATAATAATTATAATGCGGCTAAATGAGCGAAAGCGATATAATGAACCGGCAGCGCCGCTAAAAGATCCATTAATATTGATAGTAAAAGCTTGTCTGCGGCGGAACAGAACGGAGCCGCCATTTTGCCAAATAAAGCGAAATTTATTTAATATCTCACCGCAGTTGCGCCGCTTCATTATTTATGGAAGTTTACGGCCTTATCCTGTAAAGTTCTCATCCATTTAAATACTGCATAAAGGTATTTCAATGGGCCAGGCATATTCTATGGCGAGAGGCGAGATTAATTTGCCTCGTGAATAAGTATTATTTCAGAAAATAAGTAGGTAAAAGCTTCAGAAATGAGTAACAAGAATATTCATTGTTCCTTTCCTAACACGAAATTATTAATCAGTTGCGGGTGAGGTCAGGAAAAACTTTGAGGCATAAAGATCCCGAGTCTAGCATCTTTTATAGAACTTTGTTTCAAAAGTCATAGATTTAAGTTCTTTTTTATATAATGCGCAGCTAAAATAATGAATGTGTTATTGAAGTTCTTAGCGTCGAGTGAAACATTATATCCGTACAAATATTATAAAATGTAAAAGTAATCCGTCTGTCTATATCTTTACAGATCTTTTGCTTTCACACCTAAACCATTGACCCGATTTTAATAATAATAATAATAATATATCGTTTATTTCAGGCAACAGAATTACATGAATTACAGGCCCATATTATAAATACCTTACAGACTAACATACATACAATATAAATAGAAAATAAAAATTAATTTAATATTGCCGCCTCGATGGTCTAGTGGTTTAAGTACCGGGCCGAGACTTGGGGCCCTGGGTTCAATTCCCGGGTCGAGCTGACTTTGTGTCGGTTTTTTCGGATACAGCTCGGGTTTGTGATCACCAACCCGCATTTGGCAAGCGTGGTGATTAAGCCAGTACCCATCATTGTACCGATAACTTGATTTCAAGGATGGAGGCCTTTGCCCTGCAGTGGGACATTAATAGGCTGATACTTTACTTTTTTTTTTTTTAATATTGCCGCCTTAAGGCGGCTTGAGTCAGCTGGGAGCCGTCCTCGAAACCTCCGATAGACGACACCCTGCGGCCAGAAGTCCTCCTTCATAAAGGTCTCCAGGTGATTTTGATGAAATGTTATGTAGACTTAAAATAGACATGGGGAAAGGGGTTATTCCTGTTCGTCCCAACAAACTACATCCCAATAGTAGACATAAGTATAAGTATTTTTGTTTGTCCTTCTTAGGGAGCGGTAGTTCATAATAAAATAAAAAGCACTTGTAACATTAGAACAGGGAGGGAATCAGATATTTCAAAATGTGAAACGGTCAAAATTTGGGGCGCTTATTGATTTTCAAAAGAAATGTAACAAAGAAACCATTGGCACTGAATAATACATAATCCAAGTGTGATTATGCTAATACAAAATGTATTAAGCAAGCCGTGACCCGAGCTCGAGGAATAAAAACCGTTTTTTTTCATAACGACCCTCTTCCCAGGGGAAAAGTCATAACGCAGTTTGATTGACGTCTTAGGCCCGTTAAATTGGACTTTCAGATATGGCACCGGGTAACCGGGTGGCATTGTATAGAAGAATCTGTTGTCCATCTGTGAACACCACGATGCTGGCCAGCTACAGAATTTATCAGAATACCCCATTATCATCTTCATCTTCCTGCCCAATTTATTTGGGGTCGGCGCAATATGTTTTCCGCTTCCATTCATCCCTTACTTGTCAAGAATGCATCCACTCTTTTTTCACTCATATCATCTCTCACACAATCACACAATCCATCCATCTCTTTTTTGGTCTTCCTCTCCCTCTCCACCCACTAACATTCAATTTTTTTCATATCAGAATAATGATATTTTGTCACAGATATCTACAATAATTAAATAATAAAAAAAATTGAATTTCAAGTTATAGGAGCAGTTTTTCCAATGTCATTCACTTATACTGATGTTGCCTATTGTTATGCAGGGCAACCACTACAAGATGTTAGAGAATTTACAGTAATGGCGTTCATATTCACCGCTCCGTATTCCGGGGACAAATGCCATGAAGGGGCTGTATTTCTCGATGCAATATGTATGGCGCATGCAGATGCGCGCTACTGGGTCACCGACATACGCCTGTTTTGCCCATTTCATACAGTCGGCAGCAGAACAACTTACCCTAATTTCTCAAAATAGTCTCAAATTGAAATAGAACTCTATGCTGATGGACACTAAGCTGAAAATTGATTGTAGGAGTTCAATAGATAAGAGTAGGTTGATGAATACGTCTGTGATATAAAATATTTTATTCTGCAAATAGATTTATAAAAAATATTTTTGCACGTATTTCACCGTTTTTCTATAAGCCTGATGAGAAAAGTACTGTAAGAAAGTCAACAGTTCACCTATTTAAAAAAACTTAATACTAAAAAAATTGTTACAAGCTACAAATATTTTACCAACTTGTTATTTGATGTCGATAAAAAAGATCGGAATTGATAATTATGCGATGTACCTATTGGTTGGTTAACAACATCTTGAGGTAATCATCATCAGCTCATATACGTTCCCACAGCTGGGACACAGGCCTTATCTCAATTGTGAGGTAGTATCTTGAGGTAACTAACTGAATAACTTAACATTATAATCCTACAAACGAATTACCAATCTTTTGAAGTCTCGTTACGAAACGGCAAGCCCATAAAATTGGTTGGTTCATTTGTGCTTTTGTTTAGACAATGGTTTATTCTATTTTCTGCCTCGGGAGCACTTTTCTTGAGATTTTCCGTTTCGTAAAATCTTGGTTGTTTTAGGTTCCCTTTGAGAGTTATTTTCAACTTTGTTTAATTTACACCCGACCTTTTTTCCGTCTAAACTTTCAGTCCTTATTTCATTCCGTTAGAGTTAGAATCTCTAAAATACCTAAGTTTTAACTTACAGTATTTTTAATTAAAACTGATTTTTTTTATTTCTCAATCCGTTGATTAATTTTAAGTTCCCTTGATAAGAAATAAATAAATAAATATTGGACAACATCATGTACTGATCTGACCCCAGAGTACCAAAATACTTTTAAACACAAAGAACGAAAAAAGTTCTTCAAATTAATGTTTTTCTCATTCTTCGATTCACTTAATTGCAACTCCTCCAGTGATAATGATTATGCAAATCTATATTTCCGCATCATCGAAACTACCCTACTAGGGTAAATCGTGTCGGCAGAGATAATAATAAATGTCGTGTGTTGAATCTGCAAATTGATTAATACACCCTCCAGTGCACTCCGGTCCAATAACCAAAGAGCCGTGGTTCAACAAAGGCTGTCGAGAACGTAATGAGGGCTGAGAGCTAAATTCAACTTATTTTAGGCAAGAATGCTCAAAGTCACTCACTTTAACACCAACACAATGAGCTGAATGCTCTTGACTATCGAGCGGGTTTTGGTTGGAGATGTGTTTTTAAAAAAAGTGCTCGAAAAATCACATACACTCAATTATTTTTTTGGCTTTTCCTTGATAAAAAGGAGCCGCTGGAGCCCGTAACGTCACTCTGGGTCAGAACTTTTATCATTGTTTAAGAAATAATAAGATATTTGTTCAAACAAACAAATTAAGATTTAACCTAATAGGTAAGCACTTACCGGTGATAGTAGGCATATCCACACCATGTGAAGTGAAGAGAACGTCGTAAGGCGGCACTCGGTCACGCGCGACATCCGACTGTGTAACTGGCTAAATTCACCATAATTGTAAAATCCACAACATCCACAGCACTTCACGCGATAGTCATAAGTTTTGACTAGTTTGAACGATAATGCACAACATATTAAATTAAACAAAAATAGTTTCAGCAGTTTGATTATAACGTGCTTTCCGCGCTCCGGCCGGCCGTCATCACACTAGTTGGGTAGCCAATAGAAATCAACTACAACCGGTTCCCAGAATATGGGCATCATTGGCAGATTCGCTCGCGAAGCTAACAATGGCGGCAGTTTTGAATTAAGAACGCATTGCGAACAGTCTTGATAATAAGATATTTTCGTATTTCAGCAAACTTCAAAATTTGAATGTTATGTCATTTAACACACTCTTTACTATTTCGAACAATGACTATATCGACCATAGAAAAGAAAAATGGTTAGAATGATAAAGTGGGCGGGGTCGGTCGGCCACGCATATGATCAAATGATCATATCCTACGTCAAACTGGTCTCAGTCTTTGCCCAATTGCACGATTTTCGCACTAAACACAAAGGCTAAAAACTCACGGTGCGATTTTTATACCTCCCGCCCGCGCCGGTTAATTGCGGTTGCCCGCCAAGTTACCGCAGCTGGCGCGGTTTTTAATCACGCCCGCATCGGTTGCGTGGTCACAGCCTCTAAAGAATATTGATTTATATGAAAAAAGTAAGAGCAGTTTTCACGATGCTATTTTCACCCGCACCGCGCGCTCTGCGATCGCTTGACACAGAAATCTGGCGCAATTTTGCACTAGTGACATTGGCAACGTGACGTACCAAAAGACAACATATCGCGGACGGTTTGTAACCGCACGACAACCGCGGCGTCGCCGAAATTGCACAAAAAACCGCGCCGTGAATTCTTAGCCTTAATCGGCAACTCTGTGCAATTTTCGGCTTGACTTTTAGTGCTTGCATGTTATCGATAGTTTTATCGATGGCACATTTTTGTTAAGTTTTTGGTGTACAGTCAGCGTCATATAGTTCGTGATACTCAGGGTACTCTAATAAATAGGCGCAACCAAAAAGTCGATAATATCGGTACAAAAAAAGTTGTCTTATTGTTGTAAACAATTTTGTCGCTCAAAAGGTCGACACACTTAAAATGTCATATAAATCGGTTCAGTCAAACTGCCATAAATATGGTTACAGTCATCCCGCCAATGGTATCCAAACATTCTAAGTGTTCAAAAATATGGAACACATTAGAAAAATAAGCTAGCATGAAACCTCATTACGCAATCTTGTGTTTGAATGTAATTCTATTATCTGTCAGTGCATGTCAACAAATAACCATCAGTCGTACATGTGGTTCTACATAAGAAGTCCTTTAGCCGCTATATTGGTAGTATTGTTTTTCAATACATTCAATCTGTTTTTTGACAGATTTACAAAGCGTAGGCAATGCTGCCAATATAGCGGCTAAAGGACAACTTATGTGGAACAGACTGTACATATTGATTTGTCATTTTCTTTCAAACGTTGACAGCACCAAGAAAGAAAGAGACAGTGCAGTGAAAGAACAGTAAAATGGCTAAAATAGGTTTATTATGTGACTAGCCTTCCGCCCGCGATTTCATCCGCGCGTAATTTTTTTTTTCAAATATCTCCACCTTCCCCCACATTTCTGGGATCAAAAGTACCATATGTTCACCGGGGATAGTGTAGCTATCTAACAGTGACAGGATTATTTAAATCGGTTCAGTAGTTTCGGAGCCTATTCAATTCAAACAAACAAACAAACAATCAAATCGTTCCTCCTTATAATAATAGTGTAGTTTTGCTTTTTATGAAGGGTCAGTCTTTTGTATGTACGTTCGAACGTAAATTTATCAGAACTGCTCAGTTTATCGTTAATACGGAATGTGTTCATTTCAGTTAGGTACACAAGTAAAATTAAATACGAAATTTACCTAATATAATAACTCATATTCATTTTATCATTGAGGTTAACATCTATTTAGCTGTACCTAGCTGTTTATTGCTTATATTTTTTTAACATATCTTGAGACATATCGTCCGTACTGAAAATTCAAGCTTCTAGTTTTGTCTAAAACGAAGCTATAGGGGATCGAGAATGGCCTGCAAAGGATGGTACGGCCGTGCCGGTTTTTTTGCTCGACTTGGTCCTCACCACGGCCGTGCCCCCAAATATCGTAAATGGCTATGCAAGAAATTCTGAAATTCTATCCAAAACAAAAGAGAAGTCTATGCAATGACGTCGTGCTTAAAATGAAAAGGACAGCAGTAGTTTCTATCGCTTTCACTTTGTGTTTAATTTTTTAGATACTTATTAATGAGAAAAATAATATTTTAAATATTATAGCAGTAAGGTTTATTTTTCTAATGTGTTCCATATTTTTGAACACTTAGAATGTTTGGATACCATTGGCGGGATGACTGTAACCATATTTATGGCAGTTTGACTGAACCGATTTATATGTCATTTTAAATGTTCGACCTTTTGAGCGACAGAACTGTCTACAACAATAAGACAACTTTGTTTGTACCGATATTATCGACTTTTTGGTTGCGTCTATTTATTAGAGTACCCTGAGTATCACGAACTATATGACGCTGACTGTACGTGAAATGTGTACGGTGTGTGGCAACTTACATTCAATCATAACATAAGATAAAATTTTCGAGTAAGATATAAATAGTTCAATTAAATAGCCTATCAGTAAAGTTTTGTATGTTTCAGTTTTTCAACAAACTATGATATAATTACAAAATGAATGAATGCAACCGGGAATAAAGCATTCTAATTGTAGAAAGCACAAGGTAGAAAAATATAATGTAAATATATCTAAGAAAAGAGACTCCACGTGGATTTCACCGTGGGCATGGCCGTGGGAACATTAGGGGAAGAATTAAGCGTTCTAATTGTGATGGAATTTTCTTAATAGGTCCAGTAGTGTTTAAGTTTACACAAACAAACTGAATTTTGCTATCTTAAACCTATTATATTATAAACAAGTATAATAACCTGACTATCGATATCGAATTGTGAAATGACAAGGCGCTACACTATTCCAGTGATGCAAGCACGGAAAATTTCTTTAAAAATAATTGATTTAACATATTTACATCGTTTGTATTGCATATTTTTATACTGAAACATGTATTTCAAACGTTTGCACACAAATGTTATTACTTGCCTATTTGAAAAATGTAGAAGTAAGAGTTGACGAAATGCATTATATACATGGTTATTACAGCTGGTAACACAAGCTTGTGTATTATCGTAAAATTAACCCTATTACTAAGATAAGAAGGATTAGTTTTGTTAGAAGTTTTTTAGCCAATGAATGCATCGTTTTCCTTGTGTGCTGTGTGAAGAAGTGGCGCGTTCGGTTCTGGTACAAAGGTAGGGACGTTATCATTCTAACCTCAGAGAGAAAATTTTCTTTGTTCTGTGATATCGACAGATTATCGCTGTAACATAAGGCTTTACAGCAGCAGCAGTCGTTATCTACTCCCACGCAATTTTTTTATTTAAAATGTATTTATCATTATTAATTTATTACCATAGCTCAATTGTAGCATGGTATACATTCAAAGGAAATAAAAATGAGGCCATTTGTACTCGTAGGTAAGTGCTTTTAATCCTTGCCTCATCTGAACGAAATTAGGGTCATGTCCATTTTTCACTGGCAATATAGCAAGTGCAGCGTAAGTGCCAAGTTGTGGATGCCCGCTTATGGCTACTTCTCATACCGTAACACATTCTAAGCGCACTCCACTGCACACGGGAAAGGAAATACTGATGCACTTGAGATGCCCTCGCTAAAAGGTTTCACAAATAGGTACTCTTGGTGAATTTAAATTATTATACTGCGTTTGAATCTGTCAAAGAAGCTAGTTAGGAAAGATTATGTGGATTTAAGCTGTCCTCGTTCATACTAATATTATAAATTCATATTAATATAACTTTGTCTGTTTGTCAATCGTATTAGTAATTCAATAGATGTGAGTTGTGTGATTGTAGTGCCTTGCTTGTAATTTACTATTTAAGTATATAAATGAACTTTCTTCTTTGTTAAGACATTATTAATAGAACGAAATAAAATGCCTGGTAGGAAATATTGAATAAAAGTACGTTAAAGTTGATACCAATTTATTAAACGAGTAATAGTAAAAAACGATTTTTACAGCTTGTAATCGAGACGATAAAAACATTATGGTAATGGGTTTCAAATTAATAAAATCGCTCTTGACGACTCAGAATAAAAGTGCTATAATAACGTCTCGCTTCGAAAGAGAACGGAAAAACTTAGGCCATTATTGGCAGTGTTTCGGAGCGGGCGTCCGTTCAGTGAAAGTGATCAATGTTCGCAAGAAGCCCCGAGGTCGACCGTTCAAATTAATAGCTCCAGTTTTACAGAGGAAAAACTATTGTTTTGGAAAATAATAGTTTGGTGAAATATACCTACGCCTGGAAATATTTGAAGACCCATAAGCATGTTTACAATAATACAATTACTTATTTGAATTCTAGTCTGATAAAGTTTCCGTTGCAAAGTGTACTTAGAGCACATTATCGTCGAGTGTCTGTTGTTATTTCAAAACATGGTTATGCTTCGTCGCTGCTGCTGTTGTTTTTCTATGTATTTTTAAACTATTGTCTCTTAGTAGAAATTCGCATTTATTTATTAAAGTAACAACTGCGCCCAAACAAAATTCGGACCAAAATGTGTTAGGAATTTATCTAATAAAATTTTCTGTTCTCGTCCAGAGTCCGAAATACTTTCGCGCTTGGAAAGCACGTACACAGTAGTTTGTTTTGTGTACACTATGTGACAATAATAAGAGATGACAACGTAGGTATTTGTATTTTATACTCATTCGTTACATCAAAATAAACTTAATTATTTATTTGTAGAATTAGGAATGATTCACAATTAGGTAACCAGTAACTGCAGCGCATCTATTTTATTTAAGGCTTAGAGAGTGCGAAACAGGGAAACAAGGGTAGTTTCAAAGAAAAATATAAAAGTTTCAGGAAATAAAGATTTTGTCATGAAATCCTAGAAACACTGTGGGTCGTTTATTACACATTTTTGCAGGTGTATGCAAAAGTTCTTAAAATGTTTGGTCAAAAGGATATTAATAAACTACCAGTAAATCAATTTAAATTTGTTTGACGCCAGTGCACAAAAGATTCACTTCACAACAGTATCAGTGCCTCTATTACAAAACTTCTCCATATCTGAAATCAAGTTTGTGTTTGCCGCGAGTTGGGGAGCATAACCGCTTTCTAACATGCAACGGAGCCCCACAATGCAGTTACTGTGAGCTGAAGTTAACTACATATTTACATTACAGATAAACTCGTGTTTTAAGCACATTATGTTTATTTTATCCCGGTGTTCTACTATCGTGTAATGCGGTTAATTATTGCAGTGTTCAAATCTGATGTACTAACTACTGCTGTGTTTTGGCAATTAAATACCAAGTGCCTTCTGCCTTTACTGTGTGTTATTTAACCTTATTATTAGTAAGATGATATTTGTATGTATTGTAATTGTTAAAAAGGCAATAAACTATTTTTCTTTCTTTCTTTCTTTCTTTCTTTCAAAGTGTATTGTTCAAAGAGTTCACCGAGGCGTTGAATATGTATAATTCCTCGGTGGTATAGTGGTTTAAGTACAGGGCCGTGATCTCGGAGTCCTGGTTTCGATTCCCGAACACAACATGGGTTTGTGCCTACAAATCCGCCTTGGCAATCGTGGTGATCAAGCCAGTATCCATCATTGTGACGTTTTTTTTTTTTTTTTTTATAAATAGGCAGTCAGGATGGCCTCACTCCACCTGGTGGTAAGCGGAAGTGAGGTCCAAATATAAGGTTGACTGGCTCAATAGATCATAGTACCCATTGAGCCAGTCACCCTCACCCTGAAGGCCTGCATAGATGCCGCTTCACGCCCCGCCTGAAAAGCCCAGGATTATAGGAGGAAGAAAACACGTGAGCCGGAAGGGCATTCCATGCCCTAATGGCACGGGGCAAAAAAGAGGAACTATACCTCTTGGTACGGGCCACCAGTGTCTGGGTGGTATGAGGATGGCAACGCAGTCCGGCGCGTGTTGTACGGGAGTGGAAAGGGGAGGACGGGATGAGTTGGAATAACTCTTCAGAGCATTCCCCATTATAGAGACGGTAGAGAACACCTAAGACTGGCAACGTCTCTACGTAACTGAAGAGGTTCTAGGGTCTTAGTCACCTCTTGATCACCGACAATACGGATAGCACGTCGCTGCAACCTGTCGAGAGCCTCCAATAAGTACTTTGCGGAACCATCCCAGAGATGAGAGCAATATTCCACACACGGGCGAACCTGTGCCTTGTATAAGAGACAAAGCTGCACCGGAGTGAAAAATCGTCTCACTCTGTTCAGGATTCCGAGTTTACGGGAAGCTGTTCTGATGACGCTCTCGATATATTCCCGTTGGTTCAGGTTGCTACGAACATCGATGCCAAGGATGCTAAGGCTATCCTGTATTGGTAAGGGCGTGCTCTGAAGAGTGGGATGGGTGACTTTATTTCATCGATAGAGGTCTTTTTCTTTTAGTAGTGGGATATTAAATAGGCTGATGCTTTACTTTTGTGTATAATGTGATAGCCAGAATGCTTAAAAATAAATAAGCTTTAAGATCACAGTAGCGTAAAGTTAGTCCTTTTTTATGCCAATTGATACTTTGCAACTATACTACTATTTGAATCATTTCAAACTTTTAAATATAATTTCTTTTTTAAATTTTTAGCTCTTGTAAAATTACAAAACAAAATTGCTTCTTCACGTTTAATAAATGCAAAATCCACAACATTTCATCTGTTACCGTAAGATCCAGAACGTTCTACGTCTAACTATTAGTATCAGACCGTGTGACGTGTAACCTCGACCAATTCACGGGCGCCTGGTCATCGGTGTGATCGTGCAGCGAGTCGTGCCACTTGAAGTCGCGCGTGGGCGCGGCGCGCACGGGCAGCGCGGCGCGACACCACGCGCCCGCGCCCGCGCCCGCTCCCGCTCCAGCGTTGCAATCCGCTCCGCTTGTGCCGCCCCCGCACGCCCCGCCGCCGCGCAGCCCGTACGAGACGCGCGCGCAGCCCTCCGCGGGACCCGCGCGCCATCTTTACAAAATCAAAATCATTTTTATTTGCAGTAAATAGGGTGATAACAATTGGTGTTAAAAAATAATATGTTAAATGCTCTTAAACCTATTTAGCTTTTTTTAAAAGCATGCAAATATACAAGAAATGCTGGAAAACGGAACAGGCGTAGAGTATAAAGGGAAGGGTTTGCATTTGGCAAGTGAAATTTTTGCTTGTGTATTACTAATTATTTAGCTAATAGGTAAAGAAGGAAGAAAATGCCTGCAAGGATGCTGATTTTCAGTGGACATTCACCCATATGGACTACGCTTATGATCGCATCTTAAAGTCGCCTACAATAATCTTTATCTACATCCATACCATAATATGTCTATTTTATAGTCAGGAGCGATGAGCAAACGCCCTACATTTAGATATAAGTATGTGTGGCTGCATCGTAATGTTTACATTTTAGTATCGGTAACCGATACTTTAATTACGTTCAAATTTCGAACGTCTTCTTAAAAAGTAAAAATTAATGGATTTGAAGCTAACATATGTAAGCAAAACATCTTGATGTATTTTTAAAGGTACCAGGAGAGCATAACCGCAGCGTAACTTTTCATTAAATCAAAGAGTTTGAAAGACACGAGCTAGCCTAGCTTCTTGTTCTTCTCTGCTCTCCTGGTACTACGGATTATATTCCACGCGGTTTCACATCGATCCTGACTTTAAAATAGACATTTATCGTATGAATGAAGACTTTTTTTTCGTCGTGCGGTAACAGTTAAAAGAACACCTATATCACGGTTCTCCGCGGTTTTTATTCAAAAATCGTGGTAAAAAGTTAATCCCAAACGCTAAGTTTATAACGAAAATACTGCCAGTGAAGTGACTCGTCGAATGGTAAAAACCGTTTATCAAAATTAACTTTCGTTCCGGAGTAATAGCAGAATCAAGTTTGAATATTTTAAAAACGGCCACTGATAACTGCCCGGCACAACAACAACAAGTGCGCGGCCGATGAATCACCGACCACCGAACCAACCCGACCAACAGCGAGTGGCGCTCGCCCGTGCTTCGTTTGAACTGGACTGGATAGCCGCGCGCCGGTGCTTCGTTCACACGTGATATCGTGCAAGTTGTACTTTTTTTTTTTTTCTTTTTTTTACAAAGTGTCTTAAGTTAAAGTAGATCTTTGGGAAAAATGTCTTCCAAGTGCAGTATATGTGCGAAATGTCAACGAAAAATTCAAGATCGACGATTCCTGAATTGTTCTTTGTGCAAAAAAACATTCGACATCGAGTGTGCAAATGTATCGGAAAAAAATTTCTACCTAATGGATCACTCGCGTAGGTCAATATGGTCATGTGGGAAGTGTAAGAGGAAAAACAAACCTACAACCAGTACACCAATTGTCAAGCCACAGCCGCACAAAATAACAGCAGCTACTATTATAAAGAAAAAACATGCTGACCAGAGGTCAGAGATAACCGATATGGATATTGGTGCTCTGTGTTTGAATTCTGGTACTGACACCATACATGACTTGAAAAAACAAGCAAATGTTAAGCAGTTGCCAACTGTCATCACATTATCACCGACTTCACTAGCCCCAAAATCACCAACTCGCACTACAGGCCTAGCATCTGAATCGCCTTTATTACCAACTACCCCTCAAGAATCAAGTGATCTAACCGAAACAACAACCAACAATCTTAAGACCCAAGCTTCACCACCTACTCTCGTTCAAAAATCAGCATCTCCGATTAGATCAACGCTCACCTCGAAATCACCCACATGCACAACAAACAAAAGATCTGATGATTCGATTTATGTAACACAACGGAGAAGAAGAAATTTCCATGAAACCTCACTTCCGAACGTTGAAAATGTGGACTCTTCCTTGTCAGAGACAGATTCTGAAAGCTTGACAGCCAGAAGCTTGCCAGATTTATCGACCCTTCAAAATCAGGACATAGAAATAATGAAAAATGAAATTTTAGAATTAAAGTTGAAACTTGCAGCAACTGAGAATGAAATGGACAATTTAATTTTGGAAAACAGATCCATGGCTATGAAAATAAAAGAACAGGATCAAAAAATAAAGAACTTATTGATTATTTGCTCATCTAGTAACAAAACCAAAAGTGACAGAAAAAACGGAAGGAAAGACAAATCAAATATCCAGAAACAAAACCTAAATCATGTAAACAAAAATCAGAATGACACGGAAAAATATATTAATACGACGGAAAAGAAAACAAAACAGGAGAAATCATTTATGGTCACGGAAGAAACTGATTACACAACAATTACAACCAGCCCAAGGAAAACAAAAGTGCTAGTAATAGCTGACGAACAAGGACGAGGAGTACAACAAGCTTTACAAGGGCTACTAGATAAAAACTATATGGTAACTTGTTTCTGGAAAGATGGTGCAAGCCTTCAGGACGTTCTAAACACATGCAAAACAGAACTGAGTAAGCTAACATTCGATGATTTCATTGTGGTTGTAGGAGGTATAAACGACAAAAATCCATTACACTTAAAAACCACATTATTAAAATGGCTAAATCTGACATGTCATACAAATATTGTTATATGTGGTCTACCATGTAACGCTAACTTAAATGTTTCTCTTAACGAAGAAATAGAAATAATATGTAAGGGCTTCACCCATTCTACTTTTGTAAAACTTAACTATTACAGGTCTCGTCTAGGCTCCAAACATTTCTGTATTGACTTGTGTTTTGGTATATTCCGAGAGATTATACATGTATCCCATCGCATGTCTAAAACATTTTCGAACAACCGACAAGATCTGGGTGGTGTAGTGGCCTGCGTGGAGTCACCTCGTACACCAAATTCAGAGTCGTTTCCTGTCATGCCAAGCGATTTTCATAAAACACCAAACCTAATATCCCAAACAAGACCTTTTTTATAAATAATAAGTCAGCTTGTATCATGCACCAGAACATAGCTGGCTTCTGTAGTAAGAAGGAGTTAATAGAAATAACACTTAGTGAAATGTCGGAAAGTAACGAAATTCCAGATATAATTTGCCTTACTGAAACATTTGTTAAGAAACACTGCGAGTCAAACATAAATCTAAAGGGTTACAAGTTAGGCACTTCATTTTGTAGATTAAAACAAAAACGTGGTGGTTCATGTATTTTGCACAGAACATCGATGCTGACTAAGGAACTGCCCTTTCTAAAAGAATTGGCAGCAGAATTTACCTTCGAATGCTGTGGGTTAGAAATAGTAGAATTTAAATTAATCCTCGTGTGTATTTACCGTACTCCAACAGCAAATGTCAAAATATTTTTTAATAAACTAAATCTTCTTCTTGAAAAATTAATATCTTTAAAAAAACGTATAATAATTACAGGAGACTGGAATATTGACACTTTGAAGAAAAATACTCTGTCAAACGAATTGATTGAAACACTAATTGGCTACAATCTGGACTTGCATATTAAAACACCTACAAGACAAGAGTCTTGTATTGATCATTTCGCCAGTAATATAAAGGAAGCAAACGGATATACTAAGGCCCTATGCCTATCGGACCATAATACAGCCCAACTATTGACTATACCAGTTGAAATACGCAAGGTGCCGCCAAAATTTTGGTTTGAAATGCGACGCGATTATTGTATTGACAACATAAATAAATTTAAATATTTTTTGACGAGCTACCCATGGCAAAATCTAATTAACTTTGATAATGTAGATTCTGATTTCACTATATTTCATAATGAACTAATTTTATTATATAATTTATGTTTTCCAGAATATAAAAAAAAATGTTTTAACAAAGCTATTACAAAATCTAAATGGCTAACAAATGGTTTAAAAACATCATGCCACACTAAAAGAAAATTACGCTTAATGTATTATAGGAAATGTACACCAAACACAAAAAATAAATACCGACAGTATTCAAAAATACTTAAGAAATGCATACGATTGTCCCAAAAAAATATGAATGAGAGATACGTTAACACAGCCAAGAATAAATGCAAGGCCACTTGGAATATAATAAATGACAAAGACCATCTAGATGACAAACACAGTATAGAGTTCCTAAAAGTAAATGACAATTTAATAGAGAACCCTTCAGACATTGCAAACGCATTTAATAATAATTTTATAGACTCAACCAATGTGCCTGATAACTGTCAACGTAATTTGAGTAAATTGAAACCCTTAGATAGTACCTCTGCATCTATATTCCTAAACCCAACTGACGAAAATGAAATAATTAAAATCATAAATTCTCTGAATAAAACCAATTCTACAGGTTATGACACAATTAGTACCCAAATTATAAAGGCTTGTGCGAGTGAATTAGCGCCTCTACTGGTACACTTTGTGAATCGTTCTTTTACTGAGGGTAAATTTCCTAGCACGCTTAAGATATCCATCGTGAAGCCACTGTTTAAACGAGGGGAGAGACATAATTTAAAGAACTATAGACCCATAGCCCTTATCCCAGTCTTATCAAAGGTGTTTGAGAAGGCCATGCAGGCCAGATTAATTTCTTTTTTCACAAAACACAGCATACTCAGAGAAGAACAATTTGGATTTCGCAGAGAAAGGTCGACAGCACTAGCCTGTTACACCCTTATTAAAAACATAGGGATACATATGAGCAAGAGGGTTCCCATATCCACTGTTCTTTTCGACATGAGTCAGGCCTTTGACTTTGTCAATCATAAAAAACTCTTGAACAAGCTCGAGCGTTATGGTGTTCGGGGATCTGCCTATGATTGGTCGGAGAGCTATCTCGTTGGAAGATCACAGTTCGTGGAAATACAAAAACTGGATGATACATCCCAGAGTGTGAGGTATAGATCAGAGAAGAGGTTCAATAACTCAGGTGTCCCGCAGGGCAGTTTATTGGGACCTCTATTCTTCATTCTATATATAAACGACCTGCCCAATTGTACACAATATCCGATGACCCTGTTTGCTGATGACATTTCCTTAACAATACACGAAAAACCTAATATTGACTATAATGAGGAAATAAATAACGAAATAAGAAATATAACAAATTGGTTAGAATGTAATGATTTAAAAATTAATACAGATAAAACAAAATACTTACAATTTCACAACAAAAACGGAAAACCCCAAGAATTAACACTGCTTCATCGAAACGATCCCATTACTGAGACTTCTTCAGCGAGTTTCCTTGGTATCGTAATTGATTCCCAACTCACATGGCTAGATCACGTTGAAATGGTATGCCAAAGAATAAATAGGTTTGTGTTTGCTCTCTATCGACTGACAAAGTTGTCCAACCTCAGGACAGCTTTGATGGCATACCATGGACATGTTGGCTCTATATTGAGATACGGACTGATTTTATGGGGAAACTCGACACATAGTAATCGTGCCTTCATTCTACAAAAGCGATGTATACGAGCCATTTGCAATGTAGGACAGATGGAATCATGTAGGCCTCTCTTTAAAAAATTAAAAATTCTTTCATTACCATCGCTTTACATTTATGAAATTTTAATATTTACGAAAAAAAATATTCACCTTTTCACAAAAAAAGGTGATGATTGTAGTCGTGATCGTACGAGAAGGTATCCATGGAAGTTATCTATGCCCCCAGCAGCCACAACTTGTCTTGCTAGAAATAGCTACAGTATGTGCGTTACATTGTATAATTTGCTCCCAAACCATTTTCAAAATTTACAAGTAAATATTTTCAAAAGAATTATTCGCAAAATTCTTATTGACAACTGCTTTTATAGTATAACTGAATTTTCAACTTTCTGCCGAGCTGGTCACCTTAAGCGCTATGTTCTGGACTTCTGACACACATTTAATTTATTTTACTTTTTAATTTTAATTGTTGTTCATTGTTATATAAAAATTGACACACTTAATTTATTTTAATTTTGATTTTACTTTTTAATTTTAATTTTAAGGTTGACATTATACGTACTAGAATCTATACTTTTGACTTCCAAAATGACTGACTACTTTTTATGTATATAATCTGAATTCAATTAAATGTGAATTATTATTGTAAATGTTAAAATTTAATTGTATCTAATGATTTTGTTAAGTGACCTGATAATGTAAATTAATCGCATGACGTCAAAATGTTTGCTTATCGTTAATCGGTAAAACATGCATGCCCAAACTCGTATTTTATAAGATCTTAAAATGTACCATGTTTTATGCAAATAAAGAAATCTATCTATCTATCTATCTAAAGTTATGTATGTGACTGTACATAATTAGGCATTAAAATACTCATGTGATCCTTTTATGAAACTCACTTCGTTCGTTTCATAAAACCACATTCGTATTTTAATGAGCCTCATTATGCAACAGTCACATAAATAACTATTAACATACCTAATTATTAAGAATTAAGGATTAAGATTAAGAAACTTATTTATATATCTCCATTCTAAGATCGAAACATAATAATTGTAAATAAATAAATCATAATATAGAACATAAAGTAAAGTGTTTTTTTAAAAAAATATGCACAAAAAAGTTTTTACCTAAACATAAACGCGATTCTTAATTTTTTTACGTTATAATAAGCTTTGTGAAAATTTTATATGGAAAGTTTGAAACCTTTTATCATATTAGGGAAAGTTGTGAACAAATATTGTTTACTTTATGTATTAACGTCGCTGTTAAACTAATTACGTAAATTTTCTTCAAGGAATAACTGATTCTTGTTCATCATAAATTTAATTTCATCAAAATTTAGAGTATTTAAGTTATTCGGCTAATAGGATACACGTGTATGTATTTTGTTTCTAAATAGCGTCTTGCAGTGCCATTTTTGATCATAGTTTTAATTACTACCTATTAATTCTTAAATTACCGCTCTGGCTTCGCATCAATAGTGACCACCTAGTAATTAACCCTAGGACCCCGTGATCATAGCCCGGTTATTACATCATTAAACCAGCGAGGCACTATCATAATTATCATAAATGTTTGTGAGTATATTTATATAAGAACCCAAACAAACTGATTTAATTATCACAACCTTTCCTATTCTTACCCTTTCTCATTGTACATACACTCGCGACAATTCAGCAGATGAGAAGTTTCACAAGAAAGACGACCCGGCGGGTAGTGTTAAACAGAATGCAAAGAAGAAGAAAATAAAACAGAGAAATAAGATCAAAAAGGAAAAAATGATAAAGTCAAACATTAAACAAGAATATTCTCAAGCGCTGTCGACTTAGAACTTTAATAAAAGTAAATTGGACTTTCCCAGCAAAACTGCTTGCTCACTTCTTCAGTTCACCGGCAAATATCTCAGCCGGCGACCTACCTTCACGCGGAGACAAATAACAGTAAGACATCTCGAAACAACTATATAATTGATCTTAACAAGAGTAAAAGAACATAAAAGAGTTTGCCAATAGATTCATACAATGCCGTGCTAACATAATGACAGCAATTTGAGATTGAGGTGTTGTTACAGCACAAATCACAATTAATATGTAAAATCTCACTATCATATCCGGACCGGATAGGAGGGATGGGTGTCAAGTACAGGAGATAAAAACGACTTTTCTTACTTTTGCAGGAACGTAATGGTTGTAAAAAGATCATATGTTCAATAGAATAAACTGTTATTCCCTAAGAATGTAAAGAGCCAACCATAAAGCTATACTTTATAAAAATAAGAACGTACAAAATATAAGCGAAACGTAAAATTCTTTATTTACGCCTCAACCCGGCAAAACTATGCAAATTGGGGTATTATACGGGCGTTAGTTTGCTGTGACCTCAGTTAAACTGCGTCAAAATGAATCGCATCACTTTGTGCATACAAGTAGTCTGCTCGAGATCGCATATGATAAATACTCACTTGCCAATGTAATCGTATAGGTACCACGATTAATGGGAAACTGTGGAATGGAAATATGATCATCATCAGCCTATATACGTTCCCACTGCTGGGACACAGGCCTTATCTCAACTGTGAGAGAGTGTGGGCCATACTCCACCACGCTGGCCTAGTGCGGGTTGTTGGAGGGGTGCGTAAGGCAAGTGACCAACCTTAATGTCAGATGTTATCAAGCCGCCGAATGGCCTCTGACTAGGCTTGACGACTAATATTTACATTTTAGTAAATATCAGCTCATCTAGCTATCAGCAGAAAATATGATAGTAGCTGTAAATCTCAGTTTTAATTTTTGTTAAACAAATGCCTCGGCCACGAATAAAATTAAGTAAGTACCTTAAAAAATTATAAATCTTACTAAAACGCAAAAAGCCTCCTAAGTATAAATTTTATCTAACCAGTTTACCTATAAGATAAGTAACGAATTCTATGCGTAAGTATCATAGAAATTTAGTTTTCTTTTACAATAATGAAAAAAAAAGAAAGCCTTAGACATTCAAATTAAAACAATCATTATTAAAACTACTAGCCAGTACTTACGATATGGTGATAATTTGATAACATCGATTTGAATGGTGATACTAAAATATTTAACTACTTGGGATTTTTATCCGAAAACAAACCAATATCCCCTGAGCAATTGAGCATAGCCCTTTCATGTTTTATTGATACTAACATTGAGGGAAATTACATCAGCAGTCAATGAATATGAATAGGGCCTAAATGAATGGGAAAGCTGATTTGGTGGGTATTCGAGATCGCAGTATTGCTGATCAAAATTCCTTTTAACCGAAATCAAAACGAGGTAGAGGATTTCGACGGAATCTCATTAAATTTGCTTGTTCATTTGTAATCCTTTACGGTATGAATTACCTAATTCTCTCCTTTTTTTAGTAGCTTGGAGACCCCGCTCACTATCTAAGCTCACACACATTGTGTTCAATTTCCTATAAAACGAAATATCGGTGACTAATTGATCAGTCATATATTATAGGTATGTCACACTTGTGTTTAGGTGCCGGCTTTGGGTTGTAGACCTAGTGAACTAGGTACCAATGTATAGTTGAAAGTATATACAATAATATTTTTAATAGACGATATGCAATAAACGCGTGTAACTTAAAAATATTTTTTTCCTAACACAAATTAAAAAAGGAACAAATCTTCAAGTTTGTGCATGAAGATATTAAAAAATCACGTCGAAAATCCCCGAAGGACACGCGATAAAAACTGCAAAACGCTATTTAGCTCGCATTACTAAGAATGGGGGCAAATTATCTGTATCAAATATTATTTAACGGCGTTGGAGCACGATAAAATACCGTATCTTGCCTGGTAACGTGCCTTCTGTTATCTGCTGAGGGATGTTTCCACGTTTATGCAACCTTTTTTACACCATGCCTGTTACGATATCATTTTGTTTTATGAATGAGTCTTCTAGAATAGCGTTTTTGGTAGATGGAATGTCGTATGTATAGGGTTCAAGCAGAGCGTGATTGGTTTCTTTTACATGAAGAGGTAAAATTTCGACAACGAATATCATAATTAACAAATGACAGTCTAGTAAGAGCTTACAGTCTATATTAAGGGGGGGTGGGAGTACATAAAAGAGGCATAGACAGACAAACTTATCTGTTCCGGTGGCGGCGTCGCTACTGTCTATTTAGAACTGTCATTAAATATCGTTTTTGCATTGTATTTCACGTAGTTCCAATTTTGGCCACCGGAACAGATAAGTTTGTAGGTCTGTATTATGCGACGTCCAAATATGGCGCTGCGCTCGCACATTTCGTAGTTTTTTAACCCTTTCCCCGCCACGCTTTTTTCCGAAAATGGTGCCCCACACGCCACGACCATTAAAAAAAAAAATCCAAAAAATTATTAGAAAGAAAGAAAGAAAGAAAAACATTTATTGACCATAAAAAAAAACAAAACGAAAAATACAAAAATTAAAATACACAAAAAAAAATACAATTAAATAAAATATAAACCAAAAAAAAAAGTTAAACAAAAAGAGAATAAACAGATAAAAACACAATGGAATGTATGGCCAATAGGGTTCATACCTCAGCATAAGCTGCTGTGCTGTGACGTTAAATTAACGGCACAACAGCGCTGGTTTTCTGGCAGAACCCTAAGAGTGGCGTATATATTAAACAATAATATGACACACACAATACATAAAAAGGAACATTACACACAATAAATAAACGTATTATTACATTGATTATAACTGATTATAAATCGAGAAATAAAAAAAGAAAACCAAAAACAAGAAAAAGAAAAAAAAAAGAATTAAAAATGTAGCTGTCACTCTGACCTGTCAGTCATCTGTCATTGTCATCACCTCCGAAAATAATAGTTTATTACATAGATTTAGTATAATTTGTTTATTAACATTTTAAAAATATACCATGGTTGTACATCCCACAGAAAAAAATCCTGACAGAACAAGTGACAAATGTGACAAATACCATGATGGCAATCAAAGAGTATTTTAATCTCACACTTTAAATAACATAATTCCATGCACTATACGCACAAACAGCAACATTGTTGTTTGTTCAGTGATGGCGTCACTCAGATGGACGGCTTTTTAATTAAAATTTGTCTGTGTTTCTGTGACAATATTGACCTGACCATATCGTGTTATCGAGTGTGTTATGAATATGAAATATGTACAGTTATGGTTTTGAATTGGGGATGAAATTCAGAATCAATCTCCTGCAAGAAAGCTATGGCCAAAATGGCCATTGTTCTCATCGGTGCCTGGGACTAGAATCGGCTGCACCCGTCCCGCGATGTGATGTACCAGATGGTAAGTGGGCCTGTTTTTGTGTTAGTAACAGATGTCTTTTAATCCTTTTCCTGAAGGTGTATATTGTTACTTTCAGATCACGCAACGGGGGAGGCAGATCGTTCCAGCACCGCGAGGCAGCGAACCTGAAAGATCCACGGAATGCCACGGTTCGGTGTTTCACAGTTATGAAGATTGGGGTGCATTTTCTGTTGGGGTACCTGCTTCTAGTGTGAGCCCAACTGAGCTTTTCTAGTAGGTATTTAGGCTTTCCAGTCCCAATAATGTTGAAAAGCATTGCTGCCAGGTGCAGTTTTCTACGTGCCTCCATTTTTAACATATTTGCTGCATTTAAAAAAGGGGTTACATGTGACCTTGGTGGTATTGAGAAACAAAAACGTGCACAAGCATTCTGCACTCGCTGTATGAGCTTAGCTGTCCTTTCCAGTAAACACGGCCCATACACAGTGTCGCAGTAATTGAGTTTGGATAAAATCAATGATTCACAAAGCATTATTCTAATGCGTTCACTTAGGTATGGCCTGAGTTTATATAAGAGCTTCAATCTGTAGAAACAGTTGCGTGAGCATTCTACAATGTGGTTTTCGAATTTCAAGTGGCTGTCCAGTACCAGTCCAAGATTCCTAGCTTTCTTAACACATTCTATCGATTCACCACTCAACTGCACGTTAATATGAACACTGTCCAGTTCCTGAATCTTTTGCCTAGAACCAATCAGCATGAATTTTGATTTTTTGGGATTTAGAACCAGACAGTTTTGTTCGCACCAAACTGCGATCCGATCCAGGTCCTCATTAATTCTGGCCACAGCACCAACATGATCCGAAGGTATGAATGAGTGATATAATTGCAAGTCATCTGCGTATAGATGAAACTCACAGTTTTTAATACAGTCCAGGATGTCAGCACTGTATAAGATGTATAGGATGGGCCCCAGCCTCGATCCCTGAGGCACTCCACGGTTGACCAACCGATGAGCAGAGGTCGCTTTAGTCCCATCCAGTCTAGTCAGCTCAACATACTGCTGTCTGTTTTGTAAATAGCTTTGAAACCACTTGATGGTATGCGGCTCGAATCCATAGTATGCCAGTTTTGCCAGTAGGAGTGAAACATCTATCAAGTCAAAAGCACGAGAGAAATCAAGCAGCAACAATATGCTGACCAAACCACGGTCTTGGGATGCCAAAATGTTGTCCACCACATCTGCCAGGGCAGTGGCAGTCCCGCAGCCTCTACGAAACCCTGATTGCCGCAACGGAAGCAGTTGATTTTCCTCAAGATACTTTGTTACCTGTCGGCACACCACTCCCTCCAGAACTTTAGATAGACATGGAAGTAAACTGATTGGCCGAAGGTCACTAAGGGCAGAGGGATTAGTGGTCTTGGGCAACGGCTTAACCATAGCTATTTTCCAGCTATCAGGATAGATGCCCTCAGATAGAGAGCAGTTAACTATTCTTGTGATAGCACTAAGAGTCTGCGGTAAAGTCAGTTGAATCATCTCTAAAGACATGCCATCATTTCCTTGAGCATTCGACTTAAGACCTTTAATGATTTCCAGAACTGTTTCCTCCGAAGCTGGTTGCAGTGAGAATGCCATAGCGTTGCGGTGCCTGTGGTGTTCGAAGAAAGACAATTGGGAAATCGTAACGCTGTCATGGCCAGGTACATTAAGGAAATGGTTGTTAATACAATCAGGGTCATCAAAATGCGAAGGTAGCTCCGTCATACCCTTTTTACTTGGCAGTATAGTATGCTTTAGATTATGCCACAGTTTTTTGGGGTTGCCTATGTTACTGTTGATGTTTTTAGAGAAGTAATTCCGCTTTTCACTCTCTATAGCTGCCACTACAATATGTTTCATGTTTTTATAGGAATCTTTGGCAGCTACTGTTTTCTTTTGTTTAAAGTATTTATGATACTTGTCCCTTATAGATATCATTGCCTTAATGGTGTCAGTAATCCAGGGATGGGGCGGATGCTTAAATTTGCGAGTATTTTTAGGTGCATGTAGGTCGAAAAATGCTATTATCCAGTCGGTGAATACCTTTACTAGGCTATTATTAGGTTATACTCAACTCATTCAGGCAAGTAAAAATACAACGTTTCTTGATCATGTTTTTTTGTCTGATATATCAGACATTGGCGTGGTGGGCACGAAAATGGTTTGTCTGATATATCAGACATTGGCGTGGAAAAGGTTAAACATAGTAAACGAGACACTAATTTTATCAAGTCAAACTCTGCGAATTTATCTGTAAATATTTAGTGGCTATAATTGAGTGAAAATTCAAATGTTAATTGGCAGAAGCTTAGACATAAAATACGAAAATCGTTAAAAAAAGAGGTAACTTTGGGATTTTTTTCTATCGAGTGAAGTTTATAAAAACATCTAATTGAATGCGATTTTAACTAGATCAGATCCTTAACTGATACATATATTTTTTTTAGAATTGAAAACACTGATTTGTATGTCTCAGGTGGCTTTTAAAAACCATACGCGCGGCATCTGCGGAACTACACAGCCTTAAACAAAACTATTCTAACCTTGAGATGTACTGGACGTAGACTCGTTCTGAGCCCCCCGGGGGTATCCGGAGTCTCTGTGGCCACAGCGCGAACTTGCTGTCCCCCACCCACTCCGCCAACAGGTCCAGCGTCATTGTACCTGTGAGATATATTGATTTTGTAGGTTATCCATTATTATTATCAACGAGACGTATAAAGATAGAGATAGAGGTGTGTTTGTTCAAAATAGCAGCTACTTCCTAAAATAATAAGGTGCTTATAACTATGGATAGAAGGCGTTAGTTAGCCTGCCAGGTTGTAGCTACTCTATTCGAATAGCTACATATGGGAATTGGAAAAAGTCTTTCAACCAACCAAGTTGAAGAGAGCGGAAAATTAAGCACAATGACCTCAAAGCCAGACCACATGCGGTTGTCACCTACCGTAATATTGTCCTTACTGGCTTAGTCATCATCATCATTTCATATTCTTATCCCACACTAAGTAGGGTTGGCGCAACATGTTTATCATTATAATGATAAGTATTAGAAAAATGGCAAATTCAATTTATCTGAAAAATCTAGTATGTACTTTACACGTTTTGAATTCAGCCCATCACATCCGAGCCATATAGTAAGTGACATGTATACGTTTCACAATTTTTGTGGAGCTCGCGCGCCGTCATCGGGAAATTGCATTCCATTAATGTATAATGCATCCAGTGCGTGATGTACTTCAAAGTGAAATGTCTCTTTCATTTAGCACTTAATACTTTCTCGACACTCTTCTGCTGATTGTGAAGTTGATTCCGAAAATTTACACAAGCGCGAGAAAACCTATTTTTAGGTTTACAGTAACAAGAAAGGTTGTTATTTCAAAACTTATTTACAAAAATAATCAAAATAACAAAATTACAAATAAAAATATTTGGCTAAATAGTACATTTACCGAAATGTTTTGGCAGTATAAATGTGGGACGTTGCAAACCTGAAATTAAGTGCTCAACGATCGGAGAAACAGAAAAGCGCTTTCTGGTAAAGTTTTTCTCAATTGAATAAGTCGCGAAGACCACATACTATCAGGTAATTATTGTTGCCTGTCTGCTAACTGAATACACTCGAATCATGTGATGTATGTTTCAAATTTAATGTTGTACAGTAACTTACGGCTTGTGTGGGCGACTGTAAAATAAGTCTTCCTTGTGTCGCCATCCGTCACGAAACCGAAGTCAATGGCCGCCGGCTCCAAACGAATAATCGGGAATTCAAGATCCATCATCAGGGAGACGGTCTAATGACAAAAGATCGTTGAAGAGTTATAAAGAAGAGTTTTTATTTTTTATAGTGCTCCTGAATAGAAAAGGCATGGTTTCTAATTGGGAAAGAAACTTGCCGGTCTATATTTTAAAAAAATTATTAAATTATTTATTAAAAATAGTAGTATCATAAAAATCAAGTAATTTTACCCGCGCGAGCAGAATGATTTCCCTCTTGAGTGGTTTTAACGTATGAGCGAGCAGAGTGAAAACTTCATAGACGTCACGGCAAGTTGCGATCCCGCGGCGTTCGGGCGGACGGACTAGGCAATTTACAAAGTTGCTAAGCTACTGTGCTACATCAAAATTAACTTATATGAAATTACAAGACTCAGGAGGTAAAACCAGTAAACAGTTGTTGTCAGAGGAAAACAACAGATTAGTATTGAATAATGTTTTGTAGATATGTTATGTCTAACTGAACTTTCACACGAATTGATTTATCCGAAAACATTGAATAGTTTTTGCTCTTCAAGATTTTTTCCAAAAAATGGGTGCAAAAAAGGCCCTTTTTAGGTTATTACGTGGCGTTCCTCAAGGTTGTATTTTTGCACCAATTTTATTCATACTGTATGTTCGTCACGTATCTCATCACAAAAAATAATGAGTACTGATAATATGTCGTAAACATATTGATAATGTTGAAGTTATATCTTTAAGATTCGAGAATATTCAATTCATGAGTTGTTTGCATTTAAGTTTTCCTCAATCTTACTTAAACCCAACTAGCAAACAACGAAACTCCTAGTTAGTCCCAGTACATTTTTTTTTATCAAAAACAATTCTTAGATAAGATGATAATCCCAAATAAGTACTTACAAGTAGCACATTGTCGTCGTCATAGAAGTGAAGTGGTGTGGAAGTGCGTTTCAACTCCTTATATTTAGGAGGAGCGCATGGGCTATTCTCATTGCAAGCAGGCCAAGTTTCGGCGGTGTTAATACACAGCTCCACAATCATCTAATAAATTGAACACATTTAATTTTGTTACAAGAAGTCAACATAAAGGATGTCCCAAAAATGATACGTAACAGTGACACTGGAGGTAGGCCAGCACAAAAGGCATCGAACAAGCCTAACATGACCTCACTAAAAGTTGCTCGGTTTTCAAGATAGGTATTGCCAATTTAAAGCTTTCTTCACGTTTTTTACGTGTTCAGTGCTAGCATTAAGTTAGATAGCACTGTGACGTGTCATTTTTGGGACACCCTGTGTTGTGCCGCCTCGACTGAGAAAGTACCACTCTCATACAGAAGACTGTCGTTGGAATGGTAGGATTGCTATTGCTCTTAGTTTTATGAGTGGGAGTGCCCAAGTACTTCTTTCCCTCTTTCCTATATTCGTTGCAGTTTAGTCAAAAGCGGACAACGAATCTGAGATCCCAGTCAGAGGAGGGATGGGTGTGCGGTATTGCCATTTAATGCTAGTTTTCTTCCCTCTTTAAGGGTTTGCGCAGACAAAGAAACTTTTATATTTTGTGTACTAGTCTCCAGTAAATATGCGATCAGCGCTTCCTGCACAGATGTGACAATTTTTGTGTCAACTTACTACTAACATACAATGATCACAATATTATATTGTATTGCATACAATATGCAAAGTGTAGGTAACAAAACTGTCTAAATTATTTTGCCAAACCTTTAGTACAAGGAGACAGACCTCAGTGCTGCTCCGCGGCATAAGGTACAGAGGCACTGCCTGCGCCCGCTCCCCCTCAGTCCGCGCGCAGCCGCAGTCGGCGACGCACACCCGGCCCTGGCCACCGGCGATGATGCTCCACGGGTGAATGGTGCTGGCCGTCACGCTGAGGGGACCGTTGCCGATGTTCTTCACTTGGAAGGTCTTGCGGATCCTGAAGAAGCAATATAAATTGAGAGACTTGAAGATTTAAATTTTATTTTTACCCTAGACGCAAAAGAATCAGGAATCAAATTCATTCATTCAATTTTGGCTCGTATAGAGCACATATGAACGTCAAATTTTACATAACACAAAATTATAATAAATTAAATAATATGTCAAGAAAAAATGTCACAGATAAGATAGAAATAATCATGAATATTATGATTAAAAAGGGGAGTGTTATAAGTCTGTCTGTGGCACGGTAGCTCTTTAATAAATGAGACGATTTGAGTGCGTTTTTTTTATCAAAACTCTAGAGCCATGTTCGTTACGTTGAATCTGAGCTATTTAATGAAAATAGGATAGCAACAGACTACACCAGACCTCATGACGTCACCGCACGGCAGGTCCAGCGCGCAGAGGCGCACGCGCAACTGGCGGTGCGACGCGCGCAGCACGCCTTCGCGTTGTGTCTGCTCGAGTCGCAACAGCTGTGGCGCCTGCTCACTTCGGAACCAGCCAGGCCTAAGAGCAAGAGCAACAGACTGCCTCAAAGTGGTACATAACTTAGACCGTTTAAATGAGTCCTCGCCTGTGCGGTACAGGGGCGCGGAGGAATGATGACTAGGGGACCGAGAGAGGTGCGGGCGGGGTTTGCATGTTATGCGCCTGTACCTCATACTCATATAAACGGTCTGCCTATAGTAGTAAAAGTACACATATCTATAATTATTTATTTGAATGTGTTATTAACAGATGATTATGAATGTAATTTAATCCATGCAAATAAAATTAGAGTTTGCGTGAATAAATATGTGATACGATATGAGATACGTTAATAAAAATAGCCATAAACACACGCGTATGTACACAATTTATACGCGTAATATTTTCCACACGTTTAGGACGAGGCAATCCATTCAGCGAAATAGGACGTAAAGTTATAAGCACCGCAGTTTTAGACAGTCATTATACCCAAAGGCTTATAAACTCGCCTCGCAAACCTTCAAAGGCGAAGTCGGTCAAGCGGGCATTACATTATTCCCGCTGACCGTAATATACTCGGTTATAATAAGTAACAAAACACGAAAAGCCACTTTACTGCACTCGCAAACAAGTTTGTTTAGAGCCAAGCTGTAAGCAACAAAAGTAGAGAGCTGATACAATGCTCTTTTTATTGCCCTGCTTCAGCGCATCGAGCTCGTAACTCATCATGACTTTGAAATTTCCTGCTGTAAGTCTGGTGTTCAAACTTTATTATGCTCTACATCACTTCCTAACAATTTCTTGATAGCCTTAGCTTGATGCTGCTGCGGAGAACTGTGATGCGACTCTAAATGCTATTTTATATGCGTCTGCTAAAAGCATTTGAACGCACCGAATTCTGAATTTTTGTAAGTTTGTATGGGGATAGCTTAACATAATTATAACCGCTGGCGGAAGTCTGTAATATAATAATATTATATTTGGTCCTTTCGAAAGTGGACTTTCGCAAACATAACGCTTTCAAAATATAATTAATCTAACCAATTCTGGATATTATACCTTCTGCCAATGGAAAATGTTTTCATGATTTAAAGTCTCCGAATTCATTCTCCGAGTTTTTCCCAATCTCAATTTTCCAGAAGAGATGTATTTTAAATGAAAAATAATTTCAATAATCCACATCATGAACATTTTGAAACAACAAAGAATCAATTCAATCGTAATTCAAGTGACAAGCTTTACCTACGGCCATTATTTAATTTATTTACAAGTAATATTGATATAACGATCTCAAAGGCGAGCACATTTTCATTTTGACTACAAGTTATTGAAAAGGTGAGGACGGTTAGCGCAAATCTAAATTCACCGATAAGAAGATTTCAAACAGATATTGATCGACGTTTTCATTGCGTAGACCTTTGTTAGCGTTCACTGTCTCCTTCGGCCACCTGCGATTGACAGATTAATATTTCGCTCGGCACTTCAAATGGTTTCTCGAGATCGGAATAATACTCTCTTTTGTTAGAAAATATTATCTTAAAATATAGTTTGCTTTGAAAGGAATGCAATTTATATTTTTTATAAGAATATTTTTATTCAAGCAATCAATTGCAGAGAAAAGACTTCGTAAATTCATTGCATCAATTTTTACTAAACAAAAATAATTTTTCAAAAAAAAAACTGATTTGAGTATTGGTTCATGTCCACTAAGTTGATGGAAAGGCGTTTGTAATGATAAATCATGATAAATTATTATGCAGATACAAATTACGATATTATTAAGTTCCTTATATATCTAAAGTTTGAAATATTTAAAATTACAGCAATTGCAAAAATAGCAAAAATAGGCATTTAGTTACGCCTTTGAATTTTTCAAATAGTCAACAGACCAAGTTGCAAGTGCTTAAAAGATATTTAAAAAAACTGAATGTCTTTTATCAGTTTTGGAATAAACATAGCAATGCCAATGTTTAGTCCAACAATAGTATAATAGTAGTAAAAATAGCTGAAGATCTCTAGATCTAAATGGAGCAGTTAAAATTTATGCCTTGTTTAACAATGGTGGAATTTCAGTTGTAGGTATTCCCTCAGAGAATATGTCTTTTGTTAATGTTGAAATACATAAACCAGATTGATAGGCCCAGAGATTATGGTGTCTTAATCTTATACTAACTTTACCTCTCTATTCTAAACGAGTACTGGTATAAATGATCAAAAGAGATTGAAACGATATCCATTGTTCATTTACGACGTATTGTGTGAATAAAGATTATTTACTAGCTAACAAATTTCAAATTTTCAATGCTTATAGTGTAAGCACGGTATTGTGAACTAATGTGTGATCTGAATGTGTTTATTCGTTAGAAAACTTTTTTGATCGTAAATTCTGAACTTTTTTGCATGAAATCATGCATTTCAATAAAAGAAGTATTGATAAATAAACTGAAAGCTACCAAATCATACAATTTTTATGTAACGGCCGTTTTGAATTACAAACTTCGAATATTGCGCGTTTAGCACAAAGAGTTGAGCCTGTTCCACATTCGTGACAGCCTTGCGCCACGCTCCAGCTAACAAGTTATTCAGATCGAAGCACACCCCGCATATTGGGGATACACACCAACACCTCGTTGGGCGCCAAATTGGTGCACGAAATGCGCAAATCTGCACACTCGCTAGCCAATATTCGCACTGCTAGTACGAAATGGTTAAAACTCAAAATAGTCCAGTCCGAAATACAATATTTTGAAACACAGGTTCGAATTGGAGGAGTCACGTAATATGACTGCACATACAGTTTTAGGCGAGGATTTTTGGTATACACGAAATGTATTGATTTAAATTTAAGTAATTAACAAGATTGGTACGTAACATCTATATAAATAAAAATGAACTGCTGTTCGTTAGTCTCGCTAAAACTCGAGAACGGCTGAACCGTCTTGACTAATTTTAGTCTTGAAATATTTGGGGAAGTTCAGGGAAGGTTTACACGATGAGAAAATATGAAAAAATTGCGAGGAAAAACTAAAGTAAGTGATACGAAGTTCACCGGGTCAGCTAGTTCATAACTAACTTTCATATTTGGTACCCTGCTCGATCTAGTGCATAAAAGAAGGTTTTGAATCCCACCCAAAACAAAAATACTTTATTTGATGAACATAATAATGTTTGTCCTGGTCTGGATGTACTTGTATTTTTTGTTGTCTACGACTGCGATAGTGCAAGGCTTACCCCGTGTTCTGCACAGGCAAAGTACGCAGCAACAACACCGCGTTGGGCGCCAATTCGCCATGCTCAGGCGCATCGAGAGTGACCTTAAGCTCGGCGTATGCGCCCGCCTCAATCGTAGATACGGTTGGCTCTACCTGTCAAATAAAGATACAACTGTAAAATAACAGCAGCGACCGCTTACTTTAAGTTATTTCTTTTGAAGGTCGAAAGCTGCAAGTTAGCTGGCGTGTTTCGCTACTAACGATGTTCGTCCAAATACCCACTAAACTTGGTTTCCCCGTCATACTCGAAAGTGACAAGTCTGGTAATCGACTTATAGCGACCCGCCAAAATAATTAAAAATAATAAAATATACACATTGTTGTGTAAGTGACGAATATTGTAGATCAAAAACATTTGGTGTGTAAAAAATTATAAGGAAAGACGAAGAAGGAAAGAAGCTTTACATAATTAGTGTTGGTGAAAAGTTTTTTCTATGGCTTTAGATTTTATAATAGACAAAAATGATTAACGTGTACTCGATAAAAGCTTTGCTATTCTTAGACATTATTTATTTTTAAGATCTGTGAAAATTCCAACATTCAACAATGATTGTAATTACAACTCGAGAACCTTGAACTCGAAATATAATATTATATTTGCAGACAAGTCTAGGTAGACTTTATTAAATATAATTTTTAAACTAAGCCCGTGTTTTAAGACTCGTAATTTAGAACTTGTAAAAATATTAACACAGAAATTCCATAAATTTTTTGATGCGTAATTACTCGACGTTGATACAAAAAAATCTTCATGTTATTTCAGCAACCTAACCAGGTTTATAAAAAATAACACTTTTATTTCATACTTCAGCGGGCATAGTAGTTAATCTCCCGACGAGAAAAACTTTTAGTTTACATTACTTATGTTAAACTACCTATAACGTAAATATTCTCATCTTTGAGTCTTTTAATTTCAAAGGGCATTGAAGATTTTGGCCTTCCTATTGGTCCGCCATTTTGATTTTATTTTAAAACAGCGTTCACTTAAAATCCTTTCAAAAATGGATACTTAGTATCAATACAAACAAAAAATGTCATGAGACGAAAACCCGTAAAGTGTCACATTTCCAAGATATAAGCAACCAAAGTTTATTTTACACGATGCGATATATTTTTTTCATACTAGGTCAATTGGCAGACAGGCACGCAGCCCACCTGATGGTAAGCATATTGCAGTACTCTTCATGTATTTTAACGTACCTTGAAGCATACGTCTTCGTCCTGAACCCCATAATCGCTGGTAAAGAAAACCTCCACTCCGGTGTCCATATCCTCGGGTAGGACACTTTCACTTTCCTTCGTGCTCTCGCAGCTCTTCTCTGAGCCCTCGCCTAAGCACTCCACCGCTAACGAAATAGAACAGAAAGACATATTCTAGGCCAACGTTCAGTCAAGGATGTGAAAACATGTAAAGCGAGGATCTCCTCGCCGTCCGTTATTATATGTCCGTAGCAATCTTGCTACGGACATATAATAAGTGGAAATAGGATTGAATGCAGATAGAAGTAGAAGTAAAAAACGTGTTAGACTTAACCTAAAGTGTAGGAAGAGGACCCGCTAGGGAACCAGAGGGGACCCATAGCAAGGCGATGAGGGAGTACCGTGGAGTTAAGTGGGCGGGCCGTGGTCCGATTTCCACCTTTGACTTAGGAGTAGCGCTACTATCAGGGCGCCGGGAGTCCCACACACGGCTAGGGAATATTGACTTAGCTTACTTTATTTACTTGTACTTACAATCAAAAGCAGTAACGCACGGGCAGAACCGAGGAAGCACGTCGAAAAATCGGAGGTACATGCGGAAGGGAAGGACGTCTTGTGAATGCACTGCGAAAAGATGCGTTGATACATTGTAAATTCTTCACATAAAGGCAGAGCCACACTATAGCTTCGTGAGAACGCAAACAGTTGGAACAAAGTAAATAAGATTTAAAGTAAACTTCTTTTTACAAGCAAATTCTACTACGCAGCGAATACCAAGTTAAAGGTTAAAATATCAGAACTATTCCACGAAACACTTCTGTTATTGTTATAAAAAGCTTTAGACAATTTTACTTTTAATTTTTTTGCGTTACAATCGAAAAATATCAATGAAATGTTGTTATTAATCATGCCGCAAGAAACTCAACAGTTAGCTTTTTAATAACATACTTATTGAAATTACTTTAACATGATAATAGTAGTAGGTATAACAGAAAACAATAATGTCAATACATTATAATGTCATTATAAGCGCGAGTAGCGACAAGAATTACTACTCGAATGTATAGACTGTTTTTCTGACACAGAATCCATTATAAATGTGTGGAAGAATAATGCAATGGAGCACATCACACTCCATAAAACTGCAATAAACAAAACAACACATTGTTCAGCTTTAAGGCGCTTATCGATCGCAGTGTTGGAACGGATTGTGCGAAACACAACCATTGAGTTCCAAGCGATTTGCCGGCAGACAGACAATCCTGACCGGGATGGCGTGAGCTAACTGCCGCCATAGAGCATTTGGCAGCGATGCTGTTTACCGGTGATACATTTAGACTTCATTTAATGTGGAATGTTAGTGCCACTGACGTCAATAGCTTATAAAATTTTATTGATAAAATAATATTTACTTACAAAAAAGCATATAAGCTATGATTCGTACGCAAGGTAGCGCTTTAGAATATGTCCGAAGATATTTTTTTTTCTATTTTCGTTGATAAGTAATAGGTTTAAAGGACATCATCCATTTTGGGATAAATTTTTTTTTTAGCGGCCATCAATTTTAATTACAAAAGTGTATAGTACACATAAACCTCATTATTTTTTACTATGGCGTCAAAGTCGAAATCTATTTGGTTTCGGAGATATGATACCAAGTAAGACATAAGGGCTGAAACTGCGTAAAGCGGGCACCCGCGCGGTTTCATTTCATACAAAAGTGACCCGTGCCGCGACCGCGCGGGAGACTTTTGTATGAACCGCGCGCGGGTCCCGCTTCACACAGTTTCCGCCCTTAGACCGAAAACAATTTGTTTTCAGGGCTACTTCCCATTTGGTAAACTTCCCATTTGATAAACCTTGATTGAGGTGCCTACTCAAAAGTTGCGTTTGGTAAACATTTATTTACTACATACGTTTTTCATACATTTAGTCCCATTTGGTAAACAATCGAAATGGGACTAAATGTATGAAGTAAATAAAATGTTTACCAAACGCAACTTTTGAGTAGGCACAGATTGAGGTTTAACAAATGGGAAGTTTACAAAATGGGAAGTAGCCGTTTTCAGGATTTTAGTTGTACAATACGCGGTTCACTCAAGTAAAAACTTGTCTTAATATAGCAGTCACCTCCGCCCTCCGCCTCCTCCCCCCGCCCCCTTTTTCCCTGTGCTCGTCATGTCAATTCCTTAATCTTAATAGGTACCATCTTTGTTTTATAATAATCAGTACTATACTAAGTCAGTTGACAGACACACACGCAGCCCACCTGATGGTTAGCGGCCACTGCGGCCTATTCCATTGAGGGACACTTCACCACGAAGCGTCGCTCAATGTGCTGCCAGACTGTAGACTCATCTGATCTTCGAGCCTTTGATTTCAAGTGTACTTTTTTTTTTGAGGAGGAGAACGCATTTGCGCACCATAGCCGCAGGCTAGCGATCGTGTGTGGGACTCGAGACTAAGTCCCACTACCCACTAAACTCCCCCGTTTTCCCCTTCACACCCAATTGGTGTGAAGGGGACAAGCCGGTGCCAGTCTTGTGGCTATTGACGAGCCCTTGATTTCAAGTGTACTGGCTCCCACATTAATACTGCCGGAACACAGCCAGAGCTATTATGGCGGCAGATTTCGCCTGTGGTAGCTAGCCAGTCGGACTCTGAAAAAGCCCTACCACCAACCAGACCTTAGGTGGGAATCGAACCCACTACCTCCGGGTTTTATACCCGAGCGGCTTAGCCACTTAGCGGCTTTGCGGAGGCGATCAAAATAGTAGTAGTTCAGGTGAAAATTGTATAGTAATAATCATACCAGATCTTACATAAAATGGTAAGACGATGTTATTTATTTCACTTATAGATCGTTATCTAAGGTATATAGAGTATTGTCGCAATACAAAAAAATTATTCTACACCTGTCCCCATTCCAACAAAACATAATTTATTTCTGGCCGCAAACTTTTTTTTTTATCCCAAATCTCCATACAAAGTGGGTGATGTCCTTAAGGATGCAAATATTTTACGGCATCCTTCATGTGATAGAATTAAACTAAGTAAGTTACGACAAAGGTTTAAATAGGTGACTAATTCTGACATCTATTATCGCAAATTGATGCAATACAATAGAAATAAAAGTACTATGTATTTTAAATAACTTATAACACAAATGCGACAATCGTTCGACGAAAACTCCAAAGTATCTGACTACGATAGAGAAAGCCTGAACTTGCGCGTTGCATTATAATTAAAACTAACGGTTTAACCGGACTGAGCAGAAGGCTCGTGATAATAAGTTTTAATTAAAAGCTATTTCGTCTTAACGAGAAACCCTAAAACTGCGTGCCAGGCTGGTTACTTGAGCGCTAAGCGAATATCTTCCAGGTTTTATACAACATTAGCCTTCCGCCCGCGGTTACCCTGCGCGTAATTTCTTTTTTCAAATATCCCCCCCTTCCCCCTACATTTCTGGGATCAAAAGTACCCTATGTACACCGGGGATAGTGTAGCTATCCAACAGTGAAAGAATTATTCAAATCGGTTTAGTAGTTTCGGAGCCTATTCAATTCAAACAAACAATCAAATTGTTCTTTATAATATTGGTATAGATTGCAATTGCATAGAATAATTACACTGTCTGTTTTTTTATACTAGAACTCACGGCACGGTTTTTAATAGCGCCCGCAGCGGTTGCTGGCCGGCAGCTTCCTGCGGTGTTATTTCAAAATTCACTAGACCTGTAATTTATGTGATTCCGCACGCGGTAGACGTACGGTTACAAACCGTCCACGATACGTCTTTTGGTTCGTCACGCTGCCATAATATGTTACTAGTGCAAAATGTATCAGATTTCTGTACCGCCCAGTCGCCCACCAAGCGATCACGGAGTCCTGCCTTGTCTGCGGGCGGTAATCGTAAACAACCGCGCGCGCTGCGGGTGAAAATTGAGTCTTGAAAACTGCTCTTTTTCATATGAATTAACATTCAACAGAGGCTGCGATCCTGCAACCGCTGCGGGCGCGATTAAAAACCGCGACGAGAGTACTTGGCCTTATAAGTGTGACATTTTATGCAAATTGCAAAGTATTCCGTGGAACAGTGGCTAAGCCGCTCGAGTTTAAAGACACGGAGGTCGTGGGTTTGATTCCCGCCTTGGGTCTGGTTGGTGGTAGGGCTTTTTCAGAGTCCGACTGGCTAGTTACCACCTCCACAGGTGTATTTGCCGCCATAACAGCTCTGGCTGTGTTCCGGCAAAATTAATGTGGGAGCCAGTACACTTGAAATCAGAGGCTCGAAGATCAGATGAGTCTACAGTCTGGCAGCACATTGAGCGATGTTTCGAGGTGAAGCGTCACTCAATGGAATAGGCCGCAGTGGCCGCTTACCATCAGGTGGAATGCGATCCTGTCTGCCAACTGACCTAGTATAAAAAAAGTGATCACTATCGCTCATGGACATCTGCGACTAGGTCACGGTTTTCAGTGTACTTATTTGTTCGTCCTTATTTCATCTTTCAGCAACAGGTCAACATGGTTTTTGGAAGACGGTTTGTTTGGTAACTGCCGAGTTATACAGGCTGTTAAAAAGAAAATATTTATATTCGTTGTTAATTGCACGATGGTGGCTTAATAATATATCTAACTTTTAATAGACATGAAAACTTCGCGACTTGACATTTTGACTGATCAAGATAATATTTACCAATTTAGGTAACAATTTATACACGAGAGCCAATACAAATGTGCCTAGCTGCAAATATATTGGTTTGATGACATATTAATCCTGTAATACCTAATTAATTAGAAATACTAATTAACAGTATTGAATTCCTAATTACTAGAATTTTAACTTAGTATCAGTAATCTGCTTGTCACCATAATTGACTTCAGCTTAATCAAATACAAATTAAACAATTAAACATGGCTTACACTACTTAAAGTAATAAGTGTTTCAATTATTAGTGGTTTGCAGCAATTAATTATGAAAGTTAATTAATATGTCACACTCAAACATTAATATTATTATGGTGCAACTGGTTCTTTCAAACTCGGAAAATATTAAGGTGCTCCTTCACCGGGAGCATTCGCGTGTAATGTAACATTTTAGACTCGAGCATTACAACAGTGAAGAAGGAGAACTGAGCATTACAATGCTCATCTTGTAATGATACAAAACGGGCAGGAGAACCGAGCATTGCAATGCGCACCTTGTAATGATACAATGTGTAATATCTTGATACAACTTGTAAGAGGATTCAGGCGAATCAATGCGCTCCACTTCCCCAATGCTCAAAGTCGAATCTATAATATTACATTACACGCGAATGCTCGCCATGGAGGTAGTATTGTAATGTAATGCTCAAAGTCGAATCTATAATATTACATTACACGCGAATGCTCGTCGGTCAGGGAGGTATTGTTGTAATGTAATGCTCAAAGACGAATCTATAATGTTACAGTACACGTGAATGCTCCCCGTGAAGGAGCACCTTAAAAGGAATAGTAAATTGAATTTTTTTACAAATTTAGATATAACTTTTCTTTGCTACCATTAAAACTTACTTAAACCCTATTAGGTACTGCAATACTGAACAAGATTCCTCTGATCTTCGATCCTTTAATTTAAAGTAAATTGGCTTTCTCATTATCATGATTGAAACAAGGATAATTCGCAATCCCCGCGGCGGCAACTTTAGCCTGTACAAACTTCTTGACACCTATCAACCTCTCGTCTCCGAATTTGTTGATAAATATATAATGCAAGCTTGTTCGCTTGCTCAACTTTTGAGCATTCCAGTACCAGATCAAAGTGTTGACATTTGAGTAAAAGTTTCTAAAAACAATGGCTTTTTAAAATTTAAACCAGTGCCATTTCACAACGCAATGACAACTCTTTTCCTACATAATATTTTTCTCAATCTGGATAACCTCGTGGTTCTGTAAATTACGTATTTGTTAATATTATTTTTTATTTTAACATAACTGATAAATTATTATTATTGTTCTTTCCAAACAAATTTTAAAAATTATATAAATTAAAAAAAGAACCATCAAAAAACTTCATTGAAATCAATATGAAGGTACAATTAATTTTTCAAAACTTAAGAAACGTAAACTTTTGGGATTATTCGCTGTTATTGCCACTCTAATTTGTTCTGTGTTGACAACAAATGAACAACGGTAAAACAAATATTTTATAATCCGCCCCTGATTTTCCTTTATTGTTAAAACGTGAGAGACATGATGTACTTACCAGGCTTTAATTTCGTAATGAAAGAGTATTATTGCTTTCATTCGTAGACAAAGCAGCATTAATTAGAATGGCGTCGCTAGGGGAACGCGATTTTTCACCGGTTTAATTAAAGAATTGAAGTTGAGGAAAAATAAAGGGTCCCTCTTGACTATGAAAGGCCTCAGCGAGGACGTTGAGGCCTTTCATAAAATACACGCTCTCGTGTTATAAATTAGGGTAATTCCAGGGTTAATGCTGGGAATACTACTGTTACCTGACTTATGTTTGAATATTTTCAAGAAGGGATTTAATGGTAGCACGAGTATACATTAAATGAAGTCAAATCTGCCACCTTATAAAGACTTGAAATCATTACTTTGACCGCCTCCGAGGACGTAGGTTCAATTTCCTCCTCGGATCATTTGGGTAGAGGAACTTTATAAGAGTCCGCCTGATTAGCTACGACTTCTTTAGGCAATAATAATGTCGAAGGCATTACATTTAAAATTTAAAGCGTCTACGGTGTGGGAGCTCATTGAGCGACGCTTTCTGACTGAGTGACCTAGATGGTATAGGCCGCAGTAGTCGCTTACTTTCACATGATCTGTCAACTAAAACGGAATAATAAATCTTAGATTAAAACATACCATGTTCGCGAAGTACATACGCATGTATGACGAGGTCTGTGCGTGATGTGTTTTTGAACCGCACTACGCGCTCCGGGTCTGAAGATGACATCCTGTAGCAAAGAAAGAATTTATATATATTACATTCATATTGTCATTCAGTTGACAGACAGACACACAAGCGGCCTGATAGTCACCGTCCACTGCGATGTGTTCCATTGTCAGATGCTTAAAAACATCGCTAAATGTGCTGCCACACTTCAGCTCCACTGATATTCAAGGCTCTCTGATGATTTCAAGTTTAATAGCTTCAACATTAATATTTATTAAAGTAAAATCATTTGTTTTGCAATTTGTACGTCGACGGGAATACCGGCAGTAATCAAAACTTTGCCTTACATAAATAAAACATTAAAAAAAATGATCATTTCAATGTCAATAAAAAATATGAAGATTTTCCTTCGATATATCAATAGATGAAAAGTTTATAATATCTTGACTAAGAATATTATTTTCCAAACTCTTCCCTCGACAATAGCACTTTAGCTCTAGAATAAAAACAATCTGGATGAAAGAGGCTAAAATATTGTAGTAAAGTAGGGATTTGTTTGGTCTGTAAGTAGTTGAGGCTAGTTTGCGGAGCGGAGAGGATGCATTAGCCTCTTCCGAGGGTCGGCTAAGCCTCTTTCTGCGGACGCTTCTTCGCCGCTAGAGGCTTTTGCGTAAGTACGCACTTGTATTTGTGTAGTTTCAGAGATTAGAAAAGTTGCTAAGCTTAACATTTTTAATGGAAAATTTTAGAAGACAAAATTACTGATTTTGTAAGGAGTTGGCTATTAGACCAGACCAGAGGTCGCGGGTTCGATTTTCACACGTTAGAAATATTTGTGTGGGTGAACATGTCTGATTGTATCGGTCAGGGTGTTGATGTATAAGTATGTAATGTACAGGAAAAAAGTAATCAAGTAATGTTTATCCATTGTGTGGCACACATAGTACAAGCTATGCTGTCTGAGGATAGACAGCGTTGTTGCATGAATAATATGCAGGGATATTTGAAAACATTACGCGTGAACAATGACGTTCAATATAAAACTAGACACCCAATCTCTAAGAAAAATTCCTCAAAAAACGTCCGAGTGGCTTTGACACTGATGACATTAACACATTCGTTCAAATTAACACCTTATCTCGTGGCATTTAGTGTTTAATGTCAATTGTATACAACTAAACGAAAACTCTGCCCATTATTCGGGTGGGCAGACTTTTGCTTCGGACAATATTTGAGCGTGATTGTGAGTCTAGTTTTTTAATTGAACGTCATTGCGCGTGAAACTCATTTTTACAAATTTTGCATAATAGTGTTGCACCGGGGTTGCGATAAGAATTATACAAATAGTGTGCAATGGTCTGAATACGAATGAACTTGCACAATTAACATGCAAACTAAAACCCAACTCATACAATGTTTTATATTTATTGCCACTTGCATCCAATGCAATTAGTAGTTTGAATTTATGCAAATGTGAACTAACCCGATCCTCATAAATTATTTTATGTTTTACACTAATAGTGTTTGACCTGGAGGGCGCATTTGGAAGTCAAAGTCAAAGTATTTGTTTTGTAACTCGATTTAAAATGAAATTCTTTTTCACGACGTGACCCTGCTCTATGCACCAGGGTCGTGGGTTCGAATCCCACCCAGGACAAACATTTATGTTACATACATTTGTGTTTGTCCTTTGTCTATGTATTTAAATAGTATGTGTGATACCTTTTTTGTTTCTGATACTCATAAAGCAAATACCTAAGCTACTGACTTTGCGGTCCGATCGATGTATGTTGTACAATATTTATTTATTTGTTTTCAAGTACCTAATCAAAACATACGCTTGAATAATATCTGTAATATAACTATAAAATATAACTATAAAATGGTCTAACAAATAAGTTAAGGAAAAGTTAACAGTTCATTGATTTCTAAGATTGTATGAACCGGAAATACAAAGAACCCACATACCTACGAGTATCTATCTAATGACAATATGAATGTGGCCAAAACGTCATACGACCGTGGGACATTTACGTCATTCCACCAGCTATTTACGGACACCTCTATTTTTTTTAGAATTTCATTAGGGGCGTACCAAAGGAATTCCACCGACCGCTTTTTTCCGCGTCTAGAATTGTGTTTAAAGAAAAAAGCCGGGTCTCTGCTCACAATGCGTCGTTTGAGAGCAGTCAAAGAGAGAAATTAAGCGGAAAATATATTCATAAAGGGAAAAACCTATGTCTTATTATCTGTCATTTACGAATCGTCATAATTAACGCGTCATATTGGCAATAAAAATTATTACTTATAATAAAAATGAAATAAAAGAAAATGTGCGCGTATAACTTCAGATCAACAATCAATAAAGATAATTCTAATTTGTGGTTGTTGTTATTATAAGGAACAGGTATATATCTACATAGCTATACCAAGCCAGGGCCAGCCATAAATACCAATCAAACATAAATTAAACTTTTTCTTTGCTAGTGCTGGAAGAAATGTTACGAGTTATTCCAATTGATCCTTCACCCTTTCAATACGAATCACTCATGCTGGAATGCGACGTCATCCACATACAATGGAACCATTACGGACCCAAAGGATTTGTTGACTCATTTCTTTCCGTATCCTGAAGTAAAAGGATGCCCTTCGCACGAGGCTTCTTCTTTTAAACAGTGCATGAAAGGCATTCATGCATGTGATCATTTATTACGGTGTTAAGTGTCGAAGCAATAGGAGTTCTACAGTCAGCATAATATTAATAGCTATCTAATTTAATTTAATTTAAGAGCATCGCTCTTGTCGGTGGAGCAAATTCCACTCTTCTATGGACTCTGCCAGCACCTTAAGTTCCCTATACGTTTTAACATTAACTTTTTCCTGTAGCTGTTGTGTTTAGTTTCTTCTTGGTGTTCCTCTTCCTCTTCTTCTTTCTATTTCCCCTTCCCTTGTGATAGCTAACAACATCAAAATATTTAACAATAGAAAAATCGCTGGCATGAATACTTCCATTATTTTTTAGCTTTTCCTTAAATTATCTAAAGACCTCCAAACAGGCATTTATAAATACTCATTATCAAGGTTACGGAGTGTCTCTACCACCAGCTTCAGAATGTTGTTTACTATCGAAAATAATTTATATTTATTTACCGATTATTACGTACGTACCGCGCCTCCGTGGAACAGTCTCCGCGACGCTTCCTGGTGAAGTGTCTCTCAAATCTCAATGGAATAGGCCGCAGTGGCCGCTTACCATCAGGTGGGCTGCATGTCTATAATCTGCCAACTGACTAAGTATAAAAAAAGTTAAAGAAGTTAATCGTTGAGGTTGGCGTCTATGCCACAAAGCAATGTGGTCTATACCCCTACTTTTAACTAACAATATACGAGCTCGGGTAGGGTCCGTGTTTAATTCCAAGCACTCGAGTCGGTGACAACGGTTCATTAGCACCTAAACTCGTTACATGTCGTCCCACGTCCACGGAACGGGCTCGTTTTTCCACCCGACTGTACCGGGACAATGCTGATACGTGACATGGTTATGTCATAGTATAACATAGTATGTGATACTAAATGTTTACTGCAGTAATGAAATAAAACAATTTATGTTTGTTTTCTTTTGAAGACAAAGAGTTTTAAGAATGGTATATATAGTGTTCTTGTGATTACTGTTATGTAGAAAATGACAACGGTAATTTAACAGTGGGTATGAATACAAGCATACTTCCCAGTATGTATTTAGTCAAAACGCCTACCAAGATATTTTTTTTTTTATTTATGTAATACCTAGATCAAATTAATCTGACTAACAAAAATGTTGATAGCTAAAACGAAGAAGCTGGTTCATCCCAATAAAACAACATTTGATATATACTACTACTACTACTACATATTTCATGTAAATAGAACATTATATCAATGTTACGCACGGAATGTACAATTACATTTTCCCATGACTGAAGCACGAATGCTAAAATTACAAAATTAATCATAAAATTTCAATATGTACGGAGGAAAGAAAGATCAGATTAATTCATTCTCATTAGCTCCAAACATGTTTATTGCTGCTCTATTTAACAAACACTTCATGAAATTAGCTGGTAATTGAAATTAATTAGTAAGTATTTAGTTTAAATACGTTGTTGACACTTGTAATTTAATGAAACGGTGAAATTGTTTTGAACAGATTTAAATAAATTCAAATTGCGCCGTCGGGCGTGGCGCGGTTGGTCGGACTCGCCTAAGGCTATTAACAACGAGTTGTTGCGAAACACTGGAAAATATTGGTTGATATCTTGTTAAAACATCAAAGCAACAGATTGACCCTTCCCCCTCTTTAGTTATAAAATCTCATTGTATTTGGTATAGTCTCATTTGTAAATTTTGTTGTTTTTTTAGATAAATTGTCACGAACTTATCTGTCACTGGTGAACTGGGCCTAGGTCATAAACCTGTTGCCAGTATCTCAAGCAAAATAAAAGATCTCATTTTCATGCAAAAACAAATGTATTATACTTTTATCGTAACTGTCAATTGGAAAAATATCAAACCTCTGTATTAAACGCTGAATCGAATATCTTGGATGAGTGCGCTCCGCATCACTCTCGCGCTGTACGGTTTGATTCGCGCACTATTTCAAAAAACGTGGCACGAATTCACGAGAATGACTCCATAAAATTGTGACAGAAGCTCTTTGTAAAACTAAAACACGAAAAATATATCAGAGCGCCTCAGCATACTAGGCATTTTTTATTTGACCTATACTATGAATTTTATCTAACACTAGCCTTCTGCCCGCGGCTTCGCCCGCGTTAACTATAGGACGTTATCCCGCGGGAATATCTTTGTAAATTGTAGCCTATGTGTTATTTTAATGTATAAGCTATAATATTGTAAAGTTTCATTAAAATCTATCCAGTAGTTTTTAAGTGAAAGAGTAACAAACATCCATCCATACATACACACAAACTTTCGCCTTTATAATATTAGTAGTACTTAATACGATTTCAAAAAAACTTTCATGTATGACAAATAAAATAGACGTCGACAAATCACTTATTTTTGCACAATAAAGATAGATAAAGTGGATTGAATGTGCAAAGTGGGTACCTTTACGTGTGGGGTGTAGATAACTTTTAAATAAGGAAAAAGGAAGGGCTAATGGAGGAGAAGGGAGGGAAAACTATGTAAGATTTCCAAGAGAATTCAATAAGTTCTGAAGCGCGCCAGTACAAGATCCCAAAAGCAATTTAAAGTGGGCTCGCGAGGCGAGCGGTCGGTCGCACGGCTCCCTGGGCTATCGGATTTGAGCTCTGTGACAGGAGATATTTTAAAATTGCGGCCTCTATCCGCGGAGCAACTTGATGGAACGGTTACAGAAACACTCATAATGCTCTTTGAAACGTTCCGAAAAGCAAGTCATAGCTCATATAAGCGACCGTAATCTTTCAAATAAAACGTTTTGTCATCGCGAACGCTCGACAGCAAGACGTCAACCGTACTGTTCCCGCATCGCGTGTTTTGTATGAAAAATAACGACCGTCCGGTCGCGGTGCGGCAAAGGCGCGGCTACCGTACCGCAGCTGTCCGACACAAAACGTCAAAATGTCTAATTTGAAAGAGCCCTAAAGAGAACGTAAACTTTATTTATTATTAGGATTAGGACTGGCATGCGTTACAAACCTCTTTGTAGGATTTTACTATCATGATGACCCTGTCTAAAGGATTCTTAGCATGGCGTCACTATGCACTATGAGGTGTGGAAGGTAGGAGGAGGAGTTTACAGATATGTGGTGGCTAACTGTAGTTGAACATCCTTCAATCTTCCATCATTCTCTTTGTGAATGGAGAGTTCAAACAGTCCCCTGCTGCTTCATCGAGCAGTTATTGATAAATACAAGAGTCTTCTATACTAATATTATAAAGAGGAAAGATTTAATTGTTTGTTTGTGTTGAATAGGCTCGGAAATCACTGAACCGATATTAATAATTCTTTCACTGTTAAAAAGCTACACTATCCCTGGTGAACATATGGTACTTTTGATCCCGGAAATGTGGGGAGAAAGGGGGGATATTTGAAAATAGAAATTACGCGCGGGTGAAACCGCGCGGGCGGAGGGCTAGTCAAAAATAAAACCAGGTAATAGCTAGTTAGTAGAACTGAAAAAAAAAGATCTCCCACCAACTGCAGCCTGAATTCAAGCCCATTCAAAGAAGTAAATGGAATGTTTCAAATAAGAACCAAGAGAGCGCATTGCAAATCACGTTAGCGAAATTTTATTTTCCACGATGCACTGAGGCCTGATTCGATAAAAACGCTGGCGTACTGGTTGTTAAATGGCTCGGAAGCGTTTAATGAGATTGCTGGAGTATCCCATTTGACGCAAGGAAGAGCACGTATTTATTTTGAACGGGAACGTCCAGAGCTTATCAAGACAGGGCTGTGCAATCTGTGCATGTGCAATGAAATGAATTCCTATAAAGTCGTATGCTATTGCGATAAGATTCATATTTGAATAAGTTACTCATATAATTTTACCCTGATCGGAAACTACGAGTAGAACTATTACGAGCCATATTTGGTATAATGGTCGAGAAGTCGGCTATTACACCAAAGATCGCGGGATCGATCCTCGCACGGTACAAACATTTGTGTGCATGAACATGTCTGTTTGTATCGGTCTTGGTGTTTCTATGTTTATTATGTATGTATTTACAAAAAAAGGATATAAGTAATGTTTATCCGTTTTCTAGCACCCACAGCAGAAGCTAATGCTTAGTTTGGGGCTAGATGGCGCTGTGTGAATAATGTCCAGAGATAATTATTTACTTATTTATTTACTTCTTCATTTTGTAATAATTTATTACCTTTAGCAAAAGTGTAAAAAAAACTTTGGGGACAAAGAACACGAGTAATTTATAGACCATTTTAAGTTGAATGAAAGGAAAGTTGACAGTTAATTCAAGACTCTTAATTGCACTTTTAATGAGAGTAACATTCAAAAGTAGCACTTTGCTCAAACCATTTAGAGTCCATTTAGGCTTTATTGAAAGCTTCTAATGTAAATATAAATTTTTCACAGCTTAATTTAAATTCAAATTCAATTTAATACTTTTCATTTTTGTTTATCAATTTTCTCTGTGTGGCAACACATTTCAAGCGCCACGCTCGCTTCATGCTGAGTAACGGAGGTGGTTATGGTTCCAAATGGTCGACAAGCAATTTAAACGCACCCAGCCGTAGCAAGTGAGTTGGTCGACTGCACCTGGCATCTTGGGAAATTACGTTTCAACCCTTACGTGCGGCGACATTTTATTTCAGCAGCAGGTATATTGTCGAAGCTGTGATATTTTAATCTAACTAATTACATTTTATTTCAAAACTTATACTTTAATTTTAGGGGAATTCTACAGCTATAATGTATTTTATTGCTCATGTATTGTGAGCTGATTTCTTATTACGATTTGGTACATTCACTCGGGTTTAAAATTCCGGAGGTCATGGGTTTGATTCTCGCCTCAGGTCTGGTAGAGTCCAGCTAGCTAGCTACCAAAATCGGCCAATTTAGCTGAGGAAATACTATTGTGGGTGCCAGTATACTACAAAACCCTACAGTAACATACTACTACGGCACAAAACTGGATTAGAAAAGTTTTAAGCACGAGTCTATTAAACATAAATAAACCCTTTCCATTTCAACTATAACGAAATAGAAGTTTGAATTGAGAGCTGATATCTCGTCTAGTCATGAGACCCGAGGGATTAGTCTCTATGGTTATCAAATATCAAACTGTAGACTCAAAGTATAAAGAAAAACATTTTAATAAACATTTATCTGACTCTAAAATTAGTCGAATGCGCAATTTTCTAGTCAATCAAATCAAATAAAAAATATTTTTGTCATCAACTTAATTAACCCGATTTGTAAAAAAACCCGACGTTCCAAATGCTTTACAGCCATCGTGCTCACGGTAATGGTATTTAATTAGTAGTAATCGCGTAATTATCAGAAACCATCAGTTTAAAAAAAACACTAATGAAACACTTAAAAGTATAATATATAAATCAAAATCTACACTGTCACTAATCTACCGTATGCAATTTTTACTTTCTGTCGAATCAATTTAAAAACCATAAAAATAGGAAAATTTTAAATGAAAGAAGCAGTTCAGCTAATTTCTCAAAACATGAATATAGCGCCTAGGGAAAAGTTTTTCAACACGGTGAGCACTTTTTCATAATTAATTGGAAGGTATGTATGTACACCTGTAAAACCGCAGTGAACGTCTGTAACACTTAATTAGTAGTCTCGATAAGAAGCATTGATGAGTAGCCCTAGCTGGGCGGCTAGGGCTACTAGGGAAAATTAGACAAGCCTTAAGAGATATGATAAATAATAAACTTTTAACAAGTTGTCCGAAAAAATTGTTCGAGAAAAAACTAACACAATTTTGATAGTATTCTATCAAATAAGTTCCACCAAATTCTGCTACTCAATTACTTCTTACGAAACATAATATTAGTTTCGTAATTGAATAAACTTTTTGACCATCTATCTTGTCATGGATGTTAAATGACATTGGACCTTCAAACTTAAGCATTTGTATATAGCCCTAGAAACAACATACATATTTCGTGACACGGACCTAGCGGCGTCAATTAGAGGCAGAATGTCCAACTTACGGCTACGGGCTAATATCGAACTTATTTACTTCGTACCAACTATGCGCTTCCTGAATCTGTGTCCACAGTAACTTAGAAACAGTGTGTCGTTTTGTCTTACAAGTGAACAATACGAAACAATTAGATGATGATGGTTAAACATAAGAATCCTTAACTAAAAAATATCTTTCTTTTTTTCCTCGAATCTAAGTAGAGACTTGTGATTTTTTCTTAGCAATTAAATTACGTAATATATGCTTATGTAGCTTAAGTTCATCTTGTATGATTATGTTATGTTGTAATTTTGGTGCCAAATAAACTTTTATCTACATCCATACCATAATATGTCTATTTTATATTCAGGAGCGATGAGCAAACGCCCTACATTTAGATATAAGTATCTGTGGCTGCATTGAAATGTTTACATTTTAGTGTAGGTAACTGATACGAAATTACGTTCAAATTTCGAACGTATTCTTTAAAAGTAAAAATTAATAGGTTTTTTCGATTATCGAATTAGTCGATTAGTAATTTTATGTTCCATTCCTATACATTTAATTCGATGCTGAAATTATAACAATCGATTTGAGAATCGAAATCAACTCGAGTCTAGATTGTTTATGGATTTTAGAAACTACAAACGTCAGTCATTAATTATGACAGTACTAAACTAACTTTTACATACAGATTATGTTGGTAACTAGGGCGTTTGCTCATCAATCCTGACTATAAAATAGACATACTACTGTGTCCCAAAAGTACCCGGAAATTGTAAATAAAATTCAAGTGGTAGTTTTATTCATCAAAATTTATTTTGTTCCCTTTAAAGTAACTTCCATTAAAGGAAATAAACATACGCCAGCGCTTCAACCAGTCTTCGAAACACTTTTCATACGCAGAAATCAAGATGGCCTGCAGCACCTTCGTCGTATTTTCTTTCACCACTGTCAATGGTCCAAAATGCTATCCACGAAATGGTAAGTAAAGATAATAATATGATAAATAATAATATAATAATATGGATTAAGTTTAGTTTAGTTTAGGCGAGAGAAAATAGCCATATGGTGCCATATCTGGTGAGTAGAGTGCCTACGTAGCGATATTAATTAAATGTTTGGCCAAAAAGCTACAAATAATCATAACTGTTTGAGCTAGCGCGTTGTCGTGGCGCGCAATCCACGTGTTCTCTACCCACAAGTCGGTCAATATGCGGTGTACTGTAGTTTTTGGTACGCCGATGTCTCTGGCTATCTGTCTCACACTCACACGACGATTTTGCATTACATTTTCCCTTAGATTATTGACATGATCGTCGTCAGTTGAAGTGAATAGCCTTCCAGTTCGTGGTAAACGCCTGACCACTGAGAGAGGCCACTATGAATGATTTATACCTCACCTATGCCTGAGATTTCGAATTACACTAATTGATAAACACCTATTGTAACATTTTAAGCGTTAAGGCACAAGAAATTTTATTAACAACACAAAAATTTAACACAAGTTTGTTGGTCAACAAAATCGGCCATAATAAAAAAAAGACGCAACCATAAAAGTTGTTTGTTACAAATGTTAATTACTCACAAAATACTCGACAGAGTTAATATTAATTTTCACCGCCAACCAATAACAGTTGTACCAATCTAACGCAAAAAGATTTATTTTAATATCTCTAACACAGGTCTTTGAAATAATAATTTCCGGGTACTTTTGGGACAGAATGTATTATCGTATGAATGAAGATAAAGTTATGTATGTGACTGTACATAATTAGTCATTAAAATACTCATATTGTGATTCTTTTATGAAACTCACTTCGTTCGTTTCATAAAACCACATTCGTATTTTAATGACCCTCATTATGCAGCAGTCACATAAATAACTATTTTCGTATTCTATTTTGCCACTAATTTTATGTTTGTAAAAGATTACATAAGAAAAGCTTTTTTGCGGTTTTTCATCACAAAATAATAACTCGGTCATTGCTTCTGGGATAAAGTATCAAAAGTATCAAGTTAAAATACTGTAAAAACTTTTTATACTTACAAAATAATGATCCTTTCTTTTGTGATTGCTTCCAATATTTTGTAGGTTTAAAAGGTTCGTTAAAAGAATTTCCCGAGCGCTTTGTCCTCATCTAATCGGGTTACGCTTGGAACACGTTTCAAGATTAATTGGCGAGTGCAGCGACATTCCTCTACAGACTGTTACACTTCCGTAATCCTTTACAGGAGAGTCAAAGCAATTAGATCATATTTATATATATAAATACAGGTATTTACAATTGAAAAAAAAGTGTGCAATAAAATATTATATTCATTTATTTTCGTCACTTCAGTTAGTCGACCATTTGGTCACTGCGGTCTATTCGATTGAGAAACTTTTAGCCAGTCAGAACCAATCAATGTGCCACACTGTACACTCCTGTGATCTTCGAGTCTTTGATTTCAAGTGTGCTGACTCCCATATTAATATTGCCAAAACGCAGCTCAAGCTGTTATGATGGCTGATTTTTTCCTGTGCCATTCGTTCTCTAAGAAAGTCCTACCACCAAAAACGTCCAGACTAAGGCTGCCTGTCCACCGGCGCGGAGCGAGGCAGCGGAGCGGAGAAACGGAGAAATATTAACCAATAGGATTCCAACTCCCTGTCTGAGCGGAGATGTTGTGCATTCCTATTGGTTAATTTTTCTCCGTTTCTCCGCTCCGCTGCCTCGCTCCGCGCCGGTGGACAGGCAGTGGCAGCCTTAAGATGGGAATAGAACTCACGACCTCCGTGTTTTATACCCGAGCGGAACCTCTTATCAATTCTAGTTATTCTTGGTGGACACCAGCCTATTCCATCTATGATATTTACCGACTCGCCTAAGCCTACTAAAAATAATATTATTTTTGAAAGTGGACGACTCGCACTTTCCTGCGATTTTTTTTCGTGCGAATCGACTACTAACCCAAATAATCGTATCGCTAACTACGCGAGGGTAAGTAAGGCGGTTACCACACTGCACCGCGCTCCGCCGCGGTAAGCGGGACGACCGATTTATTCATTGTATGCAAGTACCTCAGTTTGTATAGGAAACACGCGCGGCACAACACACTGAAAACGCGCCCGCGTGCGGAATATTTTTTACTATGCAGACCCGCGTCGTTTCGCGACGGAGCGGAGCTCGGCTCAGTGTGATAACCGCCTTAATGGGGTCTTCAAACAAACGTAATAACTCGTATCTCAACAACTATCCGTTTAGTTAGGCCGTTGTTCAGGTCATTCCACTATTATTGTACAGGGAGAGCTTCGTAATAACAGTTATGTTGATATAACCACGCTGTGGGTGGGAAGATAAATAGTACAATATAATTAAATGATAATAAAGCTCTAAAGAAATATGAGACAACGATAATATAAATACAAAAGTGTTGATTCTTTAGGGTCACTAATTTTGGCTTATTTTGACGCCTCGTTGATCTAGTCATGTGAGTGTGAGGTCGTGATATCAGAGTCCTGGGTTCCATTCCCGAATCGAGCAAAAATTTTGTCGGTTTTTCTGAAAAAGTTTGGTTTGTGATCTCCATTCCATTTAAAGATACATTAATAGGAATAAATAAATTAAAAAAAAATGTTCAATGTGCTACCAAACTGTAGGCTCTTTTTTTTAGTTCTGGCTCCCACATTTTGGCCCATGCTAATATAATAGTGAAATCCAGTCTACCAGATTCTAAAGATCCCTACACCAACAAAACCTAAGACAGGAATCGAACCCACGATCTCCGAGCTTTATTACCCGGACGGCCTAACCGCTATTGTGGAAAAGGTGATAAATAGTATTTTTTTCATGTTTATATTAGTACAGATTTACAATCGAATCAGGTACCAGAACATTTTGCTTTATTTTAATCAACAAGAAATGTTTTATTTATTGAAATAAAACAAATTGGAACGAGTAAATTCCCGTCTACCTTTTTAACCAACGTTTCGATTACTGCACAGTATTCGGGATTGCTCGACCAGTGTAAATCAAACATGTGTATTTCAATGCGAGGTTATCGTGTAAACATCACTCTGAGAACTTGATATTTCATGATGCAAAAATAAAGTTATGGTGTATTTTAATGAACTTTGAAGGAATACGGATTTACCATTCTAAATGGGTACCTTACAATGAAACCCCGGTTTAAAGTCTTCAAAAAATTGCAAAATCAGTATGACTCACAATTTATTTTTCGTTCCATTGTAATCTATTGATCTGAAACCGTCTGATTGGTCGCTTTTGTTCATAGATCGTTCTGTCAGCATATAGTTTTGACACAATTATGGGTATCCTTAAATTATTGTTGAAAGAATAAGAATGAGAATTATTTACATACCAGAGCGTGGTAGTTTCCTCTACTTGTCGGTTGATCGAAAACTGCAGCGGAACACCCACAGCTTCCACCCATAAATCTACTACCAGCGGTTCCAACTTCTCAATCTGCAAAGAATATGTATATATAACATCACATACATTGATTTGATCCGAAAGTAAGTAGTTTAAGCATTTATGTTATATACGCAAAAAAACACAAATGTTCACGTTTTTGTCTTGGGTGGGATTTGAACTTACGACTATTCGCGCACAGGACTTTGATACTATCAAAAAAGACCCCATCGAGTTTAAAGTAAGAAGTATCAAATTATGTTTGTTACTCTTTTACGGAAACACTACTGAACGGATACACGTAACGCTCGGTTCACACATGCTCCGTTTTACTGTTCCGGTTTATCGTGTACGTCTTTTTTCGTCGATGGCGAATGTATATGTATGTACTGTACGCGACTTCACACATGGCACAGTATTCTGTATACGGTAATACATACGCCATCGACAAAAAAAGACGTAAACGATAAACCGGAACAGTTAAACGGAGCATGTGTGAACCGGGCGTAAGGTGATTTATATATCAAACATATTTGTTTCTCAGACCAAACTCTTTAAAGCAATACGTATGCTTTGTTCACCCCAGTGCACACTAGCGCGTACTTCCGTATCCATTATCCAGCATAAATAAAACTAAAGCAAAGACAATAGGGTCACAAATCTCTTATCGGCGGCGTGGTCGGTGGGCAGGACGCAGACGTCCGCATTTAAATATATTATCGCGTTCACCTAACGCAGAAAACATCTTTATTCGATAAATAAATCTGAAATAAAGGAGCTTATTTGTTACTCTCTTGTATTTTCTTAAAGCTGGATTCAAATATCATTTTATGCACCTTTGATAAACTGGCGTGGTTGGATAATCTGTATTTATGTAAATTAATGTAAATTAATAAAAAATGCTCATTATTTTGTCTTTTACACTTGAATTTCAGAATGCGTATAGGAGACTATTATAATTATACACAACTGTGATGGTATAGGTATAACAATATGATTTCAACTTTGTATTTGTTGCTCTTTCTTGCAAAAATTACTGAACGGATTAACGCAAACGCTTCTTCTTCTTTGCGAGATATACATTAATAGCAAGCGAAACTTTTGCTCAATAAGAAGATAGATTTTTAATAATAATCTTATTTTTTCAGCAAACGAAGTGCATATCACTAAAGTTTCATCACAAGCACTTGAACGGCTTATAAAATGCAAAATTAAGTAATTTTCTTCAAGGGAATATTATTTTATAGCTGAATTTTTTACTTAAATGAGGTAGAAATATTGTTTATATGGAAACGAATCCAGGTCATCATCAAAATCAGCAATAAATAAATGTTTATGTAGCAATAAAAGACATACATTCTATAAGTACCTTAAGGGAACGAAGACGATAATAAAAGGGAATCAGACTAGGGCAAATTGGCAAGAGTCCCAATTACTCCGCCGGTAATAACCCTGGAAATGGTCATTTGCGAAACAACCACTATGCACAAAGCTACTAGTAATAAGATTCCTTGTATGCTATAAATGTGTAACAAGGAAAGCGAGAATGGGGACACATTGTTACGGATACCTAATGTTTCTTAAATCAATATTGTTTGCCTCCATAGCGCTTGTTGACGTGAACGCGCGGGCGCGGTCGCGAGCGCGGGCGCGGTGCTCGTTGTATGGCCCGCGCGCGCGGCTGTACCTACGTGAACACTTCGATACTACGCCACATATGTTACGGTTACGCCACGCCACGTGAACAAGCGCATAGAATTGTTTTCGCTATGGGTATTTAAATACCGGAGGTCGTAGGATTGATTACCACCTTTTAAGGGTTCCGTAGTCAAATGGCAAAAATCGGAACCATTATAGATTCGTCATGTCTGTCTGTCCGTCCGTATGTCACAGCCACTTTTTAACGAATCTAGTTATAATAAGAACTTTACTGTTGAAACTTGGTAAGTAGATGTATTTTGTGAACCGCATTAAGATTTTCATACAAGAATAGAAAAAAAAACAACACATTTTGGGGGCTCCCCATAAATTGAACCTCATAATTATTTTTTTTCGCTTAGACCATAGGAGCAGGAGTAGGTTTCGCTTGCACCGTGACCATAGACTCAGCAAGTATAGTTATTAAATTGGAGCAATTATCTATCTACCAAGTGTAGTCACATAACAACATCTTTGTTCGCAACAAGACCTGGTGTATCAAATTCGGGCATTGTTTACAAGCGGTATGATTGATGCGCTCGCCCTTTGGCCCGGGGCTAATTCCGTCCGGTATTCGCTACATGTGTCAAGGTATAAGGCATAGCGCAGTTTACACGTATTGACTTCTAAGTTAACATAATAATATTTGTTCTTATTCATGCTTCCTACTTATTTTGATAACAGTTATGATGATCTTGGTTGTAGACACAAACCATAAATTGTGAATGTTAAAAAAAAGAGGTACAACTTTATCATTATAATTATTTCAGCAGGAAAATTATATTATTGTTTTATTTTATTTTATATTCTTTATTAAGGAAACATACAGCATTATATTATACTAAAAGCTAAGAACAATAAATAAAACTTAAGCAATTAAAGTTTCCAAAACTAGTTACTACATATTTGTTAATGTTTAAGGTGAGTATAGACTACAACATTTACTTGTATCAGAACATCGAGCATTCGCCATTTTGTTACAGCCTTTTTAAAAACCAACGCGAGCATATTGGTGTAACATTTCGTCGAGCCTTTGCACGAGCGTGGGCGATGCGCGGGTGCGGGGTGACGCGGAGGAAGAGGGACGAACATTTCAAAGAAGAATGAACACACACTCGCTGTAAGCATTTACCCGTAACACAACGCCGAGCATTCGCAGGAATGTTACATTACACCGAAACGCTCGAGGAAATGTTGTAGTCTATACTCACGTTTCTGGAGACTAGTGCGAATACAGAAAAATTACAATGACTCTCCGGCTCAAATGCCACCAGGATAATGTTGGCTTCAATGTCTATCTTCCTCTTCTTTTATTTATTCAAAACTCTATGTTTTGTGTCATAGATTGTGGTTATATACGAATTGTCATTCTACAATAAAAACATCTAACAAATCAAGCAACGTTAATTTCCTGTTTTATGTGTAATCTCTTCATTGAATCTGCGTCGTAAATAAACTTCATTAAACACACTTTGAACGTAACGACTTGGCAGGAAGCAAGTCGCTCTTCCCGTGTGAACTCTAATGAGGCGAGTCAATTGCTCATTTCATACAAGTTCGATGAACTCGTGCCGAAATCGTGTTTGAGCTTGATTTGGCGTTCATTAAATCACGATTGGATTATTAAATTGGTGTTCTTTCATTCACCATTTCAGATTAAATAAATATGGGAAATTGTAATTATTATTTATTTTATTATTAATCAAAAAAGTATAAAAAAATTGTAATATAAAGATATTTAGTAGGTTTTAAGTTTAATATTTTAAGTGCATGTCTTCTAACTTGTTCAACAGTTTTATGAGTATTACGTGAAATTTTAGGAAATATTTCATCCTCTTTTATCCTAATCGTTAATCCCATTACAAAAGATGGTGATCATTACGCGGGAGAAAAAACAAAGGAACCCTCTTTATTATATTAATGAAATAGTTTACCATTGTTTTACTGAGTAATTAATGGGGTTGTTTGCGACCCCAACGATGGTGAGTATCTGAATAGAACTGAAGCGCACTCTAGAGTGATAAGACAATTATATTATGAGGGCTTTTTGTTCAGAAATTCTCAGCTACCAGTCAGATGGCAGTCGCTTCAATGTAATAACTGAACTTGCCAATCCCCACATCATAATGCAAGTGCATCATAACTAGATCACAAAGCCTTCGAAGAATAAAAGAACAAGTACATTAGTAACATCCAAGCTATAATAATAATTAAGTTACTCAAATGTTTGTACTGTGAGGGAATATTACTGTAATTTAAGACTTTATAGACGCATAAAGTACATCATAAATGTACAATTGTAAATTTGTTTTTATGCACTTGGAATAACGCCATGGAAATAACTTCCGCTGAAATGTAAATAGTCAACAACATGACGGATTCATACTTTTTTTTTTATAAGGAGGCAGTCAGGATGACCTCATTCCACCTGATGGTAAGCGGAAGTGAGGATATGAAAATGAAAAGTGTGATGCCATGGTGCCTCACAAAAGATCGACGTATGAATTGATAGCTTTGCTAATGCGATCGGTTTGGTGAGTGACGACGCCCGAATCCCCCCTTTCCCTTACCTCCTTTTCATTCCCATTCCCAAAAGCCTTTCATTTCCACCTACTACCATAGACGGTGACTGACTGAATGACTGACATAGATATCTATCAACGCAAAACCCAAACCACGGGACGGATAGGGCTGAAATTTGGCATGCAGGTAGATGATATGACGTAGGCATTCGCTAAGAAAGGATTTTGATCAATTCCCACGGGAACGGGAACCACGCGGGTGAAACCAAGGGCGGCCGCTAGTATTAGGATATATGCATGTATTTTAACAATTTTAACAATAAAAAATACAAGTTTAAAATATTGAGTAAGTCCTGTGTATAATATACACAGGAAAACTACAGAAATACGCAGTCAACATAATTTCTATTTATGTGACAGTAATCAATAAATTATAATGGCAAAACAATTTCCCCTAAATAGGACAATCAAACTTCCACAACATCTGTTCATACGAACAAGTATTACACATTATCCACTCAAAAGTGCTGGTAGGGGAAAAAAAGATTGACGTGCAAAAGTATTTTTCTAAAATCTATTTGCAGAATAAATTATTTCATTTCATTTCATTTCAAAACATGACATTGAACCTTTGGTGGACGAAGTAAGGTCCAAAATAAGTACGTGGCTTCGCAATTAACTTATATACCTAAGTATATTATGACAGACTGTATCAGAAACTAATCCAAGTTACAGAGTGATGAACTACTGAACTTTTCCCTTAAGCAAGCAACTTCCTATTAATGATGTCTCTTAAGTAATGTCATCGGATATCGAAGTGTTTGACTTTGTAAAAAGAAAACGAATATCAAATGCAAGTAATGCCTTGGGTCTAAGAATTAAATCACAGTTATTTTACTTTACGAATGTATACATATAAAAATCCTCATACCGTATGATGCAAACTTTTGCAACGCATTAACACATCGTTCTGGGAGATTATTAATTTACATATTATTATGTATTAACAAAAAAGTACAATTAGTAAATAATTGACACGCAAAATTAGTAGGTATAGCTATGGTTAGTTTTCGACTTTATTTTTAAACAAATTCATACGCAAAAATATACATAAATGGAAACAAGTAACAACCACATTTATTTAAACAAACATGTTCAAAAACACAACTTTTTGCACCGTACGGGAAGAAAACCCGCGATATCTAATCAAATAAAAAAAAATTGATACCCAAGTTTTATCAAAAGACAAAGAAATACTTCAGAGACATTAGACTCCATCCCATCACTATTTTCGGGTACATGATTAAGCATGTTCCGAACTAATAAATTAAAAGGGTCTACTTTGCGAGTTTTCTTTGGGTTAATCTTTTTTAACTTTTAATTAAGTATAACAGATTTGAGGAAAGTGAAAGTAACGAAAGATGGCTTTTCTCTTCCTCATTGGGATTGTTTTCTTGTTTAACTGGCCTGTCGACATGTAGCCCACTCTTATTCCATAAGTGACCACAGCTTTATTCATAGTTGTTAATAGTTCGATTTGAACGATAGAAAAATACTTCACTTATAAGTGGAAGTTCCTCATGCCCTGACAAGGATGCAATGGTTCATTATATATCGTAAACACTCGTACTGATTGAATAAATTGATCGACTCCGTGAAACTCCGTGGCCACATGTTTAGAAAATAAATCTACACCACTTGAAATTAAAATTTCGAATATCAAAGCCTAGTGTGGGAGTCTGTTCAAGTTTTCCTACTAAAGTGGGTATTTTTCTTGCCAGCTGAAGTAATATTATTATTAAAGTAAATAACATAAATTTCCTTTCCAGTACGTAACCCATCTTGATCAGTCCAAAAATTTAAATCTGTGCAATGCTAAGAAGATAATTGGTTGTGGCAAAGTGGGTATGTAATGTGCTCATAAAATCAAAAAATCCAAATCAAAATATTCTTTATTCATGTAAACTTGTATCAAGTATTTATGAATCGTCAATTACACAGTGACTCTACCACCGGTATCGGAATGCAGTCATCTGCCGAGAAGAACCGGCAAGAAACTCGACAGTTACTCTTTTTCATCGCCATGTTTGTTTACAAGTAAAGTTTAAAAATAAATAAAATAAATTTAAAAGTACATAACTGTACAAGTAAAGTCACGACACATTATAACACATACTTATAGCTTCATTCCATCATTTTTCTGACGCATCATTCGTGCAAGGCAGTAATAAAATATTTATGAAGCGAGAAAACTACTTCACATGTCTACATGATTTTCCTTTCAGGATGTAACTAACCCTTATGATGGAAAAATATTTATATTATTTTGTAATCTTGTGCGAAACGGTTCAAGGTACGACGACGATGCTCAGAGATGTGGGAAATGAATTTCTTAAAAGATTTTATTGTTTGGATTTAGTAATTTTAAACAATTTTGTATCGGTTACGTAGTAATTATTTAGTAATCTGTGGTATCGCTCAATGTGCTGCCACACTGCAGACTCCTCTGATCTTTGAACTTTTCATTTAAAGTGTACTAGCTCCCATAATAATATTGATGGTAGTTAGCTAACCAGTCGAATTTCAAAAAAGCTTTGTTAAACATTGATGTCGAAATATTATTAATGCTAGTACTATTGTATCTATGATAATTTAAAACTATAAAACCTTATTGTCTATGTAAACTCTGTATAATATTTTCTCTGTCCTTTTTCTGCCTTTGAAGAGATTAAAAGTTGCACGAACCGCTCATAATGAATAATGAAGTATTAAAATGGGTTGTATTTAACTGCACATCAAAAATACTGATTGTTCATCAAAAAAATACTGAATTGCTAACCTGACCTTTGGTGTGCAATCAGTTATTTTGATGTAAATTTCAGTATTTTTTTGATGTAGGTACACTTAAATATTTCCCTGTTAAGAATTACTAGTAATGATAGCCTAGTCAGCCGTGTCAGATCAAGTGTCACGTCTTTATTATCTGTCATGGTAATTTCCTCATCCGATTATCATGCAGCGCATATTAACCAATATTCGTCAGCGCTGCAGTATTTGCATAATGCACAGAGCGCACGTGCAACAAATTATGGCACATTCTGCGTTTGGAATTCTGTGCGATTCAGGCCAAAGGCAGTTGCTCGACGAATTCCGACTGAACAATAGCTGAGTTATTCTATTGATATTTCACTATTTACATACTAATGCGTATTGGAAACGTACGCATTTTGCCGCTAATCGTAGAATTTGCAATTTTATGATATGGTCAATGAATCGCTTGTGGATATTTCAAACGACTGTCAGCATACAATTTAGCTAAATGTTACTGCTTAATTGGTGGAATAGTTTAAATGTCCGCCGCTAAGCTCATTTTGATTATGAGCGTTTTTAATAATGGTATTTATTATCAAAATGTGTTATGGGTTTTAGGAGAGATCGTTATTTTCTCTCCTAAAATAAAATGTTTACAATAAAAGCAAGTTAAAAAAATAATAATTAAAAAGTGACGTTAATGTGCTTACCAATTTGATGACAATTCAAGTACCTTAAATATCATCAATTTTATTGAGTGTCACCCTGCCTAAGTATAAACAAAAAAGACAAATACAATCGGACGTATTCACACAAGAAAGTCAGGTCAGAGGTCAGGAGAAGACCTAAAAGCCGGACCACCTCGTTACGCCACAAATCACAACAACCGTCAATCTTAGTAACGGTTTCCGCATCCCAGCGGTGACATGGCACACCGCCCATGACTCAGCCAAATCGGTGGCATTCGGACGAAAGCTGCCGTAACTGCACACTCGGAAAGATTAAACATATTCCATATTTTTGGCAGCGATAGTGGCACAGCGGTTATACGAGGTGTTGTTCTCTTCGTAATACATTCTTCTTCATCCTAGCGTATTCCCGATTGCATCCAGTATGGAGCTCAGGGTCCGCTTCGACTATGATCCTAGATTTGACAAGCCTGGTTATTACAATGGAGCGATTGCCATCTGACCTCCGTAACCCTTACAAGGGAAACCAGACCTACTTGGAACATAGTCGGGACCAACGGCTTAACGTGCCTTCCGAAGCACGGAATCATCATTATTTTCAGACATTCAGGTGATTCAAGCCTGCAATGTCCTAACCAAACTGGAAACATTCACACAAAGTGATGTTCCCCGCGGGATTCGAACCCACGACCTCCGGGTATTAGAGCCCAACGCTCTTACCACTGTACCACGGAGGCAGTTCTCTTCGTAATACATTGACATTGACATTCCTTATTGGAATCCATATTTGCTTCAAATTGATAGCAATCGATTTCTTTACACACTTGACATCAGTGGAATTATCTTATAACTAATGACGATGGTCTACGGCCAGGCGGCCATAATCTTGGATTCTGGGGTTCAATTTGTGTTTACGGCAATAATATTAGTTTTGGATTTTTTGAAGACAGCTCGGGTTTGTAATCCCTAATCTGCATAAGGCAAACGGAGTTATACCGCCAGTACCCATCGTTGACTATATTGTAACTGAAGTTACTTGGTCATAATTACTATTTTACATTTTTTTAATAATAACTTTTAAGAAAAATTGTATTAACTGTGTAAAAAATATTTATCATCAATTGTAAATGATGATGACAAATAATTTTAAGATAAACGTTAGTTAGTGAACTTCGAAGTCCATCAGAAGCGAAAGGTTTACCAGATGTTATCGATGCGATTTCCGCGTAGTGTCAAACTATGCGGTAATTTCCAGCGAAGCGCTGCTCAAATTAGGATAGCGATTAGATTTCAGCAATAAAACATGCTCGTTAGTAGAAGAGGTTAGTCTCTAATTAGGATTGCGAAATTAATATAACCGACGGTAGCTACTGGCTTAGTTAATGATGACGTTCTGCATTTAGATCAAGCTTCGTGATGTATTCTTAACGGCATCGTTGTATAAAAAACACTCAAAATCACTTTGATTTATCTGACCCCAAAAGGAAGTATGAAAAATATTGTGATACTTTTACGTGTAAATTTTTTTATCTTGACTAGATGTCAGGTGGGGATCGAACCGACGTCCTTGGCTCTCTTTCTGGTTGATTTATTCTTCCATCTTAGCAGACTCATTGCATTTCTTTTTGTACTTGGTTATTATAATAGTCCCACCGCCGTTGGCGCAATTCAATCAAACACACACACATTCACTCACAATACAATGAAGGATATTTTTATTAATTTATCTGTCTTAGATTCCCCTTCTTTTACACATTATATTTTGTTCGTTAAACTTGGAACGGTTTTTTCAATAATAAATATTTATTTTGTATTTATTTGTAAATAAAATATTGTATTTCTAAACTTACGTTAATCAGTATCTGATCTCTGTACAGCCCCCAGCAGTCTGCGTAGACGCTGATACTAACGTCGATTTGTGCGTTCGCTCCGAGCACGCCACTAGACGGCGACACTTCCACGCACAAGCCAGGATCTTTCACATCCACCGACCATGCATCTGGAAGAAAGGTAAACTATAATGGTCAGATCATCAAGTCGGTCGGCAAGAGAATAAAATGTGTCATATGCCACCGCGGTGAAATAAATAAGCTTTGCCAGCAAAAAATTACATGCAGGTATCGACACAAACTAAGAACCTTAATATCCTTCGTACTCTCACTGATAAAAGAATAAACTGGTAATGTTCTAATAGCCTACTTTTCGGCTACGGCGGCTAATCTTTATGATCAGCCAACTACGCTGGATTGACTAAAGTGCAAAAGTGTGTGCGCAAGCACAGGTGCACTCTCTATGCCCTCACTCTCATTACCCAGTGGGACAGCAGTCGGACACGACCGGACAGTGATCAGACGCATGACTAATCAAATGGCATTACGTCTATTTCGATGCTGTGTTTTTCACCGTCACCCTACAGACTCCAGTCTTTGAATTATTTTTTTGTAAAGAAAAACCCAATATAAAGGTTTAGTCACTCGGGATTTGAACCTAGGATAACTGGAGCGGGCATCTCTTTAAAGTGCGAGGTAATAGCGACTGCACCATGGAGTTAGCCAGACTGGTAACAAACAACAAGTAACATTTAACCGGGTAAAAGTTCCTTCACACGCGAGGCGCGTAATGGATAAAGTCGGCCGCAGACGCCTCGAGGCGCAACTCTATTAGCGAGGTGTCCGCCGTGATTGATGACGCATAGAAGGAAAGGACGTGTTATTTACGAAATTATTATTAACACAATATAATAATACATTTATATTATACTCATGCCAAAAATAAATAATGTAAAAGTGTTTGTTATGTCACAATTTTATATTCTTACTATTTAATGTTTATTATAATATTATATGGCATTTAGAGAAAGAAATAAATACAAGACTCATCTCAATCAAAAAGCCAAATATAAAAGATTATAAACCTTTTTAACGTCTCACTAGACAAAGGTCTACATCATTAAAATTAAGCTGTTGATGGGCACTGGCCTCATCACCACACTTGCCAATTGCAGATTGGTGATAAGAAACCGAGTTGTTTTCGAAAAATACGACACAGTTTTTTCCATGGAAATTATACCCAGGATCCCGAGTTTATGGGTGGGCAATTTTAAAATCATTAGACCATCTAAGCACATTTTAATTGTAGGTACGTCGTACTATTTGTAAGAATAATTCTGAGCTTACTCTCGTATCAAAGTGTAACATTACATTATAGAAAAATTATAAATAAAATATAGAACAACCACATCCCATATTTTTTTTTGTATGATTGATGAAATAAACTATTATGAAATATGTGTACAAAATATGACATACATTGAATTTGGTAACGTGCAAAGTTTGCCGCCGATGTCACGAGTAGCAACTCGATTAGCGAGGTGTCTCTTGCGTGATGGATGCAGACCGCGATCCCCACGCTTCCATTAACATAACATTATCACGTTGTTTTTCATTCGATATAACAAATATTAACTTTTGTTTTATTCCACATCAGTCGGCAGACAGACACGCAGCCCACCTGATGGTAAGCGGTCGCTGCGGCCTATTCCATATCTGAATGATAATTACTAAATTATTAAAAAAAATTATAATACTATAAACGTAGTTTGAATAATTATGTTTAAATTCTTTATTTATGAGCAGCAACCTTGTTAATATCAGTAACCACTCCTTTTCTCTTTATTATATTCAAACCTATTTCACTGTTTTCACCAAGAATGACGGATTCAATTGTTTAAATGTAAAGTAACTTCGTCAGTTTCGCTCGCTCCGGTTGTCTTTTTGACACGTTATTATTTTATCCCTTGTTTCCTGCAAAACTACGAGGAACTGAGATTTTCAGGTTGTGGTCCTGACAGCTACTGTACCTACTAACAGATTTTAATAATATTGGGCAATCGAGAGAATAAATAAAAATATACCATTATGAATAAAATATGAATTAATTGTGTACTTGTAGTCCTAGAAATCCAATTTGTCATTTTGTCCATTGAAATTTAAAAAAAAAACTAAGTGACAAGTATGCTATAGTTCTATGAGGCTAGAAAGCAATTATGCAACTCATAAATCTAATGTCCATAGAAAATTTTAAAAGCAGATATTAAAATGAACCTTTCACGTGGTAGAGTAATTAACATTGATATACGTAACGCTAGAAATATTGACAAGTTATAGCCTCAAGCACAGTTAACCTGCGATGATTTTCCATTTCAGTCAAATATAAGTCACCAAGCTACGTTAGTAAACGACAGTTATCGGTCGCGAAAGCTGGTACGTCGAGGCGGCGGTATACGCTCGTGCGATTTACCGCCAACAACGCGGAAGAAGCGACTTATCGCCGCGCGCAGGTGCTTGCAAGCTTCTTAACTACGCCGATAATGCTACTCAATCGGGTGGGAAGCTGTTTCCCGGATACAGTGTGTTACATTTTTCTATGCAAGATCAGTTGGCAGACGGCAGCCCACCTGATAGTAGGCGCCTACTGTGGCCTATTTAATTTAGCCATCTTGTGATTTGAGTCATCGAATAAAACAGTAAACCGTGACTATGTGTGTATATATTTTTTAATTTAATAAAACTACACGTTATCCCGATACTGAAAATTTTCCTGTCTAAAACATTAAGATAGTAAATAAATAAATATTGGGTAACATCCCCTACACTGATCTCTCCCTAATGTAGCAACAAAAGTAAAACAAAACAGAAGATAAACACAAATATATTCATCATAATTATAGTTTTATTAGAAACATAAATCGAATGATAAAAGAATTTTCAGCTTCAGAAGACATTATTCACGACGAATAACAATTTTCGACAATTTCTTCTTCAACTAATACATTTGTAACGTCACATATTGTATCCTCCGTGCGGCGGCAGGACGAAAATGAAACCCGACGTGAATCCGGGCGAGCAGTCAGGCCTGTTGATAACCGTCCCTTCGCAAAGGAGATATTCCGCACCGGGCTCCCCGTGGAATGCGAGTCAACTGGCGAGACACGTGTGGCTACAGGAACTGATTGCTCAATGAATTTTAATTTCGTACGTGAATGAAAGGATCTATTTCGGGTAAACTTGCATGTCGAGCCAGGATTTTAGCAAGTTCTCGTATTATATAAGAGCGATTGCTATCTGAACTTTACCATTAACTCGGCGGGAGGCGCATCAAAAAAACGGACACAAAGAGGCGCTACCGGGTTAAAAGTACCCACCCAGAAAATGTCGTATAAATGTGTATGTATAACAATTATTGTAAAAATTACTTATTTATATTGAAATTTAATTTATTTTGTTTTAATAAAACAAGTCTTTTCTGAAACAAATCGTTTATTTACTAATATTTATGTCTATCACATTCTGTACTTAAAAAACATGTTTTTCTTTGTATCACATTATTACAACCATGTTTTTTCTTATTTTAAGTAGAAATATTTTTAGAAACTATATTATATAATACTAATATGGCACTAAATATTACGTTAAACAACTAAATAGCCTCTTGACAACAAAACGGACAAAATAAAAATTATTTGAACTTTGGGTACAAAAATCACAAAAAAAATTATCACTAAGTAGGAACTCCCCCCGCCGCACAAACTGTAATGGGACATCTTCTAAATAATCATGCGATACCTGAAGATCTTGCAAAAGCTGCACTCGAGGTGGCTGAACAAGCTGTGATAACTCGCGTGATTGATGATCGACAGGGTCCTCATCTTCTTCAGAATCAGTCACGTGAATACTAACATTTTCTATATCTTCAGGCTTAGAACATGATGATTGGTACTCCGCTTATAAATTATACTTCCATTCCTCTTGCAAAAAACGTAAACGTGACATATTTGGGCTGAAATAATAAACATGACACTAGTACATCACTAAAAAAAAGTGTTACACAAAAGGTCGCTACCGGGTAAAAAACACCCATACTTACTTTGAACCTCCGTCCCGGTCGCGCCGTACGGGCAAACAGATCGACACTCCGCGTACGCCTAGCTGCATCCCCTCCCGAGAGGTACCTAAACCGCCGAAAACCTGCAGCGTCTTGTCGAAGAAATATCCGCATTAGAACCACACTGTGGGTATTTTTTACCCGGTAGCGCCTCCTCCCGGGTTAACAGGAGAACAAGACCATTTTAATAACTGAATGACAGTTTGCCTCATTTTCTTTCCGTCACCGTCGAGCAAGTGGTAAGAACATAGAAAAATCCATAGGTGCAAGCCAAGAACCAAACCAGCGACGATAGGAAGCGACGTTTTATACCACTAGAAAAACACTGCTCATGGAGAATTAAAATAATTATGTTTTATAATAATTAAAATTTTTATTTAATTAAATAGGAAGTATGAATCAGTCGCAAATGAGAATTACCCTAATCCTATGTTGCTATAGCATCTCAATTATATGATCCAAACTTTTCGTCGATATACCGCGCTTATGCATTTTTATGTCGGTTATATGACTAAAACTGCATGTTAAGCACAGTACATATCTAAAGCACCTAATAAATACATTTTTCTTCCGGCCTCGACCAATCATACAATATCCGGTGACGTAAATAAATAATATACACAAATGTTAAGGGTATGCTGATGCGTAGGAAAACAAAACATTGGCCGAGATAATGTTCTGATACAAAGAATATTTGTAATCTGATACATCTACACATTAACATAAAACGAGGATGTTCCGAAATGCTGACTGATAAAATATACCATTTGAGTTCAGCGTTGGGAAAAATTATTCAGTTTTTCTTCGTAGTTAAATACAATGTCATAATGTATCATTGGCATGCCAACATGCCAATACAGATATGCGAGTAAATGGGTTGTGATAGCCAAATGTTTTGGTAGGTATATGGCCGACGTTTTGAACCGGGAATTTATGACTGACTAAAGCTATGTCCTTCAAAAAATGTGTGCTGTTTTGTTTATTGTTAACCGTATGATAGTAGTAACATGACATAGGTAGCTCTCATGCTAAAACAGGTTTTGCCAAATACTGGATTATCGTGCAAGCGTACCCTGACTGAATTGTTAAAAAATGAACCAAAATCTTTCCTTTGTTTATGTATGCACTTGAATGGATAATCTTCTATATAAATAAAAATGAATTGCTGTTCGTTAGTCTCGATAAAACTCGAGAATGGCTAAACCGGTTTGACTAATTTTAGTCTTTGAATTTTCGTGGAAGTCCGGGGAAGGTTTATCCGATGAGAAAATATGGAAAAATTCCAAGGAAAATACTAAAGTGACACGAAGTTCACCGGGTCAGCTAGTCATTTATATTTAAAAAAAACCCTGCCATTTTACTTTGGAATCTAGCAAGAAACTCGATAGTTAGGTACTCTTTTTGATTGCCAAAATTATAAGTATGTAATCAGATTCTTCATTCGACAAAATTATAAAAATCCATTTTTTATTATAAATCAAGTCTCTTATGTGCATTATCCACGCTTGCCAAATTATGTGGGGTATTTAGAACTAAATAATCGTGTTCACGATTTGTCATCCCTAGCAACATACTGTTTTATTTTATACGTAGTATAAAAATAATCAATTTTGGGCTATTTTGGGATCCTTTTAGTAAACATTTTCATTAACTTTCGCAATAAGCCAAGTTCCTCACAAACAAACCAACTTGTAAACAAAATTGCCGCAAAACTCGCCCAAAGAAGTTACATGAGGAACACTTTCCTTTCGAAATCAGGAAGCAGGGAAACTTTACGGATGAACCAAGAATCAGGGCCAAGAACACTCTAACTAAGTCATTAAGTTTAGGAGTGTACAAGTGCAACAAATTCAATTAACGAATCGCTGACCCCGAACCCAGGACTTCAGGAAATGAACCCAAAACCCCGAGGCGTTCAGAGGTTACCACCGCGAGGTCCTGAGTTAAATTCCCGGGTCGAGCACACTTTATGTTGGTAGTTTTTGAACGCCGAGCGTTTGGCACCATGGTCACCAATTTCCATTGGACTCGGTGATTAGCACAATGCACATTACATAGTTGTAACGATAGCTTGATTTCAATGATAGATGCTATATTGGCTTTTTTGTGGAGGAGAACGCATCGGTCGTGTGTGGGGCTCGAGACTAAGTCCCACTATCCACTAATCTCCCCTGGTTTCCCCTTCACACAGGCGGGGCGTGAAGTGACATCTCAGCAGGCCTTCAGGGTTAGGGTGACTGGCTCAAAGGGTACTATGTTCTATTGAGCCAGTCAACCTTCTATGTGGACCTTACATCCGCTTACCATCAGGTGGAGTGAGGTCATTCTGACTGCATCTTTATAAAAAGAATATACCCTATTGAGACGAAACGTTGCCAACCTTGTGGCTATTGACCAGCCCATGCTATATTGCCCTGCAGTGTTTTTTTAGTTTCCCAGATGTACGAAAGAAGAATGGTTGGATATTCCAAGGGAATTGACATATCTCTCGGCCGTCCATTATAGGTAATCGGACAATATGACATCTTCCATTCTGAGATACTTCACCAAAAAAAGCTCTATAATGTGCTTTTTGCGTCAACGTCAACCAAAATTTTGTCAGCTTATTGTTATTCTAAAAAGGTAAATGGTTCCTTCCTAACTTTTTGAAGGATGATGAAATTATGTACAATTAGCCAAATCTAATCAGAGCTTCACTTTTCCTTTCAAAGTACGAGCGCCTAAAAAGGGATTAACCTCATTTGACGACAAGGCAGAGTCAATACAAGTAAAAAGGGGACAAAACAAAGTTTCTTTTGAGTTAATTAGGATTCCTGCGAGGCCGCGGTGTCCCATTGTAATGGAATTATACTGTTACCTGGACTTTGAAGAACGCTTTGTTCAGTACGTGGAGGCAGAGTTGGTAATGCCTTTGGTATTCAGTGCTTGGACTTCACTACTTTTTCATAATACTGCTCGTAAATGAAGGTCGAATATGCTTGAGCTTGAAAACTTTGGTTGTCATTTGACATATTTTATTTTGAGTAGAGGGAATTTACTTTTCATGACTACAGTTAAGAGCATTTCTAGCTTTTAAAATATCGATAATACTAAATAACGGCCGTAGAATATTTACTGTTGAATTAGGTAATGTTTGATAAAAAATTGTATTAACATACAAGCACGATGCATACAAGTACGTGATCTGAGTGACAGACAAACATAAAGCTATAAAGCCACAAGAAGCACAAGAAAGAAGAGCCTCAGCAAGAATGCTCTCGTTAATTCCCTGTACGTACATATACGTCAATGTCACCACCAGCAGTAAGCACTGTACACGGTGAATTAATGTCGGCATTTAAGGTATGTAGGTATGTACGTGTTCAGTCACGCCTTCAATCTTGCTAAATAAAAATAAATAATCGTAAAAGCGGTAGAGCGTAGTTGACCCAGTTCCATTATTATGCTAGTAATTTATTATGATATTATGACAGATAAGTGCGTGATAATTTAAAATATGTCAAATCACAATATTATGCTTGCATCTTTTTTGAAAATTGACTAAAAGAGTATCAGTATATGACATAGTACATAAATTAGCACGAACGTATTTGTGACTTGTGAAACTGACTGTAAGACAATAAATAAAATACATCTAAATAGATAGGAAAATGTCAGTAATATTTTTATAAATATGAGTTAGGAAAACAACCACAGTGTCAACAAAAGTAATCAAAACAACGCCATGAACATTATTCATGGCGGCGGCATTCTCTCGTGACTTGAATTTATCGCACTTTGCATATTAGCCCGTTAATAGATTCAAACCACAAAACAAATATGTTTTTTCACACGTTGCCTGACGACTCCCTGCTGAAAATTATTGACGGAGACCATAATAAATTATTTTACCCCATTTTCGTTGGCTTGCTCTAAAAAGCGTTTAGGTAGTTTGCCTAGAAAATAAAATTCAATGTTATTTGGAATTTAAATACTATCGATTTTTTTTCAGTAATTTCATACCATCAATTCCATCTGTATGAAACACTATCAATATCTAAAATACCACTGAGTTGATTGAAACAATCTATTCTAGCAATAATATCTTCTATGGTTCTACTTTTCATCATTATACTTATCCATTAATAAGAGTAACGTTCGTTCATCTATCCTAATATTTGCAAGTTGTCTGGCATCCATTGTATTTATTTTGGCTTAGAATATTTATAGCTGCACTTTGTAATAAATGTCCCAAACTTGTTATTTACAAACCACTACCACGTTTATAATATCAGTAAAAATTATCTTTAAGGCCACACCCTTTTCTTCCTATTCACAAAGGCTCATTCATAATCAACTGGCTTTGATCCTCCCTTGTTTACAATCAGCGCGAAGCCACAATACCGTACACGCCCAAAGCGCGAACAAAAACATCTTTCCTTCCAAATTCTAAATATTATAATTTAATCCATAATCCCGTAATAAGATTGACCTCAATTTCTAAAATGAATAAGATAATAAACACCAAATTGGGGCGTCCTCGTCGCTTCCACTCACTTCGACACCTTCAAAGTTTTAACTCACATTTGCCAGTTGAGGAGTAATAATTCAAGAAACCAAACTCTGTACAAAGGGTTTTGACATAAATTTTCAATTTATTTGCATAATTGCCATAAGTCTCGACGAGGGTTCGTTCCAATCGTGGCACCAGAGGCTACCAGAGGCTACCAAAGAGCTACCAGTTTGTTCCTTTTCGGGCTTGAAGAGCTAACTGAGTCGTGGGACGATTTTGATGAAATCTGGCACAGACATAGTCTAGAACTTGGGAAAGGATTATGCATTATTTTATTCTGGGATAATCTTCACTTCTCATGATTTCACAGAAACATAAGTATATTGATGCTATTTACGACGTGATTATTTGTATAGGCATTATTTTGGGAGATAGATACTGACAAGGGCTCGACTTTTTTATTCTTCCTGTATAAAAATATCACATTCCTATAGAATAGTGCAAAGGTAGTGTTTTTTTTTTTTTTTTTTTTTTTTTTATAAAGAGGCAGTCAGGATGACCTCACTCCACCTGATGGTAAGCGGAAGTGAGGTCCAAATGTAAGGTTGACTGGCTCAATAGATCATACCAATTGAGCCAGTCACCCTCACCCCGAAGGCCTGCATAGATGCCGCTTCACGCCCCGCCTGAAAAGCCCAGGATTATAGGAGGAAGGAAACACGTGAGCCGGAAGGGCATTCCATGCCCTAATGGCACGGGGCAAAAAAGAGGAACTATACCTCTTGGTACGGGCCACCAGTGTCTGGATGGTATGGGGATGGCAACGCAGTCCGGCGCGTGTTGTTCGGGAGTGGAAAGGGGAGGACGGGATGAGTTGGAATAACTCTTCAGAGCATTCCCCATTATAGAGACGGTAGAGAACACTAAGACTGGCAACGTCTCTACGTAACTGAAGAGGTTCTAGGGTCTTAGTCACCTCTTGATCACCGATAATACGGATAGCACGTCGCTGCAACCTGTCGAGAGCCTCCAATAAGTACTTTGCGGAACCATCCCAGAGATGAGAGCAATATTCCACACACGGGCGAACCTGTGCCTTGTATAAGAGACAAAGCTGCACCGGAGTGAAAAATCGTCTCACTCTGTTCAGGATTCCGAGTTTACGGGAAGCTGTTCTGATGACGCTCTCGATATATTCCCGTTGGTTCAAGTTGCTACGAACATCGATGCCAAGGATGCTTAGGCTATCCTGTATTGGTAAGGGCGTGCTCTGAAGAGTGGGATGGGAAAGGAAAGGAGAAGCTTTCGCAGAAAACACACACACCTGTGTTTTCTTGGCATTGAACTCGACGAGATTGCTGGCACCCCATTTGGCAATGCAGTCCAGGACCCCGTCAAGCTCGGCGACAAGAAGATTCCTCTTTTCCTCGGTTTCGGTCTGTTTAGCCGCAGGTCTTCCGAAATAACGTGCGTGGACAGTGCTGTCATCCGCATAGCAATGAATATTACCTAGTGATAACATGTCATTGATATGCAGAAGAAACAAAGTCGGCGACAGTACGGAACCTTGAGGCACTCCGGAATTTATTGGGAGGAAGCGAGAAGCGCGTCCATCACAGAGGACACGAATCCTGCGACCCTCCAGAAATCCCGCAATCCAGACGCATAAGCGAGTTGGCAGACCATATGCCGGAAGCTTGGAAAGAAGCGAGCGATGCCAAACACGGTCAAAAGCCTTGGCAATATCCAGGCTAACAGCCATAGATTCACCATGCTTCTCCATAGCCTCCCCCCAGAGGTGCGTTACGTACGCTAGAAGATCACCCGTGGACCGTTTTTGTCTGAAACCATACTGTCGGTCATGTAGCAGCGAGTGATCTTCTAGGTAGCGGACAAGTTGGGAGTTGATTATCCGCTCAAACACCTTTCCAAGTACAGAGGTTATGGCTATGGGCCGGTAGTTAGCAGGGTCGGACCTATCCCCCTTCTTGGGAACAGGTTGAACGTTCGCCTCTTTCCAAGCCTGGGGCACAATACCAGTGGTGTACGAGAGGCGGTACAGGCGTGTGAGTACTGGAGACAACTCCGCTGCGCATATTTTGAGAACCAACGCTGGAATACCGTCAGGGCCACTGGCTTTCCTAACATCGAGTGACTGCAACTCAGCACGGACATCACATTGCCTGATTCGAATTTCAGGCATTGTGGTACCGCAGTCAGGAATTTTAGGCGGCTCTGCTCCACAATCATCGATGCAGGAATTAGCGGCAAAGAGGTTGGCTAGCAGATCAGCCTTCTCCTGCGGCTGATGGGCCAGCGATCCATCGGGATATTTCAGCGGGGGCAGCGAAGGCTGGCAGAAATTGGATTGCACATGTTTAGCCAGGCGCCAGTAGGAACGGCTACCCGTGGGGTGCGTGATGAGGTCCTGGCCAACACGTGCAACTCGCTGGGCATCTGCTCTGATGTAGGCCCTCTTGGCGGACTTGGTGGCTTTGTTGTAGGCAGCTTTAAGGGAGGCTATATTAGGATCCCGCAAGGCATGAGCTCTGGCCCAAGCGCCGTACGCTGCCCGTTTCAGTTCAACGGCTGCAGCACACTCACGATTAAACCAGAGATCATCTTTGCGACCGCTGGTGACATCAGTAAAAGGGATGTAGTATTCCATTCCAATACTGATCTCACCTGCAATAGCCGCTGCACACTTAGAGGGATCCTTTTCTCCAAAGCAGCTCTGCCCCCAAGGGACGGACGCGAAGTATTCCCGCATACCGTCCCAATCTGCCGACGAGTAGCGCCATAGTCTCCGCGTCACCTCCACAGGTTGTGGGGGAGCAGTGTAAGGCGCTTTTGCGCCAACCAGGCAGTGATCGGAAGACCCTAGTGGGGCGCAAACCGACACTTGATACCCAGATGGGTGACTCGTCAGCAAAAGGTCCAGCAAGGAGGGCGCATGACCGACGATGTCTGGTATCCGGGTGGGCTGAAGTACCAGTTGGGTCAGGTCGTGCGTAAGAGCAAATGCGTGGGCGGTCCTGCCAGCATGGTCAGTTTTAGGGGAACCCAACCAGGTATCGTGGTGAGCATTGAAGTCCCCTAGAAACACCATTTCGCTATCAGGGAACCGCGCCTGAGCGAAATCTGCCGCCTGACTCAGGTGGTCGAAGAGTCGAGTTGTCTCGGCGTCTCCTTTATGGGATCGGTATATGCACACGTAGATTCTGCTCGTAGAGCCAAGATCCACGTGCACACAGAGGATGGAGAAGGATGGGTCTTCAAGGCAGCGAAGACGGGCACAGCAGACGTCCGCCCTGACGAAAAGGCATACCCCGGCCCTGGGCTGGAAGGACTCTTCCAGTACATAGCCGGGATAGTTCAAGTATGCCGTGTCCGCCGGGCAGCCAATCTGTGTTTCCGTCAGAAACAGCATCGCAGGCCCCGCCGTCTCGAGGTGTTGGTGGACGGCGTTGAGGTTTGCATGGAGTCCACGGATGTTAGTGAACTCCACCTCAAACAGCGAGTTGGTGGGGGATAAGGATGCCGCTGTAGGACGAGTGCGATGTCGTGTTCGTGCCATTGAAGTAAAAAGGGGGGGAAGGGAGGGCGCGAAAAAAGGTGACTGCTACCGCGGCAAAAACGAGACAAAGCGAGGAGCCCTGCTTTGGTATTGGACAGTACGGTACAAAAGAAGCCGGCCCGCCGGACGGAAGGGCCCCCGTACCCCCCCGGAGATGGTCGCCGGGCCCCACTCTGACCGGGCACCACCCGGCACGACGAGCCACCCCGGGATTATGCGCGACCTGGTGGGGCAGCCTTCGGAGATGGTTAGCCACCGTCGGGCCCCTGTACTATGCCGCGGGCGGCCAGCGGCACCACCGTTTCTACGGGTCTCCCTGGCCGGCGGGCCGACCCACTCTGTCCGCACAATACCGCCGCTAAGGCTCCACTGGTCCGGCATCTGCCGCAACAACAGTCCCCCTGGCTCCGGTTAGTACAGTGCTGAACCTGGAACGCGACCCGACCGAGACAGGTCAGAGTCACTTGGCAGGTTTTTCGCAGCTGTATGGTGGTAACAGCAACCGGTCGACAATGTCTTCCACCTGAAGAGCAGATGTTCTGCTAAAGTAGAAATCCCTTAGTCGCCTCTTACGACACCCACGGGCAAGAGATGGGGCGGGAGTTGGTATTCTTTAGTGCCGCTCCCGCACGGCACTAAATTATATATTAATAATTATATGTTATTAATATCCACTTTTAATACTCTGTCAAAATGATCCTCAGTGCCTACTAAAAAAGGGTGTCATAAAGTGAACATACTGACTTAATCCCTTCAGTCGTTCTTGATGAACTCCAGTGTAAAGTCAAAACCAAACTCATTTTATCTGCTCGCGTCTGATTTAAGCGTTTTTTTTTTAACTCGTTGATTTATTTTCCTTTTCTTATAAACTGAAATTACCGCTTGGTTATTACGTTCCGTTTAAAATTTTCCTTCGTCGCTTTTTAAACTTTCACCGCTAAGTGTGGAAATAGGTCACCATTTTCTGAGTGGAATTGTTTGTAAGTAGCGTTTGCGAAGATTTAGCTCGGGAACTTTGGAAGCAAATTGATTATTTTATAAGAAGTGTTTGTAAAGGACTTAGTGTTTTAATGTTTTTACAAGTTTTCATATTTTGGTAACTTTGCTTATTTTTTTAAATGATATTGCTGGCAGACGAATAGGAAAAGTATATTGTAATATCGAAAGAAAGGCTTGTTTTAAAATATTTTTTTTGTCATCTAATATGATCGTTGAGACGTCGGCTACTAAACTATGACGTCACGGGTTCAAAATCACTGTACAGACGTTTATGCTCTTAAACTTGTCCTTAATGGTTTGTGTGTGATTTAAAACGCATTTTTCAGTTGAAATTTTAAAACCAAACTTTTAAAGTGAAAAACTTTGCGAATATTATTCACTTTTATCGTTCTTACCTTTTCGTTGAGTTAATCCATTGTATGATAATTTATATAAAAAAATGTTCCTTATACATACCGTTGTTGATCGTCCTATTCCGATGCCGGGGCCAGTTCCTAACAGTGGCAGACCAGCGGCCAGTCAGCACTGACAGGTTAGTCAGCTTCAGTAAGCGAGTTCTCACTGTGGAAGAAAACATGCTTGAAAACCTATTTTGACGATTCGGTTATAACAGCCACAACGGCCGTCGAACCTCTATTAGGGATTTATTGCTATAATAATTTATTTTTAAATGATTATGCTCAGCACAAGGGATTGAAATACTTAAAATACAAAGGCTTTATGGCAAGTCCATTTCAGTAGACTAAGTAGAATCGTTAGGATGTGTAGTTGACTGAAAGCGTACCTACGTGTGGTGATTATGTTTCTGCCTGAATATTATTATATTATAGGAGGGAAGTTTCACAGTAAGTAATAGCGAAGACGTTTTCCATGTTAATCCGTGGACTTAAAACAAAATGGCCGCGAGCTCATGGTTCAAGTCACCCGTGAACGTTGACACGGATACGCACTCAATACGTGACGTCATTTCTGTTTATGGGACAACCACGTCACGTTCTCGCTTAATGACGCGAGATAATCATGCTCCTGTTCACATTGTTTAAGAGGAGAATGCACAGCGCATATGGTATGTGTGAGTTTTGATATTTAGATAACTGGTAGCTAGCATACGATGTCAAACTTGGACCGTTTTGTTACGTTTACGCTATTTCCACGATCATGGATTTGCTAAGTCCAGTTATTACATTGAAGCGACTGCCATCTGACCGCCCTAGCCCTTAACAGGAGAACTAGAGCGATTGGATTGTGGCTACATGGCCATGCGACTGGGTAGGTTTCCTTCCGCTATCGCCGAGCTAGCGGCATAAATGCGCACATGGATAAATCCCTAGGTAGAGATTTGAATAATCGGTCTAGCGCATGTAATGCGACGTTAGAAATCACTTGGCTACCTCAGTTTTCTAGCATAAGTTAAATTGCTATCTTCTTATCTTATTCTATTTTCCGAAACCTTCGCAGCAGCATCCATACATTACAATGATATAAATAAATGCTTAAGAATAATAAGAGGACTAATAAAGAAGAATGCATGTACAGTCGCCAGCACATCAGACTACTCTAATCTGTCAAAATTCTACAAGCAATTTTCAGCTTTATTCACTTCACATAGAGTTCTCTTTCAATTGAGATTTTTTTAAAGGTTAGGGTAGGTTGATAAGTGGCTGGTCGATAGCTAACGCTGGCACCGGCTTGTCCCAATCGGGTGAGAAGGGGAACCAGGGGAGTTTAGTGGGTAGTGGACGCTTTAGTCTCGAGTTCCACACACGGCCGCAGGTTTAGCTAGCCTGCGGTTACGGTGCATAAACGCATTCTCCTCCGAAAAAAAAAAGGGTAGGTTGATAAGTATATCGTCGATTTGTCAACGGATTCTAAGGATGTTTGTACCTGTTTTAAGAGGTATGTTCTTGAACTGCAAGCACAACGGTTCCTGATACTCCGGCAGTATGGGCTTCGTTCGTTCATCGCACGGGCAGACGCGGGTGAGTGGCGGCGGCTCCCACACTGAAACAACGTAATATCAGCTATGCAAGTACTATTTGCTGCTTTAAGAGCAATATGTTTATGTACTATCTGGTGCAATTGCTATTAGGATACGACCTTTTGAAGTTGCGTGACGCGACAGTGATGACTTACACACACAAAGATAAATGATGCGTTGCTATTGGTTGCTAACGTTACGGACAAGTGCAGTTGACGTCATTTGTCGCTCAATTCCAAAAGGTATTATTAGTGAGGCAGTTTTATAATAGCATTTGAAAATCGGATGATTCTGAAAAGAGTACCTAAGTAAGCAAAGCAGCAGGGGTTCTAAAATATTTCAACAGTAGCAGTAACAATTATTTTTCATTGCATCATAACTTTTTTTTTAAATAAAAAATAGTTGACAAACAACCACGCAGCTCGCCTGATGGTAAGTGCCCACTGCGGCCTATTCCATTAAACCTTGAGGTACACTTCACCAGAAAGCGTCGCTCAGTGTGCTACCAGACTGTTGGCTCAACTTGTTTCTAAGAAGGCTTTTAATCTGCTTATGGGATAATCAATCCTATTAAACACTGCACACACAAAGAGATTATTTTTGTACCTATACAAAACGACCTTGTCTAGTGTCTCTGTGAAAGCGATCAGTGGTACAAGGTTAATGAGACCAACGAGATTAATGAAGCCTCATACTCGGCCCTAGCTTAACGAGGGATCTCTTGTTTTCATTTCTAGCTAAATCTACTTACCTAAGTCTTATACCAATAAACCGACTTCAAAAAAAAAAACAAAAAAAAACTACCTAAAAACACTGAAAAGCAAAAAATAATTTTAATAAGACATTCATCAAATGCGCTTATTGTCTAAGCCTATTAATAACATTAAATTGTATTTACGTGCTAGGTAGGTACCTACTAATCTGTTTGAAGTCGGTGCCAAGCCAAAAATGATACATACCTAATAATTTATGTATTATACAGGGTTACAAATAATCCGCGGACGTAGGTACGTAGTCTGGGTACCTACTATTTGGCTTGGCACCGACTTCAAACAGATTAGTAGGTACCTACCTAGCACGTAAATACAATTTAATGTTATTAATAGGCTTAGACAATAAGCGCATTTGATGAATGTCTTATTAAAATTATTTTTTGCTTTTCAGTGTTTTTAGGTAGTTTTTTTTTGTTTTTTTTTTTGAAGTCGGTTTAATTTTTTTTTTAAAAAGTTTGTTTATTTTTCTATTTTTAGTGTGAATAATACGTAGGAGTGAGTAAAACTCTCTCATATTATTGATAACGAAAATACGAGTAAAATAGTAGAATTGTATTATTTGACAATATTAGGTATTCATTAAGTGTTCAGCACCATTCAGTAGACCAACTAAAGATGCAGCCCGCAAGAGGGACATAAGAATTAAGAAGTCGTACCCTTTAGCTTCCATCATCATAGTTGTACCTTCCATCATCAGCTTAGCTGCAAAAGTACATGAAATACAACTAACGGTCCACATATTCCTACAACACTGAAATAATTATCCCCTAACTCCTAACCGTTAAGGAGTTGTACCTTCCATCATCAGCTTAGCTGCAAAAGTACATGAAATACAAATAACGGTCCACATATTCTTACAATACTGAAAGAATTATCCCCTAACTCCTAACCGTTAAGGAGTTGTACCTTCCATCATCAGCTAATCAACATAAAGTGATGTCTATAGGACGCAAAAACTTAAATGGCTTCAGAAAAAACAAGTAACGCGTAGTGTGCGCCTATAAAATTTGAGGTTTGCCCTTGATTTTCCCGGGATCCCATCATCAGATCCTGACATGGTGACAATGGGACCACCTCGGAACTATGCACTTTCAAATAAAAAAAGAATTATTTAAATCGGTCTACAATTGACGGAGAAATCGACGGACATACATAAAAAAAAAAAAAAAAAAAAAAAATACATACAGTCGAACATAGAACCTCCTCCTTTTTTGAAGTCGGTTAAAAATATCTTACATCGAAATATTGGTTCTGTCCGTTTAGTTCTACCGCTCAGTCCTACTGGTAGGAATAAAAGGAAAAAATAATCTATTTAGTCCTACTATCTGCTGTGTGTAATTTAATTGAACAAAACGTACACCCAAGAAAGTAAATTTAATGATTTTTCGTTAAAAATCGTTGACCACGGGAGCCAATATTGAAAATATTGAAGCAGTTTAAATTCCATTACGCCCATAATTATAAAATAAGCCGTTCTTTCAAATTCTCCGAGTTTTCGACATCTTAAACATAATACGTAGAAAATTGTATTCAATATTCCTGCCTACAATAAATATTAGATGTTAAATTATAGTCTATTTCTATAAACATTGTTTGTGAATATTCATTTAAATATAGATGAATGGCTGAAATGTACTATGTGCATACCTTACTTCAGAACGCCTTCACTAAATTAGATAATTTTTTGTCTTGTTCGTTTCTTACACTGAGTAAGCCGCCTTACAAACGTACAATAATATTGCCTTACGAGGGCGGTCAGGGCTGGAGATAACGAGCTCCTACGAGATTAAAGCAGGTTGAATGTGAGATCTCGCTCAAAGGGACAGGCACTGGGGACGCCTGCGGTGTACTCAAAGTGGACATTTAATTGTTCCGGTATTGTGGTCGCTTGACCTCTGCCGCTTTGCAGCTCATAGTAGCATCCTTTGCTTTGATAATTGTATAATAAATCATCTTTATTCAGTACTAGTTGCGGTTTCACGCTTGTGGCAAAAGAACGAAAGATAATACTTGGTGGGAAAGAGAGGCTTTAGAAATTTCTCTTCACCAAGCTAAATGGCAAAGCTTTTACTTAAAAGTCAGTAGTTTCTTACTTCGCCTGTTCTGCGTACTCATTACGACTGACAGACAGGAATTTCTGGGATCATAGCTTTACAATGCAAACAAATTTGAAGAAATACCTACAATGTATTTAAGTGAATAATAAAAATACTCACACGAGTTTGCATTGATTTTAGTATTTTTATCTACACAGATATTTATCAAAACAAAATTCTAAGTGGCCTCGTTTATCTTAACCGCGGAAATCAGAATGTGAGATAAAATCCCGAATCTGCGCCGGGATCGGTCCGGATATTTATGGCGGCGGCGAGCGAGCGAAGTTGCGAACTGCGAGAGCCCTCTGCACTAGCTGATTTAATATCGTTAATTAATTAATCCTTTTGAGGATGATCTACCTACTTTCAAATTTTTTCAAAGGCTGGGAACGTTTAGTTCTTTCTCTAAAATGCGTTAAGTTAATATTGGATGTGGTGGTTTGATTGAGAAGTCAGCCAAAGGCCGTGAGATTGATCCACGCACACTGCGCACAGTAAAAACATCTGTGTGCAGTCGCACTCAAAAACCGCTAATCAAATAAAGTCATACAAAACACACATGACACTTTACTGGCAGAAACACTGGAAACATTCTACTCACATATTTCAATATCTGACAGATCGTCCTCCGTCTGCGGCGGCGGACGCAGCGGCTTCACGGGCGGGATGTACACCATCTTGTATTTGCAGTGGCACGTGTTATCTGACAAAACAAAACAAATTAATATCCAAAAAAAAATTGATCATCTATATATATAAATACATAGACTCGTTTCTTTGTCGCACCTCCAAAAATGGAATAGTCTACTAGCGCATGTATTCCCTCCTTTCTATGACATAGGGTCCGTCAAACGTGGCGTGAAGAGGCACTTTGTGGGCCGGCAGAGTGGGGGTGACTGATGCTGCGTCCCTTACGTTGCACCAGTTGTCCTCGCGCCTGGACTTCACTTCCACTTAACATCAGGTGGAGTGGGGTCATTTGCCGGGCTAAGTATATAAAAAATAGAAAAGATCAAGTTAGGTTTTGGCCTATTTATGTCCCATGACAGATCAAATGCATTTATAATTGGCGGCTTTAATGGTGGGAACTGGCTTAAGTACCTCGTTTGTCAGACGTGGATTAGACGAGCTGTGTTCGGATAATAAATAAGACAATTTTGGCCGACCCGGGAATGGGACTAAGGACTCTACATCCATTATACATAAATTTTGTATAATACAAATAAAATTAATCATAATTTCAAAGTTTATTCGAATTAAAAGAAACAATAATGGGCATGACGTTTTCCCATTATTTATACTCCGTAAAAGAATGAAGAATGATCAATGACGTTCAATATAAAACTAGACACCCAATCTCTAAGAAAAATTCCTCAAAAAACGTCCGAGTGGCTTTGACACTGATGACAATAACACATTCGTTCAAATTAACACCTTATCTCGTGGCATTAAGTGTTTAATGTCAATTGTATATAACTTAACGAAAACTCTGCCCAATAGTCGGGTGGGCAGACTTTTGCTTCGGACAATATTTGAGCGTGATTGTGAGTCTAGTTTTTTAATTGAACGTCATTGAGAATGATGTCTTTTTTCCAAATGTTCTGATAACGATTACTGAGTCACGGGAACTTAATCTTAATGATAAGTTAAAACGATGTAGGTACTCTCTAACGAAGGCAGATATTCTGATAAGGCATAGAAAAGACAGAGAGAGGGACGAACTAATTTTATTCGAACTAATACATTGCAACCAGCTGCTATCAAACTAAACTTAAGCGAACAAATTGAAGTTTCCCAGCTTGATCTAAGCTGCAAATATTTGCCAGTAACACGGAGGATCGCATTCAAAATGATCGTCCTTCCCCCAGCGCTTATGAAACGTCTCGGTGAAAAATGAATAAAAATGGCGGACGTTGCAACGTGAAAGCGGCGCGCTTCCGTGAGATGCAGCTAAAGGGTTGCCTCTAGCTCTCGCATAGGAAGCTGTTAATGCGTTTAACTAGTGATGGGGTATAGCTTACGCTATTTGACAATGGGTATGACGTGATGATGTAATGTAATTTTTTTATGTTTGCGGTCCAAGTGGACTATTACACTTAAGCTTTCTAAAGTCTTCGCATGCGTTGAAATGATCGTTACTTACCGTCGATCAATGCAAAGGATAAACTGTTTTTTTTTTAATTTAAAAATTTAGAACCTTATGACATACATACATTTTATACATACATACATTTGACGAGCCATTTGGTGTAATGTTCGAGAAGTCGGTTATTACACCAGAGGTCGCGGGTTCGATCCCCGCACGGTACAAACATTTGTGTGCATGAACATGTCTGTTTGTATCGGTCTGGGCGTTTCTATTTATACTATGTATGTATTTACAAAAAAAAATTATATAAGTTATTTTTATCCGTTGTCTGGCACCCATATCACAAGCTAATGCTTAGTTTGGGGCTAGATGGCGCTGTGTGAATAATGTCCAGAGATATTTGTCCAGAGATACATTCGGTAGGCATTTAAAGTAATAAATAAAGTAAATAAAGTATCCATGACAGTGAAAACGAAAATAAAAATGTAAAAAATGACATACAGTTCACTCCACAACTCTTTAAAGGAAAACCTGCCCTGATTGGTTTCTTAAGAGTTGCATAGCGACAAGACTGGCATAGCCTGACCAAGAAAATAAAAACCGGCCAAGTGCGAGTCGGACTCGCCCATGAAGGGTTCCGTAGCAGCAAGTATCATCATAATATAAATGTTCTTGTAGTTCTTTGTAAGTTTGATCGACGTTTTTGTATTTGAGTTGATTGAATGAGAGGAAAATTGCGGTTTACGATTTATGACGTTTTAAAAAAAAACTAATTACTTGATCTCGTTCAAACCAATTTTCAATGGAAGTTTGCATGGTAATGTACATTATATATATTTTTTAGTTTTATCGTTCTCTTATTTTAGAAGTTAGAGGGGGGGTGACCAACATTTTACCACTTTGGAAGTGTCTCTCGCTCAAACTATTCCGTTTAGAAAAAAATCATATAAGAAACCTTATTATCATTTTTAAAGACCTATCTATAGATACCCCACACGTAAGGGTTAGAAGAAAAATTTTTTTTTGAGTTTCAGTTCGAAGTATGGGAAGCCCCAAAAATTTATAAACTAATTACTTGATCTCGTTCAAACCAATTTTCAATGAAAGTTTGCATAATAATGTACATCATATATTTTTTTTAGATTTATCGTTCTCTTATTTTAGAAGTTACAGGGGGGGGACCAACATTTTACCACTTTGGAAGTGTCTCTCGCGCAAACTATTCAGTTTAGAAAAAAATGATATAAGAAACCTTATTATCATTTTAAAAGACCTATCCATAGATACCCCACACGTAAGGATTGGATGAAAAAAAATTTTTTGAGTTTCAGTTCTAAGTATGGAGAGCCCCCAAAATTTATTATTATATTTCTATTTTTGTATGAAAATCTTAATGCGGTTCACAGAATACATCTACTTACTAATTTTCAACTGTATAGCTCTTATAGTTTCGGTAAAAAGTGGCTGTGACATACGGACGGACAGACAGACAGACATGACGAATCCATAAGGGTTCCGTTTTTTGCCATTTGGCTACGGAACCCTAAAAACCTGCTCTGGAAGCGCCATATTAGCTATAATTATAGCAACACTTGGTTGCTATGGTGATACCCAATAATAAATCACAATAACCAAGAAATAACAATGCATGGTTGACAGTTGATATCACAGTTTGACAGACAGGAATAAGGAATGACATCCTATTGTTTTTTTATTTCGCGGGCATCAAGCCAGAGGGGCGTCTAAAAACATAATTATAATATCGTCGTGCCATATAGATGAAAGTGCATAGATTTTAAAATAGTAACAATAAAAAAAAATTCACATAAACATAAGAACCGATTCATAGAAACATGCAAGTTTATAATTATGTAGCTACTCTAGGGATAAAGTTATTAAGGGATTTGCCTATACGCCCCTCTGGTTTGAAGCCCGCGATTTAATTGTTGCCACCTGAAGAAATTAGTTCCAATATTTTTCCGCAATATGGCGAGGTTTTTTATTTTAATGGTCGGGCTATACAGAAGCGCTTAGAAAACGTAGCTGAAGACAAACTACAAGTTTATCCTTTCGATTTGTTTCGTGTCTGCAACACACTGCATTTTTAAAACGCTTCCCGTTTGGAACGTCTCGGTGAAGAATGAATAAAAATGGAACAGTAGGAGTCGGAGCGGCTTCCACGAGACTTATCTACGCGTCTCGCCAGTTTACCGCGCGTTGAATATTCCCCATGCATTCAAATATAATTATAGTGCAGGGACACAGTTTTTTTTAAAATAATGGTGACAAGTAATGAAGTGCCCTACGCTGTTATATGCCTGCCTAAAAGGTACCTGTTAACTCGTGACTTAAAGACCCCTAAAATGTAACCGTTAGGAAACACAGACTCGGGCAAAGAGTTCCACAGCTTTGAAATTCGCACGATAAATATGGCCCTGGTGAAATCGGTCCTTACAGAGAGACTTACAAAATTAGTGAGTCGGGTAGTTTAAGGTTAATTTCGAAGATGGTGAAAGCCTAAAATCAATAGCAAGGTCAGGAATAAAAACGTTATCTCCATTGTGGGAAAAATAAGGTACGAAATAACATGCATCTATTTCAGGCGACGTCGCCTACACGTACCAAATTGTGACAAATAACAACATGACAGTGTTCCTGAAAGAAGTGTTTACGCGATAAAATATACATAGCTTGTAAGGCTGTCCCAAAGGCCGGGCTAAATTTGAATTTCATGCTCCATTTGTGGGTTAAATTAATGTGTCAACAAAAAATACTTGCCAGCTAAGTATTTAAAATTAGAAAGTGACACGTTAACATTTTGTTTTCTGGACTACGATAGTTTTGAATTATTTGTTATAGTTATATAGATAATAGGCTAGTTGACAAAATTTGGAAATTCGTATAAAACTATAGTTTAGTATCTATTTTACCCCAAATATATATTATTTTTAGAAAAATAGGCCTTTTTCATAATATTAAGTATTTTGCTTTTTTAGAAATAAACTTAAAATTAACTTTGGAAAGGCCAAGACTGTCATGGCGTCTTGAATGACGTCACTCCTCGCGAAACAATCGAGTTTGTTGATGTCAGTCGACGAGATCATTATAATTTGTATAATAATAAATAAAAACAGAGTAGGTAAATGCGACTCTCTGACCGATAACTGCTAACTAAATAAGACATTATGTTTGTTTTTCAAATTATACTTACATAGAAGTTTTAACATTGCGGAATTCCGATGAGCAAAAATCTGTGTTTGTTGCGAAAAATTTCCCAAGCATAACGGCGTCAATTTTGGGCAAATTACTGCTGTTTGCTTTGGTAAATCCCGATTCCATGGCAAATGTCCGTGTCTTTTATGATTAAACTTAAATCTGACTGTATTAATGTTATGAAAACGAAGTGTATCAATAACCTGTTCACTTCACTGACAGCACAGATGATGTATAAGCAACCGGTGTTTTGCGAGGCGTGACGTCACGCTTCTCTGATTGGTGTTTAATGTCACGTGATTAAATAAGTAATTTTGCCGATTTTAATTTCCAAAAATATTTGTAATCTTATATTATTTTAGTAAAAAAGTTGTTTTTTTGTTTACTACATATCATGATTAATCATTAGAATCTCTAAGCCATCCGATTCATTCTTAGTGGAAACAAGCCTATTATTGTCATCATCGAGCTTCTCTGTCAGTAGTAAAACTAATCCTGAACGTTGCCTGTATTAACATTACTAGTAATATAAAAGCAATGAAATGATTTCAACAAACAAAAAACTAATTTAGGACCATCCAGTTCCAATCAAAATAATAATTCAAACTCAACGAAATACCAAGAATAAAAAAACGTGTTAATTAATTTTGTCAGCCACCTTTATAACATACTCTATTAGAATTGAGTTTCCTTACAAAACTAAAAAAATATAGAAGCACCATTTTAATTAAACCACATTAATTTGAGGCGTCATAAAACCGTAAAGATACTCGGATTACGACTTCATTATCTCAGTGTACATTCTCTGTAAACCTCGGATAATATATATTCCGGTGCAAAAGTATTCTTGGAACGCGCTTAGCTGGGATTAACTCAGTTAAGCGGTACTACCCGCCCCCGTTACATAGTCTTTTTAGAAGTAAAAATAATTATACAATTTTATAATAATTCTGAGATTCTTTTGCTTTGGTGTTTTCTTTTTCATTATTTAATTTTATGTCTTCATTGAGGAGATTTTTTCGCTGGTTTGATTTTATTTTTAAATAAGCCCTCATTTCACAAGTGCCTCGATCGCTGAATTTCAGATAGAGTTATTGTCTTAGTTTTGTTCATAAACTATGTCTATTCCACAAGTTATTAATTTTACAGATGCTCCACAACTAGAAACCTTATTATTATTATTATTAGGAGCCTATAGTGTCCTACTGCAGGGCAAAGGCCGTCCTACCCTCCTCCCATTTTACGCGGTCTTGGGCAATGGCAGTTTTTGTTTGATAGGCAATTAAAAAGTTGTAACAATTTTTTACAACTGATGCCTTCGATGCACAATACTAAACACCAGAAAAGTTGTTGCCATTTGAAGAAAGTTTCGCAAATGTTTTGAAACTTCTTACACGACAGAAATCACCCACAAAAAAGAATTTCTCAGCCAAACTTTTGAAAATAATAGCTGCCAAACGGCAAAAAATGTCGCTGAAAATATCGTGATCCGAACAAAATACCTACAATAATGAGGAAACGATGCTACTACAGGATACCAAGTTTTTTCCCGGAACTTTTTTATTACATACACAAGTTTCGTGACGAGAGTCATTCGGTTTGAATTTAGTTGTAAAAATGATGGCAGTAATATAAAAAAAAACCTATGATGATTTTAGTGTTATGCGTGACAAAGGATATAAAGATGAATGCTTTCTGGAAGACTTAATATTGTAGCGATGTAAATATTTTATATTTATTTCAAATCTAAATCAATAAGTTTAATGTATTTAATTGAACAGTTAATGTTGTTCGTTGTCTGGCCCATAGTACAAGCTATGTTAAGTATGGGGCTAGGCTAACATATTAACAATTTTTTAAAAATATCAACCTTATTTTAGAGAACATTTTTCGCGCGAACTTTGTTTTTCAGAGCCGTTAAGACCTAAGATTTCTCATAAAACGAGGTCAGAGCAGCTCGAACTTCGGCTCGCTCGGTCTCCCATCTCTCCGTATCGGTCGTAACAGAGACGCATCCCGCGCGTGACCGGCACAACAATACTGCGGGAAATTACGCGCTTTACGATTCAATTACAGCTGTAATTCGTCAATGTTGTTCTGCAAACCATTCCCGCTGGGGACTGTAAAACATTTCTTTCATTCTTTATGGTTTAAATTGAATATGAGGGTTCTTTGTTCACTTTTTATTACGAATGACCAAAATGTAATTCAAATCGTGACGAGCTTCAAGCTTCTTTCGCAAATAAACTTCAACGACATTAAAGTAATGTTTTTAGGACTCAAAGTTAACTAAAATCTTTGATAGCGAAACCATTTCTATTACACTTAAAAGTTTTACCGTTAGGACGTGATAATTTTCTGTCAAGCAATTAAGATGCTGTCACTTTCAAAACAATTAAAAAAGACTGCTTCACTAGTCCATATAACACTGAAATAACTTATCTTCACTTTAAAAATACACACATTCTTCAAAAAAGACTAATCAGACAGAATTCATTGGTATACTAAGATCCCAAGCGATAAAAGAAAAATAAATTGCTTTTGTTTTGCGTTTCCTTCTTTCACGTTGCAACGGATCAAATTATTTCTGTTATGGGGATAGTTTTTAGTTGGAGAGTATCACGTTCCAAACGGGTAAAGCCGAGGATAGAAGGCTAGTTGTATATTTGCAATACCATAGTCTGGTCCGCAATCACGTAATGCGGATCGATCGAGGTATACCTATTGCTAACGTGATTAATTGACGGACTAACCACGTCTCCGGATCTTGAACGAAGCTTAAGCTGTTATTACAGTCTTAAGTTAGCTTAGGTATAAGACTAGATATTTTTTGTCACTTCGGTTGCAGCCCACCTGTAGTTAAGAAGTAACTGCGGCCAATTCCACTGAGGAATATTTTGACCAACCGCTCAATATTTGGGTTATATGACGATTCATGAGGACGCCATACTTAACTATGATGATCGCTGATCGCTTTGGCAAGCGTAGCGAATAAGCTTATACCCGTCATTGTCCCGATGACTTGATTTAAAGGTGGCGAACTTATTACTCTATGCAGGGCTCGGGGAAACCCACTAATAAAGTGACAATTACTATTAGACTTAGAGTAGAACATATGGAGATGCCCTATTGATCTATACAAAAAATTGCTTATATGAATATACATCAAATCGACACTTGCCTTACAAATATATACTTATCTCTTTTCATCTAAGTGATTGTTGCGTATGAAAAAAGAGACAGATATCTTTGCATTGTACCCATTTTGGCAACACTTTTTAGTGACGTCACACAGTTTTTGACGCGTGCCGGTTTCGCCATATTGTGTTCCAGCTAGTGATGTGGTACAATATTTTTATGTATCGATACGTTTTAGATAGTTATATTCTGCAATGGTATATTTCTGCAGATTTCCTGTAAGTGAAACTTCAAAGAAGAAATAGATAGAGTTAATAGGTGGGGAAAATATAAATCCGCGATATAAAAGCACGTTTGCTCGCTACACTTCAACGAAAACTGGTTTTACAGAACTCTCGACATAACAAGATTACGTGATGGTAGTATGAAACAGTACAGTATCTTCACTTTATCTTCTGTTTAGGATTTTTGGAAAAATGTAATAGGTTTATTAACCATGTGAAGTTGAAATTTTCATAATAATATATATAACTAACCTATTGTTATATTAAGGCAGTGCATCATCATTATTTTGTGATAGGAAAATAAGAAACTATTTATAGATTTCTAACAAAATATGTGCATTTATGATCGACACGTAAACTTGTATCGATAAATATATCGATATACAATATTGGTTGCACTACGGTCGGGCGCTATCATTGGTGGCGCCATTTTGTGTTCCAACTTTAGGTATACACGTTTTGTACCTACTTAGGGCATCTCCATGTGTTCTACTCTAAGCTATTAGATCAGCAACTGTCCCGATGACAGTGAAAACACATAGCCCCTATTTCACTGATTTCCATAGACAACTGGATAGGCGATTAGTACCAAATATTTGATCCGATTTGAAAAACGCCATATTGGCGCTGAGAGCAGTAGTTAGTGTACTTGGAACTAATAATAGTGCTGACTTTCGCAGATAAACTTCGATAATGCTGTCATTGTCAATGTCAATGGCTGTTCATTTGAAGCGTAGACAGAGAAAATTGAAGTCATTTTAGTTCCCAGTACACTATTGGGGGCGCTTCAAATCGACAGAAAAAGTAGCTGTCATTTCAATGTCTATAGCCACTCCAGCGTTATACGCAGAGCGTATTATCATAGAGCTCAGTGCCCTATTTAGTTTTAAAAAAAATGTTAAGAAGACTATCTATCTTAATCTTATGGTTTTTTCCGATGACAAGTCGGGAACTCGTTTGAAACCGTTAATAAATCAAGCAAAACAAAACAGAAGCAGCCAGCGATTAATCAAAGTCGGTAAACTGTTTCGAAGGCAACTTTTATTAATGAGTTTTCGGTTTTTCTTAATTGATTTTGGATAAGTTGTTCGGAAAGTTACTGATCAGATATGATACCATTAAACAATGAATGATTATGATTTTTGTTGGTTAAGCGTTTTAGGTGTGATCTCGGGGTCCTGGGTTATATTCCAGGGTCGAGCAAAAGTGCCAGTTTTTCGGACCCAACTCTGGTTTGTGATCAGGGGCGTGCATAGGTTTTGAGACTAGATAGGCAGTAATTTTTTTTCTCAGGTCGATAGGAAACAAATACCTACCATTGGATTCATGTCGATGATAAGCAATTAATTATTAAAACTACTAACTTAGATAATAACAGTCATTTTTGTAATTACTAACACAATATGGATACCAATTTTGTCCGAATTAAACGATTTTTATTTTATTTTATTTTTATTTTATTATTTATTTATTGGTATTTGTTTTTGGTATTAGAAAGGAATAGATCGAATTTTTTTTTTGTGCGATCGGATAAGAACAACATTGTAAAACATGCATATTTATTGGCAAATAAATAAAAAACTTACATTAGTAAATGTTTTACTAACGCTAACTAGGTCAAAAACGTCTTATAAAAAAATTTGCCCAGCGCGCCAATTAAAATTATCGTAATATGTATTTTAATTTTAAGGGCATCAAATGAATATAGGTACCTATTTTTCTGCGTGATAATAAACTTATATTAGGCGTTGGCGAGAAATCCAATCATAATTTATATAAACAAAACAAAACGTAATTTGGGGACATTCACATACCGAACATTGTTTTCCATCGTCAGAAATGCACTCACTTCACACAATGTTCCGTGTTGCTCGAAGACACAAAGATTGTTTAAAATCAAAATCAAAAAATCAAAATCAAAATATTCTTTATTCATGTAAACTTGTATCAAGTATTTATGAATCGTCAATTACAGAGTGACTCTACCACCGGTATCGGAATGCAGTCATCTGCCGAGAAGAACCGGCAAGAAACTCGACAGTTACTCTTTTTCATCGCCATGTTTGTTTACAATTTGTTTGTTACAATTACTGATTAGTTTTAGAATACCAAGCCATACAGTATAAAGTATAAGAATGAGACTATAATCGAGAAAAATCCGTGAGCCCTGGAAGACCAGTGCCCAAAGGTGGCACCTGCAGCACAAGTATGACGTATGTGCCAGCCATAATTTCACTCAACCATATTATAGGGAATGTAACCACCCGACACATAACGCCACCACCCCAAGCACATTTTAGCGAGCATGACCGCCAAGGTTACAAACTCTTCAGGATTCTTTGAATGAAAAATAAATTTAATTTTATTGAATTATAACATTTAATGTGTTACTGTATAGCAAAGTTAACATTGTTGATACTATCGGGATTCTATACAATGCAAAGGCGCGAGTCCAAGCTTCCTTGTCGTTGAGGTATGCTTATTAATACAATACAAAATAAATTTATGTCACTGAAAATATTAATGTCAATACAAAAGATCATGTCAATTATAACAAAGGCGCAGGCAGAGGAGCGGCAACAATACTACTCACTTCTACAGACTTTTATCATTTAGATAGTCTTCCACTTTATAATAACTCTTCTTGATGAGTTGGCATTTGATGTGTGACTTAAACTTGTGTATTGGTAAGTCAACAACATCTTGAGGTAATTTGTTAAATAACGTAACACTTAATCCAACAAACGAATTACCTATTTTATGAAGTCTTGTTTTCGGAACGGCTAGCTTATGTTTATTTCTAGTGTTTAGATCATGATGATGAGATTTTTTCGGAAATTCATGTAGGTTTTTTCGTACATACATAATACAATCTAAAACGTATTGAGATGGTACTGTTAATACACCAATTTCACTAAATACATTTCTTAGGGAATCACGCACTTTAAGGCCGTATATAGCTCGTATTGCCCTTTTCTGAAGTACAAAAATAGATTGTACGTCAGCAGCAGATCCCCATAGAAGTAACCCATATAGTCATATAAAATATATATAACATAAATATCAGTGCACTCCACTCAATAACATAGTAAGTTATTTAAATAGCAATTAAAAGTTTTAACACACGCACCCATGACATGAAGATAGGTTATCCGAAATGTAAACACAAACAAAAAGCATGATTTTGACCTTGACGCAAAACAAATAACATTTCATTACTTTTTTAAGCCAATAACTTCTGGGTGCGTGTTTTCAATGGGAAAGTAAAATCTATCTATTATATCAATATTATAAAATAATTTTAAGATACAAATCAGCTATTAAAATTGTGATAAATAATATAAATTGATTAAAAATAGTTGTAAGCTGATACAATTATTTCTTTTAGCGCCATCTATTGAAGTCGGTGGGATTCACAAGACCTGACATGTTTGCTTGCTTAATGCGGAAGTAGAAACGTCTTTAATTAATTTTGATTTTTCTGCTATAAAATTATCGTATAAATCAATGGTTAGCCAAACTTAATTGCTCGAGTAAGCTTGCTTACCCAATGCGACTATTTAAGAAGTTGTTCTTTCTGGTTATTGTGCTATACGCAGGAGTGATATTTCCATTTTGTCGTATAACACATTTTATACGAAAATGTGTTTTGACAAGTTCGATTGTATGGCGCTTGGTAGGCAGCGCTCGGCCAGTGCTTACCTCGCTTCTATACACACGTAGATATACGTATAGGTCATGAATGCGCCGTTTTGATGAAATTATGAAGTGTTGGGGGAATAATTTAATTCCTGATTTATGTTTTTAGATTTATTATTACAGTATTTTTTAAGGTTTTCCGCGAATGATTTTTAAAAGTAGGCACTGCCTATCTGCCTATATGGGATGCACGCCCCTGTTTGTGATCACCAGACCGCGTTTGGCAAGTGGTGATTAGGACCAGTGCCTATCATTTGGCTATAACTTAATTTGAATATTTCTTATACTAGGTCAGTTGGCAGACAGGCACGCAGCCCAGCAATAATGGCGTCTTTTTACCCTGCTGGGAAATGATAGAATGATATTTAATGTAGATATTATAATACGATTTTCCTATTTTTTACACTACTATATCATTTGGATATTTTTTTCCTGGCCCGTCATAGATTCAAAAAATCTGTTCAAGACTTACTCCAGCCCCATTGCAATACATGTTAGATCTTGATTTTGTTTAGGTATGTTATGATTAGGATTTATTACTATTATTTTTGGTCATAGTTTAGTTTAGTTTTACATAGTATTAGTTTTGCACAAATAAAGAAATTTGATTTGATTTGATCATATCTCAAAGCACTGCAAATTTTTGCACCCGCTTAAGCAGCATAAAATTATGCGTTTTAACAATATGTGGATAACGGTGTTGGTTGCACATTTATCAATACAACTGATGTACTTATTCTAAGCAATTTACAAACATGTAATGTGTAATTGTTTGTTGTTCCTTACAAATAAATAAATAAATAAACTACTACATTAATATAACAATTAATGACTTTAGGTGAACAACTACGAAAATCTTTGGATTTTTTTTCTTATTATTTATTCTACGAAAGAGGGTCGTTATATAAATTGTAACAGACGTTTTTGTCAGCAATTTTAATAGAGTGGTTGCTTTTTCTGTTTCACTCAGTAATAAACCATTACACATAGTTGTGTGCCAGCTTCCTTGCAATTACGCTACATTTTCTTGGAAAAATGTATTTGTAAAGATATAATGTTTTGATACGGTGCTTTGATATTTTAAAAGACACTATTTTGGCACGGTATGTATATTTGTATACCTTTGGTAACAAGTTGCACTTTGACATTGTGACTGTGCTTGTATCATACGTTACAATTCACGGAACAGTTTTAATATGTACATAAAAGTTATATTACTTTAGATTTTGTTGTAATGATCCGCTATTACATTAGAAGTTCCGTTTTTGATTGATCCCCGCTCGGTACAAACATTTGCTTGCGTTAATTGACTGTTTTATACGTCAATACAAATATTTTGTATACAAGTTGCACTTTGACATTGTGACTGTGCTTGGTATCATTTACGTTTCAATTCACGGAACAGTTTTAATTTAATGTATTCTTGTGTCAAGTAGGAGAAAAAACTTATTTCTTCTAAATAAAGATATAGACTACTTATTTCTAGATATTTTACAGCTAATTTCAGCCCGGTTTCAAGTAATGGAGGTAAGAAATTTCACGCTTGCGAGTTCCAAGTTGTTTCCCACTGCACCGACAGTTCGATCTCATTACTTCTATCCGTTGCATCACTAATATGCTTAAAAGCATTCTGGAACCAATATATTTCTCCGCTTCTAGACATCAGCTGAGAGGAAAATGTTAAGAGAGAAAATTAAATTTAATTGAACTCGCGTAAATGAATTGAATGGTCACTGAATGTCGTTTACTTGCAGTCACAGTTCACTATCTCAATGGCGCGTTTGGTTGTACTCATATGTTGGGTTCGAATCCTACCTGTCTCCTATCCTACTGGTAGAGTCACTCTGTAATTGACGATTCATAAATACTTGATACAAGTTTACATGAATAAAGAATATTTTGATTTTGATTTTGATTTTTACCCAGGACCAGGACAGGAGGATTACGTGATGAATATTTTTTTGTTTATCCTGTGACTGTATGCTCATTTGTATTTTAAGAAGGTACGAGTATCTTTAGTACCTTCGTTGTTTCTGATACACAAAACACAAACGCCCCTTACTTTGGGATCAGATCAATGAAATATGTCTAATATTTATTATAATTACTGTAAATGAAATTGTGTGTTTTTAAAATGCAAATGAGGCATTTTCTAAGTAAATAAATTTTAAAAATAAAAAATACAAATAAAATTACTTCACATGCGTAGGCAAATGATTTGACTATAGGATTTTTCACGTTTCCGGCAGTGAGGAAAAAAAGAGGAAACCTGCAGACCCAGATAAAAGCGATCTGTTTCCCCTGTCACGAGTGACGGAGGTCTGACGACAGTCTTCGCGAATAAAATAACTGGAATTGCTAAATCTTGGCTCATGCTCTAAAAGATATGTTGATCTCGATTAGACAAGTACTTGAAAAATTGTTAACTTCAGAATAACTGCACCGAATAAGACAAAGTTTTTTTATTGTGTTTGTTATAATTATCAACATAGACGATGGCGTGTAATATTAGCCGTAACGAAAATGTTTATCACAAAATCTTATTAATTGTTATTTTTTAAGTTAGTTTAAGTTAGTTTTCATAGCTTTAACATCCGTCTAACGAGTGAACCTTAGGTTCTTAAAGAAGGGAAAACCCTTGTTGGATTAAATTTTCCAATATTGAAATTTATTGTGTTATCTTACTACTAAGTGATGGAATCAGAATTGTCAGTCTTTATTATATTATTTTGTTTTTTGTTTTCGTTCTTCTTCATTATATTACAATCATTTAGATTTAGTCGTGTCATGCATTCTTCTATATCTAGAATGCTTAGGTTATTAGATAAAACATTACATTTTATTTTGAACATTTTACACTGAAAATGCACACTCGTTAATACATACAATAAATTAATTAACCCGTATGTTTCCCGGTTCATTTCCACACACACGGTGAGTTCAGACCCCGGGGAACAATATGATGTTTCATCGTTAGTTGCGCGTTGTTGGTTTACATTTCAGAATATGTGTTGGTTTTGTTACTACGGTCTGCTTTTGTTACTTATATTCTACTAATATTATAAATGCGAAAGTCTGGATGTTTGGATGTTTGTTACTCAGTCACGCCTAGACGGCTGAACAGATTTAGATGAAATTTGGCACACGTCGTATAGTTTATAACCCGGATTAGGACATATATATAATGGACATTTACATAGATATAGGCTATAAAATTCCTACTGGAAACGTCTAATTCCCGCGGTATATTTGAAAAAAGAAATTACGCGCGGGTGAAACCGCGGGCGGAAAGCTAGTAATGTATAATATTTTGACTGCTCTAATGTGTATTGGCTATTAGGGCAGACTCAAAGGCGAAGCTTATGCAAGGGGTTTTTCTTTGACAGGGAATGCATTTAACTCTGTCAAGGTTTAAGCGGTTTCCGTCCTGGAAAGTAAACAAAACCAATAAACTACAGGGTGTTAGGTAACCCGAGGGACATATTTAAGGAGAGTGTTCAAAATCCGATATACCTATAGTACAATTCGCTATAAAAAATATATCCTTAATTTTTTTCATAAATATCCTAATAATTTATGTATGCATGAACTACCTAAAAATCCCGTGTCCTGAGCGGCCGTTTACGCCCGAAACTCAAATTGTACGCGATTACAATTTGAGTCGTACTTGAACGAGTGCACGAAATAGGTACTGTGAAGGAAAGAGTGCCCGCACGTTACGCGGATTTTCATGTTTCGACTAAGGTTATTGACAGATATTTACCAGAGTTTTTATTGATTTCTACTTATTTTGTTATATGAAGGCATGAACTATTTGGGGTTTAAATATGTCCCTCGCATTTCCTGTCATACTGTATAATTTGTTCAAAACGGCAAGAAAAATAGAATTTTCCCTGTTTTATTTTGAACCCTACACTTGAGAGTGAGATAAATTATTCAGATGGCAAAAAGACTTTGAATACTGATCCACATTTAAATGGGATCGTGTGGCGCTGCGCTGCAGGCACTATTCACATCTTCTCACCGCGCAGTTGGCGGTTATGGCTTCCTATATGTCGATTTGATATCTATTGAATGTTATTTTATATGATTTGTAGAATAGTTTTTTTTGTACTAAGCCTCATAATATTTTTCACAGTATTATAGGATTTTAAACACGAGTGTCTGCCTAATAATCGTAAACATTGGATTAATGTCCCCCAAGTAACATATTGATAGGGATTGACGTTCATCATACCCCCCCCCCCCCATAAAAAGGCGGCAAAGCATCAGCGATCCCTCTGGTGTTGCAGATGTCCATGGGCGCAGTGATTGCTTACCATCAGGCGACCCGCTGGCTCGTTTGCCGCCTCTGACATAAACAAAAGGTGTGTTTGATAAATCAAAACACATTATGTCCGACAAAGAAACCCAAGACCTTAAAAGTTATAAACCAATAAAGGTACCATTTGACCAACGAGAATATTCACCTATTTTGCCATTAATAAATAACAATAAAAAGGCAATATCAAGATAAGTAAAAAGCTTAACAAACACTTACCTGCCCTCTCGGCCCTCTTCCTGTCTTCTCGCGCAAACATCTCTTCCGGCGTCCCTCGCTCCTGCGGCTCCTCCCACGGGAACACTTCCCTCTGGAACGAAAGAGCAGTTCAATACAAGTGGTGCTTACAAGTTAAAACGCTGCCACTAAGAAAATAAGGTGCTTATAAGATTAGGGGCAGCGCAGACGACAGACTATCCGTGACGCACTTTTTAGTCTGTGAAAATGGAACCTTTGCAATTATAAATGCAGTAACGCACACAACGCGCAAAGAGTCTGGTGCACTTTGTACGCCGGAATTTATATCTTTTTGTGCGCCGTAGACTCGATTACACAAAAAGTGAGCCGTCTGCGCTGCACCTATTTGTTTTAAACGAGTAGGGTGCTGTGACCTTGTTTTTTTATTATCATGTTTTTTTTTTAAATTGATTAAACACCTTTCCCGTTTATTTTTACAAAGGAATGTTCTTCATAAATAATTGAAATGGTAAATAATAAGGGAAGCAAAACCTTAAGTCATTGTAGCCTATCGAAAGACCCTGCCATGATATTAATAGTCTTCAGAAAATAATGGCAACACTGACTGTCCATAATAGTTGATCTGTAGCTTAACTTGGTTCATTTCAACATTTAACCAGCTACTTACGTAGGGTAGGATATATTTTTTTATTATAATAGTCAGCATCAGTACTATAAATCATTATAAATCAGCATTAAAAAGTGTACAAGGAAATCTTTTATAGTTATTTATGTGACTGCTGCATAATGAGGGTCATCAAAATACGAATGTGGTTTTATGAAACGAACGAAGTGAGTTTCATAAAAGAATCACATGAGTATTTTAATGACTAATTATGTACAGTCACATACATAACTTTATCTTCATTCATACGATAATATGTCTATTTTATAGTCAGGATTGATGAGCAAACGCCCTAGTTACCAACTTAATCTGTATGTAAAAGTTAGTACTGACATAACGACTGACGTTTGTAGTTTTTAAAATCCATAAACAATCTAGACTCGAGTTGATTTCGATTCTCAAATCGATTGTTATGATTTCAGCATCGAATTAAATGTATAGGAATGGAACATAAAATTACTAATCGACTAATTCGATAATCGAAAAAACCTATTATTTTTTACTTTTAAAGAAGACGTTCGAAATTTGAACGTAATTTCGTATCAGTTACCGACACTAAAATGTAAACATTTCAATGCAGCCACAGATACTTATATCTAAATGTAGGGCGTTTGCTCATCGCTCCTGAATATAAAATAGACATATTATGGAATGGATGTAGATAAAATTATATTGGAGTGGTTGAAAAATTGTACAAATTATTGTGGAAGAAAAGTGATTCCGAAAAAGTAAAAAAGACACCCTTAAACATAATAAAATATAGAGTTTCAAGGGTTCCTTTGTAGCCGTGTCTGCTGTATCTCACCCCAAATAATTCGTCAGCACTCTAAACATTATAGTCTTTTTTCACTTCAAGGGAAAAAGCGTTTTAGATTGCTACTCATCCATTTCGTCACGCCACGGCAACCGTAAAAAATCCTGCTGCCACAAGATGAAAGTGAACGGGAGAAGTGTTATGACCCCTCTGTATTCACTACACTGTAGATCTAGATGTCACAAAGCTACTCCCTACAAGGCTGCAGTTGCGACTTACCATTAGGCTGGCATTTTATCATAGAAATAAATAAATATAAAAAACTGGACAACATCATATACCTACTCTGATCTGACCCTATAGTAACATGAGCACATGAGTTATGGATATCAAAAACAACGAAAGTACCTACAAAATATAACATACAGAGGGCAAACTCAAATGTTTATCACAAAATGTGTACAACCTACGACTCTTTACTTTAGTGCATGAGACAGGGTTGACTCTACCAGATGCGCAATCAGATGCAGTGGTATTTAAAAAGATATACATGTAACTGTAGCTTTTATAATAATGTGAGGGAAATTGAGTGAAACTGAACTAGCGCAGGTACGAATTTAACTCGATTTAGTTCCCAATATTACAGAAAATGAAAATGCACTCTGAAAATGCTTGCAGTTCATTTTATTCTAAACGCCTTATTATTAGTTTGAAAATAACGGGGATTTGTATTTTGAGTCCTTCATTTACGGAATGAAGGGAAAATCGCTATCGAAACTAGTTACTTATCATGGCCCATATTCGTCGTCGATCTTTACTGCAATGCGAGGCGAATAAACTTATACGAATGCATCCACTAAAAACCATTCGCCACCTGCGCTTGAAAACGTACCGCAAGCTTGCAAAATGCATTTTACTGCAGTGGTTTTAGGCCGTGGACGTTATAAATGAAAAAATTAGTGTTCGAAAAACTACGAATAAAAGAGAGATGATAAGATAATTCAATACTTATATTTTAAATGTAAATGTTTCCGATTTTAATTAGAAAAATTATCACATCTTTCGGGAAAATGTCGTATAGTCAAAGCAGGCAAACCCGCGCGTAGAAGGCTTCGTTCTGCTAACAAATTCTGCTTCTTACTTATTCATTCTCTAGTCCAATTGGCTCAAGAAAAAAGCTAGCATGCTTCTCTTCACTGTGTAAAGAAATGAAATGAAATGAAGTGAAATGAAATGAAATAATGAAATGAAATAAATTTATTCTGCAAATAGATTTTTTAAAAAATACTTTTACACGTCAATCTTTTTTTCCCTACCAGCACTTCGACGTCAATGGCCTGTTGAGGAAAGAAGTGCCGCAAGAAACTCAACAGTTTTGCCTTTTTTCAAAAAAATATTACAAATTAAAAATTATAAAATTCAAAAATTTAACATCACAAAAATAATTTAAGTCACAATAAATAATAATGTCAATACAAAGGATCATGTCAATACAAATAACAATACAAAGGCGCAGGCAGAGGATACAAAGGCGCAGGCAGAGTACATGTGCTAGGAAGCAACTTAATGTGTCCACAAATTTTTATCATTAAAATAATCTTCTATTTTATAATAGCCTTTCTTCATAAGGCATTCTTTAATTTTTAATTTAAATTTATGTATAGGCAAGTCAATAAAAGTTTGTGGCAACATATTAAACATTTTTATACTTAATCCTACAAATGAGTTACAAGTTTTACTGAGTCTGAGGCTTGGAACGGCAAGCCTATGTTTATTTCTTGTGTTAAAACTATGACATTCCGATTTTTTTTTTAGAAAATCATAGTTTTTGCGTACATACATGATACAGTCGAATATGTACTGTGATGCTACGGTTAAAATATTAATTTCCTTAAAGAGTTCCTTCAGTGAGTCGCGTGGTTTAAGCTTATATATGGCGCGAATTGCTCGTTTCTGAAGCACAAAAATAGCTTGTATATCGGCAGCGGTGCCCCATAACAAAATACCATACGACATTACACTGTGAAAGTAGCTGAAATAAACCAACCTCGCCGTTTCAACGTCTGTAAGATGTCTTATTTTTCTGACTGCATATGCAGCCGAGCTTAATCTTCTTCCCAGAGCAGCGATATGGGCACCCCATTGCAGCTTAGAATCCATGGTGATCCCAAGGAAGACAGTAGACTGAATTACATCTATGGGTTCACCATTTACAGTAATGCACGTCGTATTGACCTGTCTTACATTAGGCAGTGTAAACTTGACACATTTTGTTTTCTTTGAGTTTAATAAAAGATTGTTTGTTGAAAACCAATGGAGTACTTGGGAAAGAGCATTATTTACGTCGTCGAAAACTTCTTTACCGCGGTCAATTTTAAAAATTAACGAGGTGTCATCAGCAAATAATACTATTTCACATAAGTCTTTAGTGAAGTAAGGCAAGTCATTAATATAGATTAAAAACAGCAATGGGCCCAATATTATGACACTATGACACACAATTAAAGACATATGTTAACGTAAATAAAATCCCACAATAGATAACGTCACGCGTATCCCGGCAGCGACGACTCGCATCCGTCACGCGGGAATCAAACGCGCCGCCGCGTCGACATTCCGCGGATTTATAGACGCTGTCGGGATTTATGGCCGCTAACTGGGATTGGATTTGCCGCGATGATGTAAAAACTGGTCAAGAGCGAGTGGAATCACTCTCTACTGGTTCAAGAACTTTTCATCTTGCGAGACGTTGTCATGTTTGGCCATCAAAAAGAAGGAAGACAAGCAAAATTTATGTTAAGAAATTATGCCAATGTTTAGGCCTGTTTAATTATTTTTTATTGAAACAACCACTATTACCTAGATACCTTATTTCCTTTATTTTTAATTGGTAAATGTTACGTTCGACAAGTGATTTTTTTGTAGGTACACGTACAGCATAGTATGGACATATAATGAGGAGGGAAGACACACACGTCACCAAAAGGGTGATGAATATGAATGTGGACGGATGTGTAAGCAGAGTAAGGCCGAAAAAGAGATGGATGGATTGCGTAAAGTATGATATGGAAATGAAAGATGTGAATGTAGAATTGACGGCTGATAGGAATATGTGGAAGGGGAAAACATGTTGCGCCGACCCTACTTAGCGTGGGATAAGGGCAGGAAAATGATGAATGATGACGTACAGCATAATAGGTGAACTTTGAAAGTTGGTGTTTTGAAATTTATAGGCCTTAATCTAAACAGTATATTTAAATAATATTCTTCCTTATAGTCTTTAAAATATTGAAGTGTATGGCAACAAATAAACACTTCACATGTCCCTGAAGGTAGGAATTTTCCATACTCTCACATGCAACTGATATAATTTTGTTTGCCATCCCTGTAAAAAACCTCATTTTCAAGACAAGATCTCGACAAATGGATTTCATCCGTACCGTTCAAAGCGCGAAACCCTACAAAAGGGAAATTCGCATTCATCAGTCAGGATCTAGCTTCATCTGTAGGTATATGGGATTCCATTTTTACTGTGACAACCCAAAAGTGAGTATATTTGTCTTACATTAACCTTGATTTTGATAATGACAACCATTTGGTGCAAAATTGAGAAACATTTTTTAAATATTTTAATATTTGACAGCCGGCTATTTGAAAGCAAGACTCATGTCACCCGTACCCAGTACGTGATCGGCTGTCAAAGTGTTAAATATAAATACATTTAAATAATAATATACGCGTACATAGATTTCAAGGATTTATTTTATTTACATACCTAAATACATACACCACTAGACTCTCTTGTAGTGAATGCAGCTTTATGAAGAAATGAGAGATGCGCGCGTAGTCTGTACCCATGCCGTATTTTATATGAACTTATAGTTCCTCTAACTTTGTCAGCCATTGCAGAGCTGCAGTTGGTTAAGTGTCGTTGCGTGGCGCAGGCACGCGGCGGGCTTATGCGCCGGATGCAGTTGCAGTTCAACTTCGCCCGACCCTGATATGTTAGGAAATTACTGCTCAACAACTCCCGGCTTCATTCCTGAGTGCGCTATTACGCAATATTCATGAAGCATTGAATATTTTTATGTTACTGCAGTTGGGAGACAGGCACTGCAGCCTGAACTGTCCCGGCCCTGTGAACTGCCCTCAATAGTATACCATTGAGGGCAGTTCACCAGGAAACTAGGCTTCTCTGATCTCCTAACCTTCTATCCAATGATAAAATAACCCCGACGTATCAGCTTTGGCTGCGTTCCGGGAATATCGGCGTCCAGTGCACATTTGGACGTTGCACTGTTTTACACAAAACGTGCCAGTTTTTAACCACTCAACGCCGAACCGGCACTCGGGTGCCGCATAACAATAGATTTTCTATTGTGTCTAGTAATCCGGGGCTAGAAGGATTAATGGAATAGATAGAAGAAAACGAAAAGAGTCTTCAAACCTTGATATTTTTTATTTGAGTGTTGTTATTTTGATAATTAATAATTTAATTATTTATTTGCAAATATTATTTAAGCCTTTCATGACGGGATGCATTCAGTACGAACCATAAAAATTAATTCAATAACCGCCCCAACGAGACAACAACGTCAACAACCCTGTAATCAAAGTAATCTTCTAAAACACACAATCACTTTAGCAAGTTTTGATTATCCGCATCCCCGGCGTATAGTCATCTATTAAAACTTCGTATATCCTCCATTTACTCTTCACTAACTATACTGTATTGGAAGCCGAAGAATTAAACGTTAGTACTTATTAATCGTTAGAAGTGCCGATAACCGTTGGGGTAAACGGGTTCTAGAGTGGAGACCGCGTCTCGGTAAACGTAGTGTAGGACGCCCTCAGGCCAGGTGGAGCGATGATCTGCGCAAGATGGCTGGCAGGAGCTGGATGCGAGTGGCCGAGGATCGATCAGCGTGGCGAGCATTTGAAGAGGCCTATGTCCAGCAGTCGACTATTACAGGCTGATGATGATGATGAGTGCTTAAGTTAAGCTATAATTTGTTTTTCTATATGGGAAGATAGCGCTTTGATTCGGGTCATTATATTCCCTTTTGATATGATTTAAGGGAAAATCAGGTGTGCGTTCCTCTGTGGCGGGACCACAATTTAGTACTCAGATGCTATAAATGCTAAAAGTTCGAAATAATACCTGCCTAAAGTCTATTTTCATCGGACAACGGGTTGAACGGGAATATAGGTAAATATTTTAGTTAGTTAAAAATATTCTGTAACGGGTGGTAATCGTCACTCTGTTACTGTGATAATTGACGATTCATATTAAGTGCATCTCTTCTTATCTACTATTGAAGATTTTACCTTCAATAATAGCGGATATTTTTAAAAATATATATCAGACGCCTACACTACTGCCTCAATTATTGCTTAGCCCCAAAAAGGACAATGATTATTCTCTGACATATTACCGGGCTAAATTCACGTGATACCAGTATAAGCGGATATTACTCAGCTAACTATTACGACTCCATTCGTCAAACCAAAAGTCAGGCTGAGTGATACAGATATGGATTAATGCGATGCAAACTATTATCCTTACACTCATTCCATAACGCTTTGCTGTTTATCTCAACTGGTCAGTAGGCCAGGGGGATAGTGGAACAACTCAGCAATATAGGGCATGGCCGCTCTATTTATTCCATTACAGAAGACGTCCATTCATATGGATGTTCGTAAATAATTCATGGCGGCACAGAAACGCCTAATGAAGAAATATTGCTTGATACTGATGCGACTTTTGATTGTATCTACATAGAAACTCGTCACGCTTAGTGAACCATCACTTTTTGTGTAGAATGCTCTAAATAAATAAATAAATAATAAAAATAAATAAATATCCTAAACACTATTCACACAGCGCCGTGTAGCCCTAAACTAAGCATAACATGTATTCTGGATGCCAGATAATGGATGAACATTACTTCGTACAAGACTTTTTTTATCACAGAATATTTTATTCAGATTGTTCACTATTGTTCAGCCTTAGAAGTTATAATCCAATAAACTTTTTTTCAATGTCATGATTGGATTAGCCAAATCCTCCGCTAATTTGAAAAGAAGGTACGTATTTAATTATTTAATAGTCCAAAAAACTAGATATTCTTGATATAACAGGTAATTTATTAATGTTAATGCGAACAGTGTTTATTAATAATATAATAATCCCAGAGCACAATATTAATTTGCAGACTCCCAAAAGAAAAGATTTTGTTCCTATAAATTTTAATTTTATTACAATAAGTATATTAAAAGTTAATTTACTTTTAACGCGGAGTTTAATTTAATAAAACTTATTTCCACCGCATTGTTGGATTTTCATGGATTTTTTTTTATCAACTTAAATGTAATCAGTTGAAAAATCGAGCGGCCTGTTTACTCGCCATGACGGAATTAATCTGAAAGGATTAAGCGAGATCAGAGAGTAGCGAGCAAATGTGTGGGTTTGCTTGTTTAACGTTCGAGTTACACTACATCAGAAAAGAGTAGAAACAACATTTTTTGCTGAACAAATCTGTTCTGAAAATACAATGAGAATTTGAATGGGAGAGCCAGTAGTTGCTACAGCCAATTGAAATCAAAAACTCGTAGCGCGTTTACACACGACGCCGCAGCGGCAGCGGTCAACAGCACATCACGGTTAACACTTGCATTTCGATAATAGCTCTTATGCTCTCGACATAAGAGTGATACAAAGTCCAAAGTGTTACGTCTGACGTGCTTTTGACTGTACCTTTTAATACCAACTTGGATTAATGAATGGCTTAATGAGCTATTTGTATTTATTGATTTTCAATTGTAGGTTTCAAAAGTCTTCCCACTGCCTAAATTTAACTGTGGTTGTATTGTGGCGGCGACATCGCGAGCATTCACTTGTTAAATTCCACTTGATCGTTCGATTGGGAAAAAGGGCCTTTCCATACTGCCCTTGTTAAAATAAATACTGTCCGAGTGAATAACAACCCTTTCATCGAGCATTAACAAAATTACTCATCTAAATTGTAATCCAAAAAATAACAATTTGTTCCTTTTTTGGATTACAATTTAAATGAGACTTTATTTGTAAACAGGCACGCAGCCCACCTGATGGTAAGCGGATGGTAAGCGGTCACTGCAGCCTATTAAATTCATTTATGCACATTGAACAAATCACGCATTCCATGTCTAGGGACCGACTAGTTTCTAGGGTGGTATTACTAAGGCCAAGATACACAGTCATGGATAGACCAGTTAATCGCTAAAAGGGTTTTTGAGTGAAAAACGGGGGAGTTTAGTAGGCAGTGGCCGCAATTATCTCCATGCTGCGGATACAAAGCTTAATTAAAAATACTAAATACAAAAAATACTTTTTTGTTACAATTTAATTTATATAATAGGGGTGGTCCTAGAAAATTTGGTCATTTTAGATTCATTTTATTTTACTGTTCCAGTGTGTTGTGTTAATGAAGGAATAGGGATTGAGTGCACATGTTCACTTTTTACACGTTCAAGTTCACTTGTGTAGGTACTATAATATTATGAAAATCCTGCGTAGTTGATTGATTGTAAAAACTGGCTCTTGTAGCCTAAAAAATCTGGTTGGAGGACATAATGTTTACATGTTTATTTGGACTTATCGTATAAACATTCAGACAAAGCAAAAACAAAAAAGTTTGTCCCATAAATATTATTGTCCCTATAAGATTAGAGGGACAAAACAGAATATCCGTGGCATTTAAGGCCAATACTTGTAAACAGTACAGATAAACTTCTCTAATTCGAGATGTCACAGCTTCAGTAATAAATAACGTCCTGAACTTGGCAACTTCAACGTTGCCTTTTCGTATCAGTAATGAAGTAAAAGTCTGCTTTTTTGAAACAGCAAAACAACACAAAAGTTCCAACAATCTTCACTTGAAAAGTTTTACTTGCTAATTTTATGTCGTAATTTATTACCACTAATAAAGACAGACGCCCGGTACTCTTCAGGTAAGTAACTACTGCGCTTAATTTTTTTATTGATTCACGAGTTAAAAAAATGCTTACTATACCCCATAAAACGTAACATGATTAGAATGACAGCTGTCAAAGTGTTGTGGCTCTCTCGCTCGCTCTCATTGTACCTCTATCGATGTGTCTCATCTCTAAGATTTTATTTTTTTGGTAGAGTGAGACACATCGATAGAGGTACAATGAGAGCGAGCGAGAGAGCCACAACACTTTGACAGCTGTCATTCTAATCATGTTACGTTTTATGGGGTATAGCCCCGAAGCGAGTAATCTCTAAATTTATACACTATGATCCAATTTTTTTAACTATGACTAAATATTTACCACCCACACAGGTGAAATCAGCTGTGACAACATCCTGAGCAATATTCTTGTGGGAGTCCGTAGACTTGAAATAAAAGATCAGAGAAGCCTAATTACAGTGTGGCTGCACATTCAGAAAAGCATGGAATAAGCAGCAGTGCCCGCTTACTCTTAGGTCGGGTGTGTGCATGTCTGCCCACTAAAGAACAAAAAAAAATGCTGATTCTTTAGATACGGAATGAGGCTACATTTTGAAAAACTTTGAACTTTATATCGAGGTTCCTAACTTATTACTCTAGGTTATAAGTAAATATAATAAATGAAGGCCCGAGTTTTGCGGAGGTATTTGCTTGGTCGTATTATTGTGGGTATGGAGTAAGGGTCGCTTGAAATTGTTATCATTAAAACATAATATCACCGTCACGTATATTATTTCATATCCTTTAGTTACAATAAAAAGTAATTGGACGTGGAGCTGTTTTAATTTTAATACATTCATTTATCATATTTTTATCACACTTAATACTCTGATAGTAGCAACTGACTGACATTTTAATGTAAAGCCTAAACTAAAATATTAGAAACTTGATCTTGCAATCATGATTAGTTTTATAGAATAGTGCAATAATTTAGTTGAGGATTTTTTGTAAATTAAGAGGGTCAAAATGGGGGCATGTAAAATAATATATACAACAAACAATCTAAGACGATTCTAAAGCTTAATTGATGTAGTTCAGACTAAGATCTCCCAATTCTAATCATTTTTAAAGTTTGATAATTTTTACTACTACTTGTAGTAGATCAAAGTTGACTGTACAATTATTACGAAATGGACTACAGTAGACGTTCTAAATTACCACAACACGTCACGTCTGGCAATAAATTAAAATTTTAATATTTTATTGCCCTTTGTGAACGCGTGAAATTTCGTCCTTCAGGTAAGCTGGCGTCATGTGTTACATATCACATGGATTTAACCTTATAGATGGACGTGGTCGAGGATTATACCCCTTGGGTTATTACATAAATATTGCCACACAAAATAATCGAATATTTCAAATATGTCTTCCAAACAGAACATCATTCGATTTGTGTATCTTATTAATTGTTGGAAAAGTATTTCCTTTATATTCCATTTCAAGATTGTTTCAGTGAAAATTATGAACTTACTATATTGAAAGCATCTGAGAAGAAACTGGCTCAGAATTAACCCAATTATTTGTAACGACTTTTTTAAAATATAATTAACACGCGACCCAAACAAGCATCCGGTCCTCTTCCATTCCGACTCGTTTAACAAAACACAGATTTTTCTTTCAGATAGCTTTTTAACACCGAGTCGCAGAATGCGGACATTTTATTTTGTGTCGTCAAATAGAAAACCTTTTTCAAAAATAGCCCCTACCTTTTTTTGTCACTCGCGCGTGTATTTCACGCTATCCTTTTTTCAAATTTATATTTTAAACATGAGCGCTTCAAGTGTTGAGAATTAATGAATAAACATTCAAAACATTCACGTCGCCGCTCTCGTGTCAAGGGATGGCTAATATTTCGCTTTTTATTAAAGGCAGCGTTTATTGAATACTAAATTGAGATAATTTAAATAGATATTGATAAAAATACCATTAGCAGTTTGTAATGGTATTTTTATTAAAATCTTATAATGTTTACATCAAAGTGAAAACCTTTTTAGAGTTTGCTGTCAGTTTATTCTTCAAACAAGGGTTAATACGACGTAAAGCAATACATATTTCATCGGTGTATATCCATTAGGCTCACAGTGAGTGGCTGAACTTTCTGGTGACTGACTCTGAGCAGCGTTTCAGTCGCTAACTAAGTTTTCAACCGAAACGCTGTTACTTACAGCTCGTTCCCACTTAGCAGGTGTCGGATTCTAATTTTAATCTGACGTTCTACTTTATACGAAGCCGAAACAAAATCATTTTCCGACAAGTGTAGCTTCATATAGGGTTCTGCCAGAACACCAGCGCTGCTGTGCTGTTTTCTAAATGTCACAGCAGCATAATATGCTGATGCAAGAACCCTGTTGGCCAGTTTTGTATATATTTAAAAAAAAGGCAAAACTGTTGAGTTTCTTGCGGGCCGGCACTTCTTTCCTCAACAGGCCATTGACGTCGAAGTGCTGGTAGGGAAAAAAAGATTGACGTGCAAAAGTATTTTTTTTTAAATCTATTTGCAGAATAAATGATTTCTATTTCTATTTCTAATGGCTAGAGCCTATTAGAAATGACATCACTTTCACTTTAGGGTTCCGTAGCCAAATGGCAGACAGATATTCTGTCTGTCCGTCCGTATGTCACTTTTTTTGTCACAAAAAGAGCTCTTTAATTCCGAATTCAGATCTTAACGACCGTAGTGAATATTCATATAATATTTTTTTAGTTTAATAATATAGAAATACAGTGCCATCAACCCTACGACACCACGGACCAATGAAATACTCTGCCTTCCATATCAAGGGTTTTTTTATGACTGACGCTTGCAATTTCGCTTCAAAACGACCCATTCAGAGATAAGGCATAATCGATCCCATTTATCTTGAAGCAAGGACAAATGGCGCCGAACCCATCAGTCGATTTTGATTCCTGTTTCAAATAACATTTGCGAATGTTATTTTTTTGTAGAAATGTGATCATTATGTGAAATGAGGTAAATTATACATGTATTTTGTCAGCAGTAAGTGCTTAAAGTACAAATCGAGGGGAAGTCTCCTAATAGACTTTACCTCGATTCGATCGAGTTCTACTTAAAGGGGAGTGGGTTTGACTTTCGGTACAGGTAAAAGAATATATTATACAAAACTAAGTTCCAGCCAAGAATCTAGACGTTAATGCTGTAAACTTCTTCGTTTTTTATGCTCATTTAGTAGACAGACATCATCAATAAAATGGGAACTTCCAAAAAACGGAAAATGCGGATTTTTCAAATAACAACAAACCCAAGCTGTGTCAGAAAAATCCGATTTAAATCTTACTCGATCCGGGAATTAAACCCATGACGTCGAGATTGCGGCTGGGTGCTTTAACCACTTCACAATCGAGGCGTTTAAGAACATTGAACATTATTAATTTCTCTTTACATTCCGATTAAATCAAGTTTCGCAAACATAAATGAACAAAATTATGAAATTAACAGGATCTTAATTTCTATTTACATCGCGTTCTAATTAAAACAAAAGCCCGCTATTGAATTTAGACGTACATAAATTGGACGGAGTAATATCAAACCAATCCATGTAATAAATTAAAATTAATTAATGTCCATATTCAGATAGGAATATTTTGGGGACATTGAGGAGAACAGTGGACCAGGAAAAAACAAATAAAGCTTTTTGAAGTTGGGGGATGGATCATGGAATATTAGCGGCGGCCGCGTCCGGGGACGTGTGGGTTCAAATCACGGACGAAGAACTTGTGGTTGGGAGCCTTTATCTTTCGGAGGAGAATGTGTTTATGCACCTTATCCGCAGGCTAGCGAGACCTGCGGCCGTATGTGGCACTCGGGACCCAAGCGTCCCACTATCCACTTAACTCCCCCGGTTTTCCCTCATACCTGAAGAGGACAAGCTGGTGCCCGCCCTGTGGCGATTGACCGGCCCATCCCCGGGTCAGCCTGGTGCAGTAGGCCGGAGTTTGCGCCTTAGGAGGACCACCCGAGAAACGAGGTGATCCTCATTGTGGTTGGGAGCCTGGAAGTTGGCGGTGTAATAAAACACCTTTGGTCCTGCAAATGATCTCTCGCCGGTGGTGCCAAAATGCTGTCCTATCGTGACCTATGAAAGTGGCTCGAGTGGCTACTTGTGCACTATTATTATGTAAATTATATAACCATTAGTTGGTTGATCGTAACGATTGGCCACCGTAGTCAAAACTCAGCTTACTTACTTTCTTACTCCGCTGGCTCAGAGACCCGAAGTGGCAAAAAAAAACTCAGTTTACATTAATAAATAAACTTTGCTTCAACAACATTATTATTATAAAGAAGTTCACTTCTTCCATCACCTCTTGACAGTCTTAACACAGGTTTCAATACATTTTAGAACGCGCAAAGTGATTTGAACAAACACCGCCCGAACTGTTGACACACGGGCGCTTTGTCACCGACACTCCACAAAGGGACTCAATCGCTTTTGTACTCACTAAACGAAGTGCTGTCGGATCTGTTTGATATCTAGACTCAGCCAGAAAACGATACTATCAAAGACACCGTCACAAGTCTGAAATTGAACTCCAATGGCTAGCAAGGAATTACCTTAAAGCTATTTTAGCAAGGCATTTAAATAGTTAATTCAACCCATTTATTTGCAAATAAAAAATATTCTACTATCTCTGGACAATGTTCCATCTAGCCCCAAACTAAGCATTAGTTTTTGCTATTTTAAGCGGAAAAAAGATCAATTTTCGCGCCAAAAAGCATACATTATATTTTTTGATTTATTTATGATGCCCAGTTCTTAACCTACATTTAAAAATAATATTGTATGGAAGTTTACGCAAATTTATATTCAGTGAATGCATAAAAATTAAATAAACACGTTATTTCCCCAGCTATTCTCTTAAGGCCAAACAAGAAACAAACATAATTTATCGAAGTTAAATGAAAACTGAAACACTTTCCATGACAAAGTGTGAAAGTTTGTCTAAACCCGGGACAAATAGAGCTGACCCACCAGCCATAACTTAAACATTCCTCGCGCAGCTTGGGATCACTTGGGATGAGGTCTTAGCACACTTTTAACGCGGCGCCTTTGTTGTTAAATATTGAAACAGGTTATTGCTACTTTTTTCTATGCAAATTGAGTTGACAGACATGCACGCAGCCCACATGGTGGTAAGCAAGCGGCTACTGCGGCCTATTCCATTGAGTGATATTTAAACAGGAAGCATCGCTCAATGTTCCGCCACATTGTAAATTTCGCTGATATTCGAGCTTTTTATTCCAAGTTTAGCTCTCAAAATATAAAAATGTTCTAGAGCACTTATTGCTGAGTCTTTGATGTTTTTTGGACACGTTTATCATAATATAGAAAACAGGAATATACTCGGAGGAACAGTCATTTTTCCAATATTTAAACACATCAGAAAAACAAACACAAATCTGTGTTTCATTAATGTAGAATAGCTTAAATTTACTTAAGGCTGTGTAGTTCCGCAGATGCCGCGCGTATGGTTTTTAAAAGCCACCTGAGACATACAAATCAGTGTTTTCAATTCTAAAAAAAATATATGTATCAGTTAAGGATCTGATCTAGTTAAAATCGCATTCAATTACATGTTTTTATAAACTTCACTCGATAGAAAAATATCCCAAAGTTACCCCTTTTTTTAACGATTTTCGTATTTTATGTCTAAGCTCCTGCCAATTAACATTTGAATTTTCACTCAATTATAGCCACTAAATATTTACAGATAAATTCGCAGAGTTTGACTTGATAAAATTAGTGTCTCGTTTACTATGTTTAAAAAACTACGAAATGCGAGCGCGGCGCCATTTTTGGACGTCGCATAATACAGACCTACAAACTTATCTGTTCCGGTGGCCAAAATTGGAACTACGTGAAATACAATGCAAAAACGATATTTAATGACAGTTCTATATAGACAGTAGCGACGCCGCCACCGGAACAGATAAGTTTGTCGGTCTATGCCTCTTTTATGTACTCCCAACCCCCTTTAATGCTTAAATAGAGTTCTAGTTGTAATTAAAAAGGACAAAAGGCCATAAATCCTTCCAGATAACAATGAAACGCAGGTTAACTAGACGTCTTTCAGCATTGTTCAGAGAAGCGGTAAATCCTTAGAGGTAAAGAGAGAGAATCAGTTCATAGAAAACTATATTACCTTGATTCTTTGATTCAATAGTGAATAGAATTCGTTTCGCCGTGAACCGTTAACCAGGCGTTGACGGTGGCACGTATGTACTATCGAGGTCACCCGCGCGTGATCACCCTAAAGGCTAAAATCCTGTGCAGTATTTTCACGTTTACAAGCGCCGCTCCTAAGAAGTCACGATGCGCGTGCACGGTATATTTTTCCAAAAGTGATCACGCGCGGGAGACCTCGATCGTACATTCCATTTAACTTTGCAAGTTAAGTAAGACACAATGTGGTCCAGAGGGGATGTTACACTTATTTCTTTGTAATCCTTGAAGGAGGTTTATAAAACAGGACATAACATTTAATATTTTTTATCTACATCCATACCATAATATGTCTATTTTATATTCAGGAGCGATGAGCAAACGCCCTACATTTAGATATAAGTATCTGTGGCTGCATTGAAATGTTTACATTTTAGTGTCGGTAACCGACACTTTAATTACGTTCAAATTTCAAACGTCTTCTTTAAAAGTAAAAATTAATAGGTTTTTTCGATTATCGAATTAGTCGATTAGTAATTTTATGTTCCATTCCTATACATTTAATTCGATGCTGAAATTATAACAATCGATTTGAGAATCGAAATCAACTCGAGTCTAGATTGTTTATGGATTTTAAAAACTACAAACGTCATTTATTCAAATTGACCTACAAATTATGACATGATTTTGTACTAATTTGCTCATCGATCCTGACTATAAAATAGATATATTATCGTATGAATGAAGATAAAGTTATGTATGTGACTGTACATAATTAGTCATTAAAATACTCATGTGATTCTTTTATGAAACTCACTTCGTTCGTTTCATAAAACCACATTCGTATTTTAATGACCCTCATTATGCAGCAGTCACATAAATAACTAATTTAATTTCGCTTGTCCCGTTAATGCGAAAAGGGCAATTATTTTTATTACTGGAATTCACAGTTTGCTTATACATAATTATACAGACATGGGATACTTTTGATCCCGGAATTGTGGGAGAAGAGGGGGGGGGGGGATAATTGACAAAAGAAATTGCGCGCGGGTGAAACAGCGAAGGCGGCCGCTAATCATAAATAAAAACAAAAAATTCCTTTCGCTGCCTTGAGATTTCGAGACAATAAATAAATCCAAAGTATTCTTCGGCCATTGTCATTTATTGACCTAGGATGTTTACCTCAAAAAAAACCCGCGCACCAGAGGGGATTTATTGCGCCGGCATCAGTATGTGAGAGATGGCACCTATAAATAAAACTTGTGTAATAGAAGACCTGTTTAATTCATGAGGGGCCCGAATCAATGGAGCTCTCAATGTATCAGCTTACATATTTATTTCACCGTGTGAGATGGTAGAGTAAAAAGGAAAAAGTAGTGCCGTGTCAGCTCTAAGCTATTGTATGAATATAATGTGATAATTTGTTCGATTTACTTTTCAATGCCTTCTTTAAACCATAGTGGTCAAAAATCTCGGTTAGCTTTTCAAAACTTAGTATAGAAAGAACTATAATAAATATAAATAATATAAAATAAAATAAAAACATAACATTGGCCGTCTCACTGTTTAGAATTAAACTTAAATAATACTTTCATCACACAGTGAGTGATGTTTTTTTTTATGCAGGTTTGGCATACCAGCTAATCTTGACTCTCTGTACGGAATACAACCGTCTGTTTGAAGATAAACAAAAAATATGACATCCAATCTAATTTTCCAACTACATCCATACCGGAATTTGAATAACGGGTCGGAATGTACGTTTCCTTTGATGTCGACTGTTCGAGAAAGCACTGGTTCATAATCTACGGGAACGTATCCCATTTTAGATTTCAAACGGCAAGGCAATAACGTCGGGGCGGTCACAATTGAACTTATTTACGATACTGAAAGGGAGACTGACCTTTCCTTATTTATGCAAAGGGAAAACTTCCGAACGATTGAGCAAGGTTTGCGTCTCTTTTAATTTATTTACTTGGTTATTCTTGTTGGTCTCGTGGTGAAAGTATAAGGTTTCAATTTAAAGGCATCCACAGTAACCACAATGAGCTACAATTAGTTACAAATCATAAAATATAAAACACGGCAACTCAAATACCCAAATATTAGCAGGTACCAATGTACGAGTATGTACCTGCTAATATTTGGTTATGAAGATCACACTGTAGATATTTTAAACAGCAAAAATAATTATGTTATGTACATAGTACTCTGTGTCGAAATCTGTTTCGAGAACATGATAGCTTTAACTGATAAGTAGACCCATTCAAAAGATACATCTCGCAAGTGAAAGAGATACATCCACAATTATTACAGGGTTATTAGTAGTAGGGTATAATCGTATTGCAAGCTGAAATTGAAGAAATAAAAATATAAACGAATATTAAAAAAAAAACATTTTTTCTTAATACATTTTCACATTTAAAAACCATTAAATACATTTTCTAGCCTCACATTTCACGTGTAGTACCTACTTCAAAGTTTACCTCTGTGAGGAGTTCCGTAATAAATTTGATTCGGAAAACAGGAAGGGTTTTTTCAAAGTAAAATAAATGGAACGTGAATTTCCGCTCAATTAGTTTGTTAAAACATTAAGCGGAATGTTTCCACGTCAACGTGTTCTCGAGCGTCCAATTAAACTTGCAATGGATGTGTCTTTTGCCGCGTCGCAACAAGTCGCCTCCGAAGGGCCCGTGTTATTTACGAGAAGGGACGTCGCATAAACTATGGCTCGTTTTATTTAGACTTGAGACAGTAGTGAGCCTTAAATTTTACTTAAATATGAATATGGACACAATGACAAAAGATAACGTAACGATTAACTAAAAATGTACCTGCGGTAGCATGCGGTGTGGCTAAGGTGACAGTGACGTAAAAGAAGCAAAATGACTGAAGTTTTGTTGTATTCGACGTAACAAAAAACTATCTCCCGCCCCACTCTGATTTATTTGTTTATTATTCATAGTTTGCAGAAAAATATTTTCTGCGAGCGTTTATGCAGACCTTAGAATACTTCAAATTACTTACCTGAGTTCTTCTCATAATGACAGATGAAGAAGTGTGATTGTCTCCACCTAACGGTATTTCGCATAAAATCTCCAGTCCCTGTAACAAAACAAAAGTCACATATAAACTTATCATAACAACAAAAGTAGTAGTATTTTTAAATGGCAACATAGTTCTTTTTGTGAGATCTGTCATCTAAAGGGGGCTTCGTCGTTTGACCCCGGTCCTAAAATGCCCGTTCAGCTGAGGAAGTACCTCTCACAGAAGACCGACGTGTGAGCTGTTCATCATTTCAGCCAAACGACGTCCACTGCTGGACATAGGCCTCCCCCAAGGATCTCCAAACCGATCGGTCCTGCGCCACCCGCATCCAGTGGATTCCGGCGATCTTTATGAGATCATCGGTCCACCTTGTGGGAGGCCTACCACGGCTGCGTTTCCCGGTACGTGGCCACCACTCGAGGACCTTTCCGCCCCAACGGCCATCAGTCCTCCTAGCAATGTGTGCTGCCCACTGCCACTTAAGGCTCGCAATTCTTTGGGCAATGTCGGTGACCTTGGTCCTTCTGCGGATCTCATCATTTCTGATGCGATCACGCAGGGAGACTCCAAGCATCGCCCTCTCCATTGCCCTTTGCGCGATTTTGAGCCTTTTTATGCGGCACATTGTAAGTGGCCACGTTTCTGTTATATGTGAGCTGTTTCTAACTAGTAATACGTTTCGTTTGGTACATACGAATGTTACACAGGCTGGCTTTCACTTTCCTTTCCTCCTCATCATACCATTCATTATAATATTTTCCCTACCCTAGCTCTATTCCTTATTTTTTTATATTGTAGGGGGCAAACGAGTGAGTGGGTCACCTGATGGTAAGTGTTCACCGCCGCCCATAAGCACCCGAGACCCCCGTGACACCCCCCCGTGCGGTCGCAAGTGCGTTACCCGCCTTTACTTTATTTTATGCAAGACTTTTCTTGCTAGTATAAATATTGCATAGAAGCAGAAGTGCACAAAACCCACTTAATTCTCTAGACCAGCCGCACAATCCATAAAACTATGACACGCCGAAACAAACTCCAACAAACAAACAAAAAACACCAACTCCTAGATTTGAATGTATGTACATATTAAGCGAACATTACGCATCCTTTTGTGCGGACAAAGGGTGGTTCTACTTACGAGGGCAAAAAGGGTCTCATTACGAGAGGTCTTTGTGCCGCACTTAAGGTCTAACCGGAGATGTATGAAGTTGTTGGGTCATACTGTTGATTACCACGACAACGGACTCGGCCACAAGATGGGTAATAAACGGTCACATTTTGCCTTTTAAAAAGTGTACAAAAGAGTTCATTGTTAAACTTACTTTACGTCCAAAAAGGAAGAAAAAACAGTACGATCTATAACAACAATAATGTCCTCCTAGCAGAGTTTTCAGCTACGGCAACCAATCTTTAAGATGAACCAACAACGCAGAATATTATATTACATGTGTAAAATCTATAATACTATATCATGAATTTTATAGTAACTCTATTACGTTTTCACGCCTTACCGCCGATCTCAATAACATACCGACAGTTATCAGTAACCAGCTACCAGAGTTTTTCCGAAACGTCAAACCTTACTGTTACTGCCGTTTCAACAAGGGCCTGACATGATTTGATAGAGTGAGATAGTCTTATTGAGATTCCTATAAGAGAAAACAAATAAGAGTGCCATGTTTTTATCTCTATCACCGACCGGACTTTTTTTCATAGTCAGGTTATAGGCCGATTGTCAAATTATAGGCAAAACAAACAAATGGGATATGTCAAGTGCACAAGAAATTAAAGAATTTGTGGATTAATACCTAATTTATTCATAAGATTTATAAAAAACCGAATGTGTAGTGTTTGTGCCTAGCATACATAATGGGAGGGTGTTCAATATTTGGCTGCAAAAGCAACAATCAAAGAAAAGAAGCGGGTGTTACATTTCATACGTAAGTACACTGTTTTATATATTTTGATCACGTATTTCTTTCTCAAATCTAACAGGAACCCAGTTTCTGAGCTAAATCATTAGTTATATCATGAAAAACTTGAGAAATGGGAAATATCTAAGAAATATTTGTAAATATAACCTCTGAAACATTTGACATGTAAACCGGTAAAATTACGTATTACATATTTACGATAGAAGCCAGCTTAGCATAGACGTCTACTTAAATTAGTAGAGTTATAACACTTCATAATTCGATTTCCGGATGCCTACCATACAGAAAAATTACCCCAAAAATTACCCCATATTTCAGGGAATTTTAAGCGATTTGATGTTTCCAGATTTCCGACGGATGATAAAACTCGTGAAAAATGGATAGAAGCAACTGGAAAAAAGAATTGGGTACCACATAATAATTTGTTCTAAACTTATAGCATCTCCCTTTGCCGGCCTCGGGGGTTTAAAATGTCTTATGAAAAAAATTGTAAATGTAGTTATAATAAGTTTTCAATAAAGAAATTACCTGTTTTCAATTAAAGTTTATCATTTATTTCCATTAACCACACAATCTCATATCAAATCCTTGAGTGAAACCCTATTTGATCTGATATTGATCGACAATTAATTCGTAATTGTAAACTATATTAAATTTTTTGATAGTTTTTCGTAACTATCAAAAATTCAATATAGTTTATCACAAAAATAGTGGTCGATCGGATTTTCGCGCTTTCGCTTGCGATACTATTAGCGAGTCAAAATATTGACTTTCACTCACTACGGAATTCGAATACTGCAACGTTTCTGACTACATTTGATGGTAAAATTTTGCGTTCATGGCAGCCCCATATTTTGACGTCATAATATGTCTATCTCTTACACCCGGTCGCTTGGTGGCATATCTATAAAAAATATACTAAATCTATGCGTTTCAATAACAAACTTGTAGTCACGATGACATAAGCTATCCACGGATAATTTCGATATCTCTGGTTAAACGTATCCCTCCGAAGCGTTCTGTTTTAGCATCTTAAAAAATGGCTGTACGATTAATATATGATATTTATTTAAATTTTTTATATGGGGATATTACTTTATGTAGTAATTTACTTTTTTTAAACGTCTTTTTATAGTATTATTTATAAAAAGTTAAGATTTAATAAAAAAAAAACGATTAAATACTTACGAGCTTAAAACAATAAAACGCACATTGACATATTAACACTCGCGGTTCTTTTGAATTGAACTTTATAAATTTCGTTTGTTGAAACAACTTTGTTTGAAAGTAATCTGTGTTTGAATCTTTAACATACTAATTTTTAAATTGAACAGAAGATGGCTGAACAAGTGAGTAATTACTTATAACATACTCATTTTCTTGTCAATTTCATTTAATATGAGTGGTAAAATGTTTTCTTTTTGTTTTCAGATTAGGGCGAAAGCGCTGGGCAAGGACAGCATTGTGCTCCTGCTCAATTTGATTTCTAGCCACAAAGTTATCACTTCCAAAGTCACAAATGCGACAAACAACAAATTGAAAGAGGAGGCCTGGAAATCAATTGCGCAGGAGCTCAGCGCTTTGACGGGGGAGATGCGACGTCCTGACCAACTCCGCCTTAAATGGGAGAACTTAAAAAAGGCTGCTCGAAAGCGAAGTGCATTTATTCGCCAAAATAACCTGAAGGTCTGTAATTCTAGGCATAGAGAAATATTTTTTTGTTAATTTTTGTTGTCCTCAACTTTGCTTTAAATTTGCAGACGGGAGGTGGGAAGGCCTTCATCCCCCCAGGTGAAGTTCTAGACAATGTAGCATCTATGTTAGGTGCTACATGCGCAGGCTTCTCCGTGGTGTTTGGCGGGGATGGTGCCTTTGAAGCAGCTGCCTTCGAAGTCCCAATCCAAGATGCTATAGTCGATGTGCCTGATTTGGAGCCACTACCAGAACCTTTGTTTGAAAAGTTTTGAAGCAGGGAGTGGAACGACTTGCACATCTAAAAAATTTGTTTTTAGTAACAGCAAAACCTGTAAGTTACATGCTTATAACTCTAGTAACTAATATACGAGAGCTTCAGATTAATGTTCTATTTTATGTAATGGGTTTGGATTGCATAGTTTGTGTGATGAAGGAATAACAAATTTTATTTTTACAGTAAATAAACGAAGAAAGCTCTCCGAGGAAGTCCAAAGAGCCCAAAGAGATAAGGACTTGGCATTGGCAGATTATTTTCAGGCCAAAAAGGAAAAAGTTATATTAGAATCAAGAAAATTACAATTAGAAAATAAGAAATTAGAACTAGAAAATAAAAAATTAGAATTAGAATGTTTAAAAATAGAATCAGAAATAGGCCAACAAAAATAAGTTATTAAAATTTTAAATTCCAGCCAAGAGCTGTCCAAACCAAGAGGTATAGTTCCTCTTTTTTACCCCGTGAAGTATGGAATGCCCTGCCGGCTCATATAACGTATCTGTTGAGTTTCTTGCCGTGCCTCTTCTCAAAAAGCCATTCTTTTTTCTAACATGCAAAAGAATTTACATTGCTGAATAAATTACTTCATTTCATTAATATTGCCAACATTATAATTGTTGGTGTATATTTATGTGCAAGTTATGTATGTAAATAATATTTTAAATTTTTAGGTTTGTATTAAATAAAGAAAGTATGTACTTTAATAAGCTTTGTTTTTTTTTAATATTAGCCCGCTGTAATGCAAAACAGAAAATACTTTGATAGAATTATATATCTGCAGAGCTATTTTATGTATTATACATACCTTTAGCTTAATTTCAATTTATAATTTACTTCAATAAAGAAACACAATTTGTATTTTATAAATGAAACAGTGTTTATTTAATTCACATAAATTTGTCTTTCAATTTCTACTTGCATGAACAATATTAAAAAAATACATTATCAACTTTTTTTAGATTTGATAATTTTTAGACATTATAAAATAATGATAGTACTATATCATCAAGTTTACTATTATCTAATAGTGGTTTATGAGTATTTTTGGCAATAAATCCTTCCCATATTCAATGAAAAAAGTTTCTCTTCTTTATGTTGTCATCACTATCTGCACAATTTTGGTAAATCACTGAATTTTCATGCCTGCTGTGTCCAGCTCCCATGAATGATAATTGCCATTTTGCCATGATTTTATGCATTGGGCACAATGCTTGTATCTGTTGCGGACTTTATTGGAGTATCGAAAGCTACAGCTAGCAGAATTATTGTCGCCGATGTACTTCCAGTGCAATGTGAAGATGACATCTTTGGAAATAGGTGGCTTATTGGTGACAGTGCCTATCCCTGTACATCATACTTATTAACACCACTGCTCAATCCGGAAACTGTGGCAGAAAATCGTTACAATGAAGCACATATCAAGACTAGAAATACAATAGAAAGGTTTGTATTACAACCTACTTGTGTTTTTTAAATGTAATATTTGCACATAAGTTACTGACTTATGATTTTTTTTAGATGCTTTGGTGTGTGGAAAAGGCGGTTTCCAGTGCTGTCATTAAAAATCCGCCTTGCATTAGAAACAACACAAGCTGTTATCATTGCTACTTCAGTATTACACAACATTTGTCGGCTAAATAATATTTCTGATATGGAACCTGAAGTAGAGATAGTGTTTGAGCAATCGGATATTGCCCCAATTGACGGAGTAGCTCACCAACAAATTTCTGAAAATGAAGTTTGTGATTAGTAACTATAATATATGTTAAATAATCTTAAAATGTGATCTCTTTTATGTTGTCATCACTATCTGCACAATTTTGGTAAATCACTGAATTTTCATGCCTGCTGTGTCCATCTCCCATGAATGATAATTGCCATTGGCTGCCAATGGTTCAAATAAAGCGAACAAATTTCTGAAAATGAAGTTTGTGATTAGTAACTATAATATATGTTAAATAATCTTAAAATGTGATGATAAAAGTTTACGGTACATACCAATTACTAAAGTAATTGTTTATCAAATGTTGTCTAGCACTATGATGTTGGTGAGCTACTCCGTCAATTGGGGCATTATCCGATTGCTCAAACACTATCTCTACTTCAGGTTCCATATCAGAAATATTATTTAGCCGACAAATGTTGTGTAATACTGAAGTAGCAATGATAACAGCTTGTGTTGTTTCTAATGCAAGGCGGATTTTTAATGACAGCACTGGAAACCGCCTTTTCCACACACCAAAGCATCTAAAAAAAATCATAAGTCAGTAACTTATGTGCAAATATTACATTTAAAAAACACAAGTAGGTTGTAATACAAACCTTTCTATTGTATTTCTGGTCTTGATATGTGCTTCATTGTAACGATTTTCTGCCACAGTTTCCGGATTGAGCAGTGGTGTTAATAAGTATGATGTACAGGGATAGGCACTGTCACCAATAAGCCACCTATTTCCAAAGATGCCATCTTCACATTGCACTGGAAGTACATAATATAAGCAAATAAATTGATATTCTCTATAAAAGATACATAGTAATAATATGTAATAATAAAATAGTATAAGTTTTACATAATTACTTTTAAATACAGAGTTGTTAAATATTGTGGCATCATGAGCAGACCCTGGCCACCGAGCAACTACATTCATGAACAGTAAATCTGCATCACAAACTCCTTGGACATTCATTGAGAATATACCTTTTCTGTTCCTGTATTCTTCTCCTACATTTGAATCTAAAACAGAATTATTTCTTGTTTTTTATGATGTAAAATAGTGGGTAAGAATTATATTTATAGGGTTTTACTTACCAGGTGATTGTATGGGTATATGTGTACAATCAACTGCACCAAGTACTTTGGGAAATCCTGCAATGGCATGAAAGGCTGGCTGCGTGTTTTCCAACACTTTAATATATTCCGAGTACAGTCCAGCTATTGCACGAGATACATCGGCGACAATTCTGCTAGCTGTAGCTTTCGATACTCCAATAAAGTCCGCAACAGATACAAGCATTGTGCCCAATGCATAAAATCGAAGGGTCAGCAATAGTTGATGAAGAGGTGATACGCCATGATTTCTAAAAGATAATGATTACTCGATTATAGACACATGAAATGGTTACATGCACAATTCCGTGGCTGGCGTGAATACATTGATAAGTCGACTTGCATGATTTTTTTTTTATTGGCTCATTGGCTTCATATGGCCATGACACACCCCTGAAAAAAAATTCAGCTCAAAATGCTGAAAAAAGGCTGTAAAATTGCCGTCGTTCACAACTGAATAACTACATTTTTGCTGAACACCATCAGACATATTGACTTTTCAAATAATATTTTTACATAACACTATGAATAAAGATTCACAACTCGATTTATCAATGTATGGTCAGTTCATATCACAATGCACAAAAATATACAACTAGACTTACTCATTTACGAATTTCATACACAAATTAACATAAATTGACAAGTTCAGGTATTAAGTTAGGACCGGTTAAAATAGGTTGAATCAAAGGTTGTTAAGTCGAGTTGTCAAGTTATTCCCGCGTAATGCCAGCAACTTCAAACGTGATATGTTTAATTGTTAAAATTCAAACCACAATTTATGTACATTCATGATTTAAATGTACATACTTGCCAAATTTTGTTTAGTTTTAAAACGTTCAAAATCAAAATAAAAAAATTTGATTTACGGCGAAAATATGAATAATATCTACATAATGAAGATATTTTAGTTATCAATTCGTGTTTTTTAAAAAAAGCCTTGTAAAAAATATTTTTTTTCTTAATTTTTTAACATATTATATATTTTTTACTTTCAATTGAGAAGAGAAAAGAGATGGAAAATTCCCCAATCGAATTTTTATGTGGGTTTTTTCTTTTTATGAAAGAAATTGAATTAGTTGCTTGGAACGAATTTGTTGAATCAAATAATAAAAATAAAATTATAGTAATGGTGAATGGTAGTACGTTACGTTCAATAACTCTGGTAAGTAATGGGACGTATGGAAAGATGATTTGTAGCCGTGGACGTATATAGACGAATGGAGTAAATGCCCAGTAAATGTTTTCAATTTACACCCAACATAGACCCAAAACAGCATTTATTTTACTTGCAAATATAACAATAATATATATCTCTCTATCTACATTATATTCCGATTCGACGAGTCATTTGGTGTAATGGCCAGAAGTCGGCTATTTCACCAAAGCCAAACCCATACTTCAAGACCCTAGAACTTAGTACATGAATTCTTTATAATGCGTAAGTTTCCACTAAGAGGGGGTTTCACCCCTTAAGGGAGTAAAAAAAGGATTCATAGTTTGTATGAAACTTCATCTCTTTTTTTATTCTAAGTCAGTTAGCAGTCAGATACGCAGCCCACCTGATGGTAAGCGGCCACTGTGGCCTATTTCATTGAGGGACACTTCAGCAGGAAGCATCGTTCAATGTTTTAGTTTTATAGATTTTTACTTCGGTGTCAGTTTAAAATAAAAAGTGGTTTTTGATAATCCAGCCCCAAGGCAGATAAAGAGGGGTTTAAAAATATAATTTGAAATTTTACCAAATTTTTTAGAATGTGTGAGTTTCCACTAAAAATGGGTATTTGAATATTTCACCCCCCGAGAAAATTAAAAAGGGGGTGAAGACTTTGAACTTTAAATTTTGTACAGGGGTGCTTCATTATGTGTAAGTTCCACTAATAGGGGGTTATGGAAGTTACCTCCCAGGGTCAGTTTCATCTTTATTTGTATAGAGTAAACTTCCACCCGCCCTATAAAACAGTATGAAACCCATAGACTGACTGACCAATTGACTGACAATCATTGCCCAGCCCAAACTACAAGACATAGGCACTTGAAATTTTGTACTGGGATTCTTTTTAATGCGTAAGTTCCCCCTTAGGAGGGTAATTTTTGGAAATCCACCTCCTAAGTGGGTAAAAAGGGGTTAGGAAGTTTTTATAAAACTCTGTAATTTTAAAAGTAAGTCTTGTTTACATGTATATTTTTGTTTCGGTGTCAGATTCAAATACAAGAGGATTTTAGGAAAATACACCCCCCAAGGGAGGTTGCAGAGTCAAATTGAAATGAAAATTTGAAATTTCGTGCAGGGGTTACATAAAATGTGTAAGTTCCCACTAAGAGAGGGTTTTTAAATATTTCAGTTCTTTGGCAACCTCCAAAAATCCCTCTTATACCTTGTAAAATCTAGCATGATCCCTTCGACAGCTGTCATCGGTTTGACAGGCGTATAGTTTCCAAAGATCCTGATTTAATTGACGTTTCTTTTTATGAATTTTACATAAACCTAAAAAATACTGATTGTAAGAGCATTTACCCAGACATCGATGAAGTGAATCCTGATCTAGAAAAAGAAAACTAAATACTTTTTAATATGGAAAAGCAAAAGAATCTGAGGTAAAAGAAGAAGAAGAAGATCATAAAATTGAGAAAAGAAGAACAAAACATAAATATACTGACTTTTTAAGAGAAAATAAATTTCCAAGCTAAATGCCTATCTTAAAGATGTTATTTTGTCAAAAATTGGATAAAATGTTAATAAAACAGGTTCTGAAAAATAATCTTATGTCTTAAAAGTGTAACTGAAAAAGTGTTAAAACTGAAAAAGAAACTGAAAAACTGAAAATTGTGATTAAATTTAATGTAACTTGAAGCAAATTATCCATAATATATGGTGAATAACTTGATAAGTCGTTGGTGAATGAATTGACAAGTCTTTTTCAAAGAAAACTACACTGAATTATGCAATGAGGCTTACACCGTTCGAAAGATCAGAAAAAAATACCTATATTCAAAGGCACAGCCATTTTATTACATAATATCCTGATTTACCAGGCGACGCCAAACTTTAAAACTGCCGCCCTGTAAAATTGCAATTTTAGACTTGTCAACATATTCACGCCAGCCACGGAATTATTATTTATATAATGTTGAGATAACTTTTTACTCACCGGGAAGATGTTACTCTTAAAGATGGTAATATTTTTATTAATAATTGATCAACACTCGTTTTATTTAACCTAAACCTAAAAGTAAATTCAGCATCTGAAAATTTGCTGTAGTAGTTTACTCTACTATATTCCCTGTATTCTACAGGTCTTAAAGAACTTGGGGAATCAAATAACCCGGCTTCATACATATCATTATCACTATCGTCACTGAACAAGCTCATTTTTATTTATTTTATAATATTGTTGTGTTTTCCAACTCTTACTTTTACTGCCAAACCAGACACAGAACAAACAGAGATTCAGGGTTGCCAGATGTAATTTTCTATTTCTCCCCAAATTTAAAATAATTTTTCTCCAATACGATACTATTTTCTTTAGTTTTACCCAAAAGCCAAAAACCAAAAAAAACACCGATTTGTTTTTTTGCCCGTGGTTCTATGTCGTTTTTCTACTGATAATAACCAAACTACCTACTAACAATAAGGTCGAAAAAACTCAAAATCAGTTGGTTACGGCCGCGGCATTTTAAATATGACACTTTCCCCTCGCCTCACCTAGATTCGCGAGATTCTGGATGGGGAATAGTCAAAAATTTTAATAGACGCGTTCGTAAAATTTTTCTCTAAACATTTCTCCAAAGTTTCTTTTTCTCCAAAATTTCTCCAGGAGCCAAATTTTTACCCAGAATTGCGAGAAAAATACCCAATCTGGCAACCGTGCAGAGATTATCGCCCGAATTCGAGAGATAGAATTTTTTTGACAGATGGTATTTTATTTAACTGACAGTTGTCGGTTTGTACGTTATTGAAACGCTTTATGTCATTTTTCTATGGCTCTGCATATCTACGGTAAGCAGTTTGCCCTCCCAACGGTAGATTAAAGTCAGAGATATAAATTCCGATCTATCTTTCGTTATTGAAACGCAAAACTGACGTAACAGCTACTGTCGGTAGCCAATTTAACAGATTGTTACAGATAGATAGGTTATTGAGATCGGCGGTTAATCACTAAATCGATTTTAATACTGACACAGGCTAAACCTCGGGAAGGGACCAAAGCTGGTTCTATTTCCCGAATAAGGCTCAAATTTCCTGAAATAACAGAAATACTGTAAAAACACTTCCTACTCAGATTGTTTAAGAGCTGGAGAGTAACATGCAATGCTTGTTATTGTGTATGTAGTCCGGGTGAGCAGAAGCCTTTTTTTTTTTCTCGGAGGAGAATGCGTTTATGCACCATAACCGCAGGCTAGCTAGACCCACGGCCGTGTGTGGGACTCGAGACTGGAGCGTCCACTACCCACTAAACTCCCCCGGTTTCTTCTTCACATCCGATTAGGACGAGCCGGTGCTAGCCTTATGGCTATTGACCAGCCCATCCCCGGGTACCCCGACTCGAGAGGCCTCAAGTCAGGGTGGCGCCTAGGGAGGGCCACCCGAGAAACTAGGTGACCCTCAGACTTGGCTCGAGCGACCTGTGCAATGCGGGCGTTGGGGGGCTACCCCCGCCCGCAGGTCAACCCTCAGGCCGGAGAAAGCGTGCTAAGTGAGCTCGCCTTCTCCGGCCTGGCCGTCTACGCCGGAGGGGAGCAGCGAGAGGGTCCTCCTCGCGGTGTGAGCAGGAGCCTAGTATTGTAATATAATAATTTATTTCATTGATATTAAAATCTACTTTCCTTTAATCATCTATACACCTTGTTTTAAATTCAGAAACCCTTTGGTATACTACAAACCACGGCGTAAAAAGACGGATTGCTTTATATTTTCAACCCTGTGTTGACATTAATTTTGCCGGAGAAAACCCTTGAGTGGGGAGACGAGTCTTAAGTGATTTTACGTACTATCGGCTTCAATAGTTAACATTTTATCTTGGCGTTCAAAAGAAAATTTACTTTATTACATAGAGAAATAACAACTTTATTACATTCAAATAAAGCTTGATTTGGAGTGCCAGTCAAATTTGTCTGATAACCTGGTAGTTACTTAGTTTATTTATAAATGTCAAAATAAATATTGATCGCTTTGGTGCCTAACATATTTGTTGGAGCTGACTGTACATTTCTAACTGATGTACCTCAACAGGCTTTGTATTGTTGAATCACGAATTATTCAAGAGCAGACAGAATACAGGCGTTTCTCAAACTGGTATTGTATTGTTATTGTAGACAGATTTGAAACCGATTTACAAATAACATATACTGGAGTACATTAATACGAAGCTAAAACTGATTGACATTATTCACAATTTAAAAAAATATCATGTTCTAAAAATATCAAACTAGAATAAGGGCTGCCAACTTATGTAGTTAGTAAAGCTAAGTTTATCTAAAAATCTAGACACGCGGCAGCGTGTCAAGCCAAGTTCAAGCAAAGGAACGGGCTAGCCAGCGCCAAGGTATATTTACACGAACCATTTGGTGTCACTTTTGACCCTTCTATAACTCAAAACCTATTTAACGTAAACATATGAAACTACGCGACTTTAATAAGATCCATGAAGACACCTAGGAGCCCAAATTTCATGAAGCTAGCTCAAACGGTCATAAAGATATGAAGGTCAAAAAGTCGTAAAAATTAGTACTGACTGACTGACTTATAGTAGCAAAACCTAACCTACTTCCAGATGACCTAGAAGGATGAAATTTGGAATCCAGCTTGGTAATTGTATGTAACCGTAGGAAAAAGTCGAAAAATAGAAAAAAGTTAAAGAATAGGGGGAAGAGGGGGGTCACCCCCCCTATTTTGAAACTTTTTTCTATTTTTAGATTTTTTCCTACGCTTACACACGATTATCGAGCTGGATTCCAAATTTCATACTTCTAGGTCATCTGGAAGTAGGTTAGGTTTTGGTACTATAAGCCTACTAAAACCTAACCTACTTCCAGATGACCTAGAAGGATGAAATTTGGAATCTAGCTTGGTAATTGTGTGTAACCGTAGGGAAAAATCTGAAAATAGAAAAAAGTTTAAAATTAGGGGGGGAGGGGGGGCGGTTTCCCCCCCATTTTTTTACTTTTTTCTATTTTTAGATTTTTTCCTACTGTTACACACCATTACCCAGCTGGATTCCAAATTTCATCTTTCTAGGTCATCTGGAAGTAGGTTAGGTTTTGCTACTATAAAGCAGTCAATCAGTACTAAAACCTAACCTACTTCTAGATGACCTAGAAGGATGAAATTTGGAATCCAGCTCGGTAATTGTGTGTAACCGTAGTAAAAAATCTGAAAATACAAAAAAGTTAAAAATTTGGTGGGGAAACCCCCCCCTCTTCCCCCTTTTTTTATTTTTTTTCTATTTTTAGATTTTTCCCTACGGTTACACACAATTACCGAGCTGAATTCCAAATTTCATCTTTCTAGGTCATCTGGAAGTAGGTTAGGTTTTGCTGCTATAAGTCAGTCGGTCAATACTGGGGCCCCATACATTTTTTTTTATTGTAGCGTTGGAATTGAAACTATTCCAATTTGTTATGTATTATTAAATTTTGCTTTAGAACAGAAATAAAAAAATAAAGTTAAGTCAAAAAATAAGTGGTGTCCCCATACAAAAAACTTGTAATACGCGCTAAACAACCGGCCAACGCGATGGTGCGTGTCGTCGGCGGCGCATGGCACCACATTAAATCTCAATACTTGCCTAGTTCTCTTTACAAAAAGTAATGATATCCCACCAAAAACATAAATGTAAAAAAGGAAAGCCAAGTTCAATACAAAAATTATGTTTGGCTGTGGGCTTCGCCGCAAAAAGAATGGAGATCTTAATGAGTGCCAAGTTCTATGATCTTAAAGTAGGTAAGATTTGACTTGGCCAGTTTTTATCAGAATTAATATATTATATGTTGAATAACTTTAATGACTGATATAATGAAAACTGGCCAAGACAAATCTAACCTACTTTAAGATCATAGAACTTGGCACTCATTAAGATCTCCATTCTTTTTGCGGCGAAGCCCACAGCCAAACATAATTTTTGTATTGAACTTGGCTTTCCTTTTTTACATTTATGTTTTTGGTGGGATCAAAGTTTCTTAATTTATACATTTATTAAAAAAAAGCCAGACATCGAAGCAGCAAGCTCAAGCAATCTTCTGCATGCTACTTTTAAAGAGTAAAAAGTGTCCCTCAATGGAATAGGCCGCAGTGACCGCTTACCATCAGGTGGGCTGCGTGCCTGTTTGCCAACTGACGATGTATAAAAAAACACTTTATGGCCAGACGATAAAACAGTTTAGGAATACTGGCACGAATATTTTACCATTTACATTCGAAAAGTGCCGCTCAAAAAGTCTAGAGAGAAGAGGCTTCTCAAAGGCGAAAGAAAAATATTTTTGCTAAAAATCTGTCGAATACAATCTAAAAATACAATTGATTCTGGCAAGGACGATCAATGAATGAGATTGTGCTTTCTAAAATCGTACCTATTCTTTTTCATTATTTCGAATCTATCTACGCCTCAATAATCTCTAGTTATGCAACAAATTCGAAAGTAACTTTGTATGCTTGTTATGTATTCACACTTAAGCTAATAGGTAAGCGGATCCGGATAATACTCAGTTTCCATGGGATAAGAGGACAGAAGTTTTTATTGCCCTTCTTTCACGTTGAAACGGAGCGACAGATTGACGTAATTTTTAGTATAGCGATAATTTGAGAGATGGAGAGACACAGTCATATGCTTTTTAATATCGGAAAAACTTCACGTTCCTGCGATATAGCTTCAATCTTCATTATTACTTTTGGCTAGTAAATAATAAATGTAAGAGGAAAAGATTTCACTTTTATAGCAAATTTGTCTATAGAAAAATAGAATAAAAAGATAGGTAAAAAGTTTACCTTCTTAAAACTCTTTATCTTTGAACTATTCACAGAAAGGCACTTAAGAAAAAGTATTGCTTTAAGTTCACTCGAGTTTTCGCCATCAAGATAACGGTTCCGTATCACCCCAAATGAAAGGTCAATTAAAAGATAATATTTGATCTGTAATGAGCAATTTCTTCCGTCTTCTGTCCGGGATTATGGTTCAGTGAGGGTTTCCTATCTAGTCGGCGGCGGTATAAAATTAAACACATCTTTAATTAAAACAAACAAGCTTGTTTTAATTAAATAATTGTTTAATTTTACATAAAATAAATTAATATCGCTTTTAAAATTATTTTAAAATCGCCAATATCATACTTTATCAAATAATTCAATCCTATCATTTATATAGACAATGGCAGTTATAGCACCTTGTTGAATCCGACCTCATAACTTCTATATTTTCTAGATAGCCAAATTACCTAAGGCAGAAATATTTCGAGATCTGATGTCTTAAGAATTTTGCTAATAATATGTAGTGTTCACACTACAATAACTCAACCTACAGAGAACTAGACAATTCCAGTATTATTATTTTTTTTTTTATATAAAAAGGGACCGTTTTATTTGATAGTAAGTGATCCGTACCGCCTGCTACTAGATCTTAAATGCGTTGCCTTCAACAAAAATATCTGCTTTGTTTTTATTAAAAGCATTACAGTATTTTGCTTTGTATCGTTAGCTCCCTCGAGACACAGAACCCTAAAAAGTCGGAACTTGTTCAAAAGAGCCGCAGTCACCAGTGGAGGCCCCAACGGGCCAGATTATGATAATTTATAAAGCCCTGCCTAATTTGAATTCGTCTCATTGTCCCCCGGATGATGCTCGCGAGACCTAAATAATACTCATTCACTTTTGTATTTAAACGTCAAAAGCTGTTCGGAATTATAAAGTAATTTTACTTCCGCTAAAATGTTGATCCTTTCTGACATCTTCCGGGATTGGAGAAGAAGTCTCTTAGGAAGAAATAATGGTTGAAATAAAATAAAAAATTCGAATGAATTAGCGGCTTATAATGTTTGAACTTTGAGTTTATTCCAAATATCTTTGCCGTAAGGCGAGTCGGTACCATCCACCCCGTTGCCTATACGGGCTTACCCTAACATTCATATTAATAAGTATAAACACAGGTCGATGCTTACCGCTACAGCAGTGTCAATCAGCAGGTAGAGTGGCTTGTACGCGTTAGCAACTCTTGCGCAGTATACAAATATCCTGCGCCCGCACACCTTCAGCGCTTCGATCACCACCTGACGACATAAAACAGATTTTGTTCAAAATATTAGCTTAGCTCAAAAAGTACTTTCTCTAGGTAACCTTCTAATCAGGAAGGCAATATCAGTTAGGAAGAAGGTAGAAATACGAAGAGCAATCTGGTCATCTTCCCAATCTTCCCTGTTTCAGTTCTTTTATATTTCTAAGTGAGGTTTGTGGTTTGAATTTCGCCCCACACCTTTGAATTTTTCTATGTGCGTATTTTGACTATTGAAAGGGCTCATCGCACCTTACTTAAGATAATGTATTTAAAAAAAAGAACATTCTCAACCCAAAGTCTTTACCAGATCAGTAAATTGTTATCAGTAAAAAAACTTTATATCTTAGGGTTAATATTAAACAAGCATAAAACTTTGACATAATTATGATCCAGGCATTAAATATAGAAGTAACGCTCGCAAGTTCAAAGTAGCAGTCACTCCCAAGGTTAGAACAGAGTTTGCTAGAGTTCAATATGAATTCCGATCATCTCACTTATACAACAAAATAAATAAAGAACTGAATATACAGTGGTGGACATATAATTAAAGACACCCTTGATGTTGACTACGTACAACAAAATAAACGGTATTTAGAGACCCATATAAGTATTAATTCCATATTTATTGGTTTTCATACGTACACTGTTGTCGTATTTTTAAAATGCGGACAGAAAAAAAGTTATTAAAGCAATATTTTAGTCTTATTTCCTTTTTTAAATGTAACACAAACTTTGTCGATACATTTTTCGCTGGTCAGCTAATTAAAGACAGTGCGTATTTCATGTTCTAAAGCTAGCATAACCATAAAAGGAGCTCTTTAACTTTTTCTACTATGCAGATTTTATCCTGACAAGCATAAACTAGTTTAGATTTAAACTTGCTTTAAGTATTTATTGTGATAAAAATGAATTAGTATGGGAAAGGGAAAAGGTTGCGATTCTCCCTAGTAAAGTAAGAAAAAAAAAAATTATATCAAATGTTGGTCGGACAGTACATTAAAAGATCACTAACGATGCTCTAAAATATGGTTATAGACGATATCCGGAATTTTAAGAAGTTTTATACGGTTCACATGCCTAGGAAATTTTGACCGAGAAAAACAACCACCTCAAAAATAGCATCATTTGATTAAAAAAGACCTATCAAATGGCTCAAAAGTCATGCTTTATGAAGTATTTGGTGTAGAGGGGTCTAAAGTAGTATCTAACAGAACGATTAGAAGGAAATTATGGAAGTCACCCTTTTTTGAAAGATTTTTTCTAAGATCCTTCGTTTGAAGGAATAAAAAAAGTAGGTACGTAGGTAGTACGATTTGCCCAAAAATATTCACATTGGGACAGAAACTCTGAGAAAAAATGTGTTTATTTCAGAAGAACTTTAATTAATATGGTTAACTCTAAAGGAAAAGTTTAAGTTAGGCGTCCCCCAAATAAAAAAATGCATCCAAAGTACACAAAGATAACAGTCGAACGTTGAGGGGGTAATACAAAAATTTTAGGATATTTTGCTGATAAAGATGTGAGACCTAATAAAAAAAATACAAGGTAGCAGGAATAAATTTATTAAAGGAGTATTTTAGAAAAAGTCTTGTTCCTTACGCCAATGAACATTTGCCGGTGATATAGACTTTTTAACACGATAACGATCCCACACTTCAGCAGGAGTCAAAGAATTGCTAAGGAGCCAATAAGTAACAGTTTTAGATTAGCCACCGTACTGTCCCGACACTAACCCGATCGAAAACATGTGATCTAATGTAAAGAAAATCAAACGAAAAAATCATACAAGTAATGTTCATCAACTTTACTCGACGTTTAAAACGGCATGGGTGCAGATTTCGATTCAAACCTGCAATAATTTGAAGGCATCAATGCCTAGGCGGGGTTGGACTTTTATTGCTGCTAAAGGACATGCGACAAAATATTAATGTCTTTTTTTTATGTTTTTAAAATACGTCCAAAATGTATTAAAATCAAGTTCGTTTCAAAATTTACGAAGTTGATTTTTTTTATAGTTACTTAATGAGTCTGTCTTTAATTAGTTGGCCAGGTCTTTGTATTCGTTCGTACTGCTTGCAAAAAACTTTACCAACAAAAAAAATTAATAGAACATCTTAAGTATCTTTATTTTACTTTAAACATTTTACGATAACCCTAAGAACAATTTAAGTAATATTGCAAGATAATAAATGTAGTACAATAAAAATATCAACGGTAGGTAAACTCTGAAAACTTAATATCTCCTCAGTGTCTTTAATTATATGTCCACCACTGTATGTATATAAAAACCATTACCTGAGTGTAAACATACATTAAAAGGTTGGTTGCAAAATCTGAGCTATGATGAAACAGTATGTACACATACAGTTATAAAACATCCACCTACACAATATGATTACACACCCTTTAATATAAAAAAAAATTATCACATTTACAGTTTGTGCACATTCATTTGTATCAATAAATTTATATAAACGTCATAAATTCACTACACAACAAACTTTTCTACATGTAAGAATAAGATTAATTTAAAATTAAAACTTTGTTAGTTATAAGACATTGTTTATTGTTACATTTAGTTGCTAAGCAGAGCGTTGTCTCCTGGCACAGGCATATCCAATGCCTAAAAGGAGGCTCCGGTACCTTGTTATTAAGTAAATTTTTGTAAAGAAATAAACAATTTTGAATTTTTTGTATTTACTACTAGCTTGGCAGTGACGGATAAAGTGATGAGAAAATCTGCACAGTCGAATGGCTGTGTTAGCAATGATTTAGTTCCAATTGGTTCAGTTCCCGTGAGGGATTACGGAGGACAGATGGCAGTCGCTATAATGTGCGTGCTTTGACTAGACCGGAACAAAACGCTTGAAGAAAGAATTGACTTTATAACAAACAAAGTATTATTCTAGTCATTTTCCTTATTTATCTTATTATTAAAAAAAAGTGTTTTACAAACAAACCGACTTCCAGTCTTTTTATTAACGATTGTGCTAAGAAATTGGATGTCATTTTAATTTTATGACTGAATGAAAGTAATGGAAAACGAATAACAATGAAGGTCTTTTAAATCTTCGTGTGAATAATTAATTCTTTAATTCTAGGCAACAAGCCATTATACGGACAAAGGCTTTCATTGAACGTAAACATAAAAGAAAGAAATTACTCAAAGCGATATAGAAGGCTCCCGCGAAGGAAACGTGCTTTGTCAAAACATTAACAACAAGAATGGAGGAACGTAAAGCGTTTAACGGAAGTCAAATAATATTATATTTAAGAAGAAATCCGCGACAGCTTTACACGTTTAGATTAAATCGTTTTAGCTATATTTTGATGTAATGGTTAAAAGTCACAGGTTTGAAGACCTGTCATCAGTTTTCAATGCAGTTTTTTAATTTTTTTGTGTTCGGTGTCATAATAACACAACATACAAAATTACGTCAGTCAAAGATGGGAACTATTTTATTTGATTAAGTATTAAAATGTTGTAGGTATTATGTACAGCTTCAATTTTGTCTCAATTATTAATCAACAGCATGGAGTATGGCCCACAATATCTCAAAATTGAGATAAGGCCTGTGTCCCAGCAGTGGGAACGTATATAGGCTGATGATGATGATGATTAATCAACAGTAATAGCATAATTACTGTTACAAGTTCACAAACAGTAAGTTAGAATTTGTGAAGATATGGCGTTACGGGTCACTTTGATCAAACAAAAACAAAAACTAAATCGTCCAGTGTAAAATACATCCATTCAAAAAAAGGTCACGACAGAACTAAGTGGTGAGGGAACAAAGTTGCCCTCAGCGGGAGTGAATGGCACGTGTTCCCTCCCAATGAATACAATAATACATTCCCTCCTTCGGCCTCGGGAGGATTATTTAACAATTTAACAAGTTTCCACACAAAAGCAACTTCAAACGCTTTGTTTATCGTGACTTTCTTCAATTCGTTACATAATTTCAATAAAACGCAGTAAGTTTGTCATTGTTCCTTAAGTAACTTTTGTGATGAGGAAATTGAATTTGGTATAAAATAGCTTATTAGGGCTAAGTTTAATAAATTCGTTAACCTTTTCATGATTTAGCGGACTACACAATTGAAAATTGCTAAAGCTGTGTTTTGTTATGAGAAATTATTAATATTCAAACATAAGAAGTTATTCGAATGACAATAGGCCATTTATTCACTTTATAATTTAAACGTTTACTACGTTTCTTTCTAAATACTGACAAGAAAAAAAAAATGTCAAAGCTATTTTAAAGCCAATCTGGCTTTTGAAATCATAAAAAAAAACTGGTGAGAAAATAGCGTAAGATACGATTTGACATTGTTCTTGAACTTTTTAAAATAATCAATCAGTAGCAAGTCACACGAATACCATACTTATTTTAGGAGGAAACACTAAGGGCGAGAGAATTGAAAAATAGGTATTTGTAAAATCTATTGCTGTCGCGCAGTGCCCTAACATCCCCCGCAGAGCGCGATAGAGACAACTGCAGCTAGGACCAAAAATACCTTAAAATCAACGTTTCGTAGTCCCCTGATTTCTTCTCCAAAACTTGACCGATTTAACTACTTTTTCATCAAAAATTAAAGAAAGGCTTTGGCAGTGTTTCTAATTTCTATGTTTTCCTTTTTTATTTAATCTAGTTAAATTTGTTTTCTGGATGTTTGAACACAGCGGAAAATCTGGTAATTTTTTTAGGTTTTTGAAAGTTCATAACTCTTTTAATTATTAATTTATGAAAAAAAGGAAAACATAGGGACATGCAAATAGTGGTCATAGATTTAACCCACTTGTTCCTGAATAAACTTTTTTTCAGTAATTGATCTGAAACTGTGTATACCTAATATTTATGTGATAAATAATCACAGAAAAATATTGAAAAAATTTTTGGATTTCCAGAAAAGCTGGAAAATGCCGTGTCGTAAACGACACGGTAGGGGAATCCACTACTTTGATAACTTTGTATGTAGATTTCAATAGACGTCATTTTCAATTAGGAAACCCCAAAAAACTTACACACAATGTCTCAAAAAATAAATTATTGTACCTTTTTAAGAAAACCTGAGTGTATGATAAGATTAAAAAAAAAATATACTAGATCAGTTGGCAGACAGACGCAGGCCACCTAATGGTAAGCGGCCACTGCGACACTACACCAGGAAACGTCGCTCAATGTGTTGCCACACTGGATGTAGCATCCGATCTTCTAGCCTTTGATTTCAAGTCTCTTGGCCTCCACATGAATATTGGTGGAACACAGCCAGAGCTGTTTTGGCGGCAGATTTCACCTGTGGTGGTAGCTAACCATTCAGACTCTGAAAAAGTCCTACCACTAACCGGATTCAAGGCGGGTATCGGACCCACGACCTCCGGGTTTTATACCAGGGCTTAGCCATTGTTCCATGGATACGGTCATAACATGTCTTGGAACGCTCCTTGAAGTAGACGGAATCGGCCCTTCGGCTTGTGGGCAGGAGTAATGAAAGAAAATATAGTTTCTGGGTCTGATGGTAAAGCTTTCAGGACCGGAGTCGATGCGCCGTCATTTGGAAAGCCGTACGGTAAGGCAAGGTATCATCTCCGCTATCATCAGAAGAATCTTGCTGAATTTGAGCAGGTGCCTTGAGTTGAGACCCCGGTAGAATTCGAAGGGACACAAAATCTGCAGAGTCCTTGTCCGTAATTTCGGTATTTCAATTTTCCTGAGGCATGATAGTTATGGAGTCGGGGATTTTAGCTCTAATTCCTCGACTATCTCATGCAAAATCAGGGGTTTATGTGATTTTCTGTAGCAAAATAATAAGTATTTATATAGTAGCACATTTCCCTACCGTGTCTTTTACGACACGTACAAAGAAAACCTTAACTACTGCCTGAATATGTTATAAAATAACCAACTTTTTTACAGTTGCTAAGTCTATAGGAATCAAGCTATCATAATTATATCACATATAAATAAAAAAGTGTTTATAATAATATGTCATCTGACCTTGAATTACTCATCTTAAAAACCTGAAAATTTGTGGTTATCCAGCACAAAGGAAATAAGCTGCAGCACACTTAAAACACTTTGTAACTTCTAACCGAGTCCTCGATAGCCAAACGCGACGAAAAAAAATAACTTCAAGTACTCTCATATCTCTCCAGATTTTTTCAAAGTTGGTGTGTCGTTTACGACACGGTCGGGTTAAGTGGGTTAAGAAGAAAAAAAAATTCTCTATTGGCATTATCCAGGGAGGAAACAGGGGAATACGTTTGTATGGAAAAACGGCCCTAGAGTTTCCTGTTAAGTGATAAAAATCAGTCAGAATAAAATTAATTATGTGACAGATTTGCTCGCGTTTGGCCTGGCGCGACGCCATCCGCCTTCATTATATTCTTGTTCCATAAAGTTGGAACATTTTAAACAGGCTGTTTGGAACGGAACGCCGTTATTATTGGACGAGTGCAAATGCGGTAACGTGAGAGTGGACTAGGTGATTAATGTTCGCTGAATTATTTGGGAAGAAAGAATGTGATCGAGCATGAGAGTGAGATCTGTTAATTACAGTGTTAATTACTTGTCAATCACAGATGAATACAGAAAATAAACTCAAGACAGTACCTTCGTTCAAATCAGGGGCATAATTTTTTGGATATCAGAGATTAATTTTTTGGATATCAGAGATTAATTTTAATTTCAATGTTTTAAGAAACATTTTTCATTCGTTTTTAGTCTGATCATCATAAACTAAAGTCAGCAGCACCAACCATTGGATGGCACAGTAAACTTTCGCAGGTGGTTCATCAATTAGAATAGCAAAAATGGTGTTCACAAAGTTACCTAAAGCTTAAACGCAGCAGTGGGGTGATAAAGATGATAATGATGATCATCGCTAATTCATATTTAGATAACAGAAATCAGATAATATTTTGTCGATTTACGTTCCTATACTTTTGCGGAATTTTTTCAACATTTCAATATTTATTTGCAGTAAAACAATTTCTTTTGTCAAAAAATGATAGGTTTGAATAAAAAGAAACCTATTTTTCATGAACCGTTACGTTTGTTTTTAACAGCAGCATAACTTATTTCCTGAACAATCATTCAAATTAAAGCGTTAATCTTAAGTGCTGTTAAGGAAAGTCTTTCACTCGCAGATTAAACTGTCACTAAAAGAAATTCTTATTTACCGTTGTATTGTTATACTTGCATGACAAACTGAGTTGATGTTTTTATTATTTGTATTGAAGTTCCTTTTAATCTGACGTACATGTAAACAAACTTTATTATATATCATCAAAAACAGCGCTTTTAGACGAGCTCTTACAGAAAATATTAAATGTGTGTGCGGCCACTCCGGGCTAGCGGCAAGCCACAACTTCTCGACTTTATTATACTCTTGTTCCATAAAATGGAACACTTCAGACAGTATCTTTGCAATGTACTTAAGTCCTGTTTGCTTGGAGAAATGCAATTGTAAAGAGCTTAAGGTGATATTATTATATTAATTGCAGTTCCCCTAATTGCAATTTAAGGCACTGCACAACATTTATGAGGCAAACTTAATAATACGTTTCGTACATTTTTAGTGATGTTTTTTGTTTGTTTCTCACTTAGTAGATTTGTGTCCTCCCAGAGAAAAAAATGTGACAGCTCGAACAATAAGACCATAATAATTTTTTCACAAGATTTTCCTTGTGTTTTCTCGTGAGGCGAATACTTTTCGGCTTATTTCTTAGTAAACTCCATATAAAGGCACTAGACTGAAGACATAAATCACTAGAAAAAGGAATATTCTCATTTCACAATAAGTACTTGGATATAAATATTATTGGGCGCCTTTAACAAAGGCTTGACTTAACTCCAAACAAAGCAAGACTTTCATAACTTTAGGTTTTTACCAAACAATAGATGACGATATTGAATACCTATAATAAGCAACACTGAATAATTTACAGAAAAAATCCCTCGTATGAATAAAAATTTAATATAACTGTATTTAAACAATATGTGGGACTGAACTCGCAACTTGGAGTTACTAACCACTTCACCAAACTGACCGCATGGAATGGGAAAAAGTTATAGAACGAGACTTTTATCTAATTATCGTGATTCCTTTTCAGAAATTAAGTTTTTAGTATTCCAAAGCCTCTAAATATATTTTAACAATTATATCTATTATATTGTTTATAGTAGGAGTTAAGGCCTTTTTTTCTGAATATTATCACTTCGTCTGTCTTCCTGTCTCTTTTAATTCCACGTTATATATAATAAGCATAAAATTTCCTCTATTATAAGTGTATTTATTTATTTTATACATTTTAAATTATGAAGATGTAAATTTTGCTTTACGATCACAAACAAAATAGGTTTTCTTTTTCCGTCTTTAATTTGAAGAGATGACCTAGTTTGAGCCCTTAAAGAAACTAAATACATAGGTATTCAGAGCCAAGAGTCCTCGGTAGGACCCGGTTCAGTTCTGAATGCGTCGCAGATTGAAGGCAGAGAGCATTCGACTTGAGAGCGTCGCGTCGTATGAATGAAGTACTAAAATACGTGGATGTCTTGACAGCTTATTATAAATTGTGAATTTTACTTTCGGCTTATCTTGTTCTACCAAAAATGAAGAAAGCATAGCATTGGCATTGAAAATGTTTTGACGGATAGTAAGTAATAAGGTTGCTCAAATAATTGAGCGACAACAGCTTCGCGGGTCTTCGATTCTCGGACTGTAAAAATACGTTAGACTTATAATGGGGCATACGTTACGTAACTGTCATGTGTTGAGTGTGGGACCAACCAACCAACCTTTTTGCCAGATGTAACATGAAGATGATGAAAGCTCCGTACCTCCAAAATCTCCGTAATTACTTTATGAACATTATCTGATTGTGATAAAAGTAAGTAATTCGCCAATGATTGCAACATTTGAATGCAAACAAGGTTCAATTTAGTTTAAAAAAGGAAAACAAGCAATAAACAAGCATATTAGTCAGTAGTAATGTTACAAATTGAATTAGTTTGTAACTTACACGTATCTCCACTTGTGAATAACTCCCAACATCAAAGTCGTTAGGTAAAAACGTAACTTTGAGCACGTCTTCTTTTTCTGAAACAATTATCTCTGATCAAATCTTAAGAAAATAAAAGGCAACGATATTTACCTCATCTAATCTATACTAATAATATAAAGAGGAAATATTTGATTGATTGTTTATTTGTATTGAATAGGCTCCGAAACTACTGAACCGATTTAGTCTTTCTTTTTCTGTTAGCCACTCATACGTCCACTGTAACCACAGTTACAGAGACCATATACCTCAGGACAGTCCGTGTAACTACAGTTACATTTTTAAGAATTCGCGCCCGCCGATTGTTTTTTTCTTTTTCTTATCGCTGTGGATGTTTATAGTCTGTAGTGTTGCTGGTTTTTGACGCTCTATGATATGTACCACACCTTATTTCAAGTGGAACATAACTTCGGCTCATGGCTACAAAAAAAATAAATTGTCAAGTTGCTTGTTGTTTTTGTGGATCAGTGCGCGAGTGACTCCAGCTATTTTATTCGAGAAATCATGCCGTAAGTAATAAAATATTATTGTTTTGTATATCAAAATATTTATAATCTTACATATTTTCATATTTTATAACATTATGTGCGATTCCAGTCAGTCTTTAAGTAAAAATTTGGATTAAAAATAGGTCGGAGACTCTGTGTTTTTATTAGTGAATAATTGGAAGATCTAAAAAAGTTCTTATATTATATCGTAATTAAATGTTTTAATATGAAAACTTATAAATATTACAGCCTGGTTATTACCATACTTTCTTGAAATATTCCATATTTTATTCTGGATTAGACAATTTACCATACGTGAACTTCGATTTCACAGATCATGTAGCTTTAGTTTTTATTTTATTTGTAATATTTTAAGATGATTTATAATGAGATTTTGGTTCCAAATGAAAGGCCATTAAATTACCTAAAACCCAAAATTGTTTTAATGTTGTAAACGTCAAAAATATCTAATAAAAAAAATATTTAAATTGAAAACTAGGACAAAATTAGCATTTCTTAAAGTTCACTGTAAGATCATTAATAGAATATAATGTTAAAATCAAACATAACTATTGCCTAAAAATCGTCAACTAATGAGCCTTTCATTAGTATTTTTCATTTTGCGATATTTGAGTTATTTACTGAGTAATAAGCATTTATTTAGCATACGTCTCCTCTCGATTTTATTTTGCGCGTATCACGTGACTCGCGGACTGTCCTGACAACCTAGCGAAACGCGCGCGGACGTTTGAGTGGTTAGAAAGCTACACTATCCCCGGTGAACATAGGGTACTTTTGATCCCGGAAATGTGGGAAAAAACGTGCGGGTGAAACCGCGGGCGGAAGGCTAGTTATGTATAAACATAACCCATAAGGGTTTAACCAGAGCACGTGCATAATTTATTAAGGTTGATTGTATCGCAGGCTTGTTTAGATAGAAGAAAATATATAAGTAACAAATAAATCATAAATCCAGCAATTAAATTTTCATAGATTCGGATTATTTTTTTCTTCCCTCTGCAATTATAGTCCCTGCTCTTAGCTTGTGCTGTCTTCGGCTGTTTCTTACCCATGGTAGCGAATTGTACGAATCCAACAAAATAGTATTGTATCAGAAAGGTGATTCGTACTGGATCTTTCTTTATCCCCAGGTGCTCCTTTCAATAGGAGCAGCCTATGCGCCGTAATATCCCAGAGAGATAAAAAAATATGTTGGAAATGCCGAAGCTTATTTGAGACTCCTCCACCCAGACGAGCATCTTCTGGTTGCTTGACGAAAAGACAAGAACTACAACTTACCAATCGGCGGCTCCCATCTAATGGTGGTGGGTAGGGGAGTGATGTTAGTCAGCCGCAGTCTGTAACACGTGCAGCGGCCGAGAGCGAGCGCCTTGCTTGGCCGGAGCACTGCCGTGCCCCCTGCCTTGCGGCTGCCTGGGTCGAGATTGCAGCCTTCACCTGGGAAGAGTGCAGAACGTCATGCTCGCTACACCAAATGATAGTTTGTTTTAAAATGTAAGATAAACGAGCAAATGAGTCATCTGATTAAGTGATGATTATCATTGATCTCTCGATATGGAGGACAGTCAGAAGACCGTCATATAAAATAATTTTACACAGAGATATGAGGCTGTTACTTCCCCGGTCGAGCTTATTTCCACTGAAAGGCAAGAAATGTAAGTCGTATGGCTTTACTGCACAAGTGCTAAATGGTGCAGCATGTTTCATTTAGGAACATTTCACGAAGTGCTATCCAGTCAAGGCGCAAACATCTATTTCCGATCCCTTAAGTTTTACGCTGAATATGTTCCACTCTAATATCATTGGTTCCACTACTAACATTTAACGTAAAACTTCAGAATCAAAGTGTAATTTAATCCACGACTTCAGGGTAATACCAAGTGGCTTAGCCACTGTTCCGCGGGTATCTCTAAATGTCAAATGAGTCCTCCATTTTACGATTCTGCTTGGGAATATTATACTCAGCGTTTCTTTGGGAAACATTATATTCGTATTACATGACTTGAGTGTATCGTCTTTAGCGAGGGTGCATCGGCAATTCTGTTTGACGCAAACAAGTTAGTAAGCTATGAATAACGTGAGCTACCTCATTCATAATCTACCTGCACAAGTGCTGCATAGGTAGCATACTGATATGAGACTAAATTTCATTGTCCGATGGAGATTTAACGCAAGTGACGTTCAATATTTGCTCAGACGAAGTAGAACATACAGATATGCCATAGTCATGATTATAATTACAAGCTGTTTAGTTAACCACTTCGCGAAGCAATATCACATTTAGTGAAAATGGCCTATACGAGTATTTCAAGGAAAATACAAGTTTAATAAAAATATCTGTGTTATCTTTGTTTTTCGGGCTTTAGAGAAGAAGAAAAATAAAAGATATCCCATAATTACAATGGACGTCATCTCTTAAGTGGATGAACAATATTTACAACCATACAAGCCACCTTTAGCACAATCTCGGCGACTAAAGTTGATAAGCTTAATATGAAATGTGACTGCTGACTGCGGTTCTTTGTTTCACCATAGTTGGTCACGTTTGTCGTGATAATGTCATTCTACTCGTAGGTCACAGATATACTCTTTGTTATTTTTAACTGAATACTTAGGAATTAAGGTTGACACATTGAAAATGCCAATGCCTTCTTTATACTTCTATGAAATCATTCCACGTACCCTCAATTCCCATAACACTAAGCGTTAACTTTTATTTCTACGACTACACGGTAGGAAGTACTCGTAACATAACCAATTGTTGACTCCATCAACATTTCTTCTTCAATTTCACTGACTAATAGCTTATCAGCATGCACTTAACCATACGAGATAATAAGTGCTCTTTATTTGTCTACATAATTTAAAATATTATTAATTTAACAAGGTATCGAGCTAATACTAACACTCCTCAGGTCTTCTCTCCCCATGGCAGGGCAACGCTCTTAGATGCACGCGCGGCGCGAGCACTCGGTACGCGACGAGCGACGCGCGCGCATCGCAGCCGGCGCCGTCGGCCACGCGCGCCACGTCGCCCAGCGTGCGCCGCACTTGGATCAGCGTCGCCACGCAGCCGTCGGTCTGAGAGGTTAATCAACAAATTAGAGTTGCCTATCGATAGTCCACTATCGCTAAACTATCGATAGTCTATCGATAGTTGACGTCATATCAATAGTATCAATAGTCTATCGATACTATCGATAGCCCAAATCCAGGCAATACTATCGCGGGTAAGCAATACTATCGATAGTATTGTTGCTCGATAGTAAAAAAACTATCGATAGTATCGATAGAATTATTGCTCGATAGTAATAAGACGATCGATAGTATCGATACTATCGATAGCACTATCGATACTGTTACTAGTTTTCAAGGTCAACTATCGATAGCGAGACTATCGATAGTTGGGCAACTCTGCAACAAATGACGATAAGGCGCACGGCATTTTGGTACTGACACAGCACATCATTTTATTTATTGTGAGTAGACAATATAGAAGTGTCATGCGCAGGGAGGGCTGATTTTATATTCACTGGTGAATAGTATTTTACACAAGACACAAAAGTGGGTTCGTCTGCACAGTTCCTTAATAACCTAGAGATTACCAATTATTTATTGGGCTTTTGCCTTCATAAAAATGAAGTCATCGCCCCAATAATGGGTAATGGTTTATGAGTCCATATTCGAATGCATAAATTGAAAAGGTATAATTAAAAAATGCATAATGTTTTTTGGCATATTTATTATCTTTTCGCATAACGTTCATACAGATTAAATGATTAGGCATATTTTCTTTTCCCATAATATTATAATCTCTTTTGTAATGATAACAAATACGCATAATTATTGTTAAGCATAATATTTTAAAGCCTAATGCACTCAGAGAAATGGTAAATTATCATGTTGGCGACTTGGGGGTGGCCCAAAGGCCACTCCCGCCGCACCTAAGCCTACTGTTACACTATAATAACTAGTTTTGTTATACCTTTTATTTTTATGCACGTTACAATTATGCCAAAGCTAATTATAATAAATAAGTATTATGCCAATGTAACCATGCGTATATTACATAACTATGCGTATCATTATTTATGCGAAAAAACTTTATGCCGAAACTGTTATGCCAGATTATATTATGGCTAAAAAGATTATGCCACCGAAGACGCTTCCATGGTTTATACACCACGCTTGCCAAGCTCAGATTGATAATAATTTGTCATGGTTGTTGATTAATATTTACCAGTTTTTTTATATGAGCAAGTTCAAAAGAACTCCTGTTCCAAGTCATTGAATTAAAAATAAACCAGAATCTCAGCTTAGAATTTGTGCAATTTAGAAAATACTCCCTTTCTGGTTTTCCAAGAGAATCGCAACTCCACAAACATTTTGTAAATGCTTAAAGGTTGACGGCGAAACATTTTACGAAAATAACAAAGGAACAAGAGACGTCTTGATTTTCCTCGTGCAATGAACTAGAAATTTTCTTAAATTCTTTTGCTAAATATATTTATTAGTTTATACTCAAACGACAACCACTTTAAAATGTAATGCGTGTGTGGAGGACGACCAATAATGGTTCGTGGCCGCCACTAATGTTCGGTGGCTGCCACTAACGACATGCGTTGTTAATATTAAATTAATATGCAAAAAAGGAGTCTCATCTAACTGCAAAAGAGTCGCTTGAGTAAAAAAATCTATTATCTACTTAAAATTTGTTTTTAAGTAGATAATGTTCAGGTACCATTAACTGTCTTTCATCTTTATGGAAAATGTATTTACCAGTATTTTAAAATTACGATATTTTTTTATGATAACTAAAAATATACGTACAATGTACATAGCAGAAAAAAGGCATCATCGGAGCCTAAAACAAACCTAATCTAAAAACCACTAAATTTTAGCACCGAATATACTAATATGGTGCGGTGGTGGACACTAGGCCACCACCGCTGATTAGTGTCGGCCACTAGCAATAGTATCGACTAAGCTATCAAACACTGTATCGGTTACCAAACACTGGTGTCGGTCACTATTAGTAGTTTTGAACACCGATCATTAACGTTGGGCAGTATTAATTAAATACATCTTGGCATGCTACTTCTACCGATATAGTCACCGATGACCTGTGTACGTAGAGCCTAAATCTAGTATCAAATAGACGCCTATTTTTCCGACAAAGGCGTGAAAATGAACTGGAATAAAACATCTCAAATCACCTTAGTGAATTCACTTTGTCCTCGTTTCTTCTTGTAAGTTGAAACGTTTTCTCTAAGGAGTAAGAAGAGAAGTGGTGGATTTTATAAAAATTGTTTCTTTTCTATAGTCTATTCGCTACAGTTCTTATAGTGAAAATTGACAAAAGCCTTGTAAAATAAAATATTGTAAGGTCAAAAGATGCCAATATTTTGTCCGAAACCGTAATAATATGACAAAGATGTCCTCTACGGGCGTATTGCCTCGTGCCTGCCTCCCCCTTTTTCCTTTGTTGGAAAGAGCAGAACCTAGTAGTAGTAGAAATCAAGCTTTTGACAAGTTCAGTAAATGTGTTGAACATAAATATGCATTTACACAGGTCTGTAACGCTTTACTGAATTGTTCCCTGAATTTGTTCAATAAACGTAACATGCCCTCGCATTTCTATTTGTACACAATGCCACACGCTCCGAATAATGTCAATTGCTAATTTGTTCTCGTACCACCACTTACAACCACTATCAACAATGAACCTTAATGCGACGACATAAGATCTTGTGCATGTATCGCTGTTAACGTGTAGGGATAGCAGATACAATTAGGTGTTTTGTTTGACATCCGAGAAGCCGCAGACTCCGTCAAAGGTCTGTTTAGATAAATTGATTACTAAAACTCGTCTACCAACGAGAATCTTTATAGAAAACCACAAAAAAGTAGTACTTCATAACTGTCGTGCTACTTTGTCGGTAAATGAGGTATCCAGCGGTCAATTAGAGAGGGCATGTTTTTTTCGGCAACGTTTCGGTTTCCCTTTAAATTACAGGTCGGCGATGCGTCAGTGATGCCTATGCTACAAGTGTCAATAGTCAACGATAACCGCATACCGACTGGCCATAGATTTTAGCGCCGCTCTTATATTTAAAAAAAAATACAAATTCGGGTTCGTCTAAAGGTGAATGGAGTGTCGTCCCGCAAGCAGATACTGTTGGAGAAGTTAACTACGACTCACATTAGGCTCGTTGACGTCGTAAGCGAGCAGAGCGCACAAGCACGCGCGCTCGCGGCACTGCTAGCACACCTGCCGCCCCTCGCACTACTTACTCGCCACGTTTCCACCGTGCCAGCAGATCCTCCCGTAGGAGAAGACGGGTTTATAACCAATCGTCTCTTCTCCCTAGCAATGGCCTGCGGGATGAAGGTGTGGGGACACCTCCTCCTGCATTGCACAGGCCACTGCTCCCAACGGGTAGCAATGACCAGGCACTCTCGGCCGTTGTTGTCAAGCCACCTCCCTCCGCCGGGGGGAGGCAAGCGGGGAGTACCCTGTAAGAGGTGTGCAAGTCGCCCAGCGATGTCTCTGGTTGTCAGGGTCTGTCCCAGCCCAGAGACACCGCCGACGGCGATGCAGGAGCGCAGGGGGGTTTAGTGGAGTATCCTTCATGCACCAGCCTTTATAAAGACTGGGGCATGAAATTGCACGAGTCCCACACACAACTCGCCTTCCCCAAGCGAGTTATGGTGCCTAATAGCATAGCAAAAAAAAGAAAAAAAAAGATCCTCCCGTAGTGACTAGGACTCACGTCAGGCGCGTTGACGTCGTACGTGAGCAGCGCGGCGGCCCACTGCGGCAGCGCGCCGCGCGCCGGCCGCAACAGCGCGCAGGAGCACGCGCGCTCGCGGCACTGCTCGCACACCTGCCGCCCCTCGCACCACGGGCTCGGCACGTTCTCGCCGTGCCAGCGGAATGGAGTGCCCCACCAGCAGATCTTGTGAGAAAAGAAATAATTTGTTGTCGGAAAAATCAACCTGTACTTGCGTAAGTAAAACATTAAACAAAGCCCCTAAATATGTTATGCTGCATATTTTTATTGGAAGACAAATACTCAAATTGGACTCTAATGCTAGCTACTATGGCCGTTTATCTCCCAGAGACCAGTTAGTGTCGCTACTCGGTCGATATGCTGCTACACTGTTGGCTCCTATAATCATATGAGCCTTCGATTTCAAGTGCACCAGCTTGCACCGCAACCGAAAACGGAAACGAGTTGGTAACCACTTTACAGCGATTTACCAGCCTGGATTTGAACAAGAACTGGCGCAGAGGGCAGTCAAAGATGTTTTTATAATAATAATGGCAGGCGTCCCGTTGTCTCATCAATAGCCCAGCAACCAGTCCAGCAATCACCTTACCATAGACCTAAATTAGTTTCCCTTCTCTTTGCAATAGTCCCTGCACTTAGCTGGCGCTGTCTTTGGCTGTATCTTTTCCATGGTATAGGCAGAGATAGTGCCAGCTAGGTGTACGTATCCCACAATAGAATGTCGTATCTCAAAGGGGCCTCTTCGTGTTGGATCTGTATCCCCATGTACGCCTTCCAAAAGGACCGGCCTCTGTGCCGTGATATCCCGTAGGAGAGATACAATAATAATAATAATAATAAAATAGTTTATTTTTCTCACCTGTTGATGCGTATTGTTGAAGACTTGTATTTGCGTGTTCATGTGCGCGCCGGGCGGCACCACGCCGAGCCACGCGCGCGCTGGCCGCAGTCTAGGATGCCGCGTGGCGCATTGACGAATCACTGTCGTCTGAGAGCTCCATTCTTCGTTTGCTGCTTCTAAGCTAATAGATGTCAGATAAAATTTACGGTATAACAATGCTGCGGACAGCTCGTGGCTGCTAGTTGGAATAGGCAGACTCGATCAGGGAAATATCAACCTCTCACAGATGACCAACGTTTGAAGAACTATTATTCAAAATAGTTCTGATATTGCGCCCCGTTTGATGACATCCCCTCTCTCCTTCCCATATCCTTTTACTATTGCTTTTCACTTCCCCCCTAATTCCATATTTCATTCAAGGCACAGGTGTCCATGGGCAGAAGTGACTGATCCCATACCATTAGGTAACACAAGTGCTCGTTTCCCTAACTCTTCATTAAAAAAATATAAAATTTCGTCCATTATCTAGCGTGAATATTTTAAGAGAGAACAGACAAGCACTTATTTTTGCTATCGAGGATCAGTTCTGATAGAATATGAACTGTTAACTAGAGGTAATAAATTAAATTCTAGTGTTGCTAGATCTCACAAGAACATCCATGTGTTTTCATGTAAATCTGGCCTCTCACGAATTTTATACAAATAAGGGACTGAGATGTGTAAGTACTTACTGCCTCCGTGGTGCAGTGGTTTAGCATTGGGCTCTATAACCCGGAGGTCGGTCGTGGGTTTGTATCCCGCGGGAACATCACTGTGTGATTGTTTCCAGTTTGGTTAGGACATCAGGCTTGAATCACCTGAATGTCTGATAATAATGATGATTCCGTGCTTCGGAAGGCACGATAAGCCGTTGGTCCGATGTTCCAAGTAAGTCTGATTTCCCTTGTAAGGGTTACGGAGGTCAGATGGCAATCGCTCCATTGTAATAACCAGGTTTGTCAAATCTAGGATCATAGTCGAAGCGGACTCTCTCTCTCCATACTGGATGCAATCGGGAATACGCTGGGATGATGATAAATAAATAAATATAAATATCTCTGGACATTATTCACACAGCGCCATCTAGCCCCAAACTAAGCATGAGCTTGTACTATGGGTGCTAGACAACGGATAAATTACTTATATACTTTTTTTTTGTAAATACATACATATTATACATAGAAACACCCAGACCGATACAAAAATGATGATGCGTAAGTACTTACACAAACACATCAGTAGCAGGGTACTCATTGGGCAGCACAGGCAACGGCACCTGCAGTTGCGCTGGCGTGGAGTGGACGGAAGTGAGTCGCGGCGGGTGGGGGACGGCCACGCGCGGCGGCACGCGCCACGACGCGCGGATTCCTTCGCAGCCGAACAGCTGGGTCGCGCGGACCACTAGCTGTATTTCTTTTACCCTGTAGGAATTGTTGATAGCTTAAAAGATGATATTCGAACGGCAAATTTTTTTTACCAATTACATGTTTTTTTATTTGCATACAAAACAAGCAATTTAAATAACCACTAAAAATTACACTAGTTTATCGCTAGAAGCGATATCGTTCAGACAGAATTTAAAAAGTTTAAAGAAGTTATTTTTAACTCATGCAGGATTTGATTCAGAAAGTGTTTCACTTTCTTACACACTTTCACAACTAAGTCAAGTCGCTTTTATCGTTTATGGGTTGATATGGAAATCTATCATTGTCTTGTTTGTTAGTATAATCCAATCATGTTAAAAACATCGATGGAAAAACGGCGACGCAATTTGCCTCACAAAAGAAGGAAACAATTTATCCAAATTATGCAGAAAAGGAACAAAAACACATAAATCACTCGCAACGAGTCAGCGGGAAAACGCAAATTAAATTGCAAGTAATTAATTAACGAAAGCAACTATCTGAAAACATCGCTTAAATCGTTCGCGGCGTTGCCGTTCAATTTCGACTTTCACCAAAAGTTGATTTTTTCGTCTTATTTTTAATTTTTTTATTTAATATAAACAGTTTTGTCAAAGACTCGTGGGCCCGTGCCTTTGTTGGGTTGAAATTTTGGGTAAGTGTTTAGTTACACGTTGGAGCAACATGTAACATGTTGTTCCGCGCAGATACAAAATGTCTTAAGCTTATTTTTAATTAAAATGAATGTCTATTCTTTTAGAGTTTTAAAATATTGCTATTTTCGACCGCCTTTAACAATAGCTAAACTGCTCGGTTATAAAAATCATAAGTTGTGGGTCTGGTTGGATTTTTTTAGAGTCCGACTGGCTAACTACCATGAAAATAAATTATTTTAAAATAAAACCTAGGACACGAAGAAGATAGCCAAGTGTCCTGGCATGGGTTTACTTCTCGAGTCAACCGTACATGTCAAATTACGTTACGTTTTTATGTGCTTAATTTGAATAAATGCTTTTGATTTTTGATTGGTTCTTAACACGAGCTCCCACAAGATTTCCCCGACGGCGAATTCATACTTTAATCCTTTATTTAAAATAGAAATTATATTCTTAATAAAAACCAAGGAAACTTCAGAGGAAAATCACACCATTTCTCAAAACTTTTAATTGAAATAGCCCAGCCAAACTAGTGTAATGCGGCATTTCTCACTTAGACGTGGATGACCGTTGAGGCGTTACGATCAACAGACCAAAGCTTAAACTAGCCCACTTACTTATAGTGCATTTGAACAATCATATTCTACGGTGGTGTTTACAAATATTGTCTGGTAAAAAGCAATCACAACGAAATACTAATTATCTAATTTGATGGTAATGTTCTGGAGATAAGCGCACAAATACTTTACGGCTATACATTTTTATTAACAGAAGATTGATCTTGGGGAAGAAAACAATAAAATACAAAGAGCCATCCATTCATAAATATAATAATTTATCTGTCAGCTAACTTATTAGCTATCTCTTAAGTAAATTTTCAAGAAAGTAAATAAAACATCTCTGGTTGTCTGAGATCTGGGGGCACGGCAGTGCCCCCGCCAAGTCGAGTGCGAAGCAAACACTGCTGTACCATCCTTTACTGGAACCATTTCGCCGCATATTCAGGCCCCTATTTGAGAACCTCTGGATAAGACCAGAACGCAGAAATTTTCGTCATCCAGTAAGCTATAATCACATACTTAAAATCCAAAATTTCAAGGCTGTAAGTCATTTAGTTCCAAAGTTAAGCGAAAGCAAAGTTTCGCATTTATGACAGACACTCACTGACTCATTCACTCACTCACTGATGATCATCATAATAGAACTAGTACTTCCCATAAACTCAGAGAGCTGAAATTTGGTACAGAGTTAGGGTTTAATGGCCACATAAAGGAAAAACTATAAAAACTAGTATATTCGAAGATCTGGAGTACCTGGTGACCCTGATTAGAAAACACAAGAGCCCAACCAAACTATTAGGGATCGACATATACCGCCTTTACAAAAAATACTTAACTTGGTGAGCCGCTTCATTTGGTGGTGGTGGGGGGATGGGAGGGAAAAGAGGGATGGTTGGGGGAGGGAGAGGGGGGATGGGGGAAAGGCAGGGGAGAGGGATGGGGGGAAGGGAATGGGAGGGAAGGTGGATGGGAGGGTGAAGGGAGATGGGAGGGGGGACGGGAAGGGGGCTGGCCGGGGGGGTGACTTGGCCGTTGAAGGGTGCACAAGGGTACAAAACCAGGTGCTCCATTACTCCATTGCACCAATCTGTGATTGTTTGTAATGTAATGTAATGTTATATCTGTTGTAACTATGTTTGTTAAGCGAGATAATAGCCCATACTGGTATTGGTAATTGGACGCTAGTGTCTCATTTGGCCCTTCGAAGTTGAGTTGCAGGTCCGTTTGGCCGTCTGGCCCTTCAACGGCCAAGTCACACAATATTAACTATAATAATAAAGAAATCGCAGTAAGGAACCTTAGACTTGGCACGACTATGTCTAGATTTCATTACTTTTTAGAGATAAACAAGCAGCTCCATCGAGACTTGGCTAGTTTTTTACAGAATGTTTTTGGTGGGATAAGTTTTACTACAAATATTTTTAAAAGAATTCATTAAAGAAGCAAAGATGTTCTGTATAATACATTTAAATGAAGCTTTTATTCTAAGATGTAGATGTTTTTAACATGTAAATGAAATCTAAATAAATTCTACTGTGTCTCACAACGATAAAAATACGACTTTGATTTTAAAGGTAAACAGAAAATTGCATTGCATAAAATAATATTATTTAATTTATTTTCTTTGTATAACATTTTGCAATTTAGAAATTGGAATACATATTTCTTAATGTTTAATGATTTTTCGTTTCTTAATTTTGAATTAATTGGAAGTCATCATCTGAATTTGATGTCATGTTTTTGCTTATGTATTGGGTTCGCGTCATCTATTTAATTTTTAAAAGATAGAAATAGTAACTTACCTTCTCGAGTGGGGTAATGGCAAAATGGGGGGATCCAACACAAACCGCACCGGCACCACTTCCCACCACACTTCCAATTGACAGCAAACCACTTCACAAACTTCTAGAGCCCATGGCTACATGCAACAAAATAGTTTGTCACTAAGGTTTGTCATCTTTAGACATTTAAAACAACGTAATAAGGGAATGTTCCATTAATAGGTAACAAAATTTTTAATTCTTTTAGAAATAACTTTTTTTATCACATAAATATACATTACATACATACTAATAAACATTACATACAGGCAAACCGGCTTTTGAATTGACGGAAAATGTAAAATATGAATATTTGAAAAAAGAACGTGGAAACGTGCACTGTGTGTGCGAGTACCCTTGTTCCATGTTTAAAAGTCCCTCTTATTTTTGTTACTTCTTTTTTCTTTTGATAATTAAATAATATGGCATTGGATTTAGTTTTCTTATACTTACAAAGAAGTATTTTTGAAGTTGGAATTGATATTTCTGGAATTAAAGCTGTTGTTCCATTGAAACTGAGGATTATCTTGACTTAAGAAGTAGCTAAAATCCTTCCTCAAGGTACTTATAGTGTGAGAGTACATAGAGAACAAAAATGTATTTTAACAAAATCCGTTCAATGGTTTGTGCGAGAAAACGTAACAGACAAAGATTTTTAATATTTCAGTATGGGGCTTCAAATTTCATCACACTTTGAAAACAAGTCCTTGTAGACGCTACTTATGCAAAAACTACTCTAGATAAAGATCAGAAATGAGACACGTAAGTCTTGTAAGCCGTCTTGAGAAGTCTGGCGCGGGTAGAAAGTGGCACAATAGTCGCAAACTGTATTAGAATAGAGTCCATATTTCGTAGTTTATAGTAAAACTGTAGAGAATATTCAAGAGAGCTTTAAAATAAAATAGCGTTGAAACTAACATTTTCTTTATGAATTCAGTTACCTTAAATACCCGTTACGGTAAGTAAAAGACTCTCTTTTTAACCGACTTCAAAAAAGGATGAGGTTATATGTTCGACTGTATGTATTTTTTTTTTTTTATGTATGTCCGTCGATTTCTCCGTCAATTGTGGACCGATTTAAATAATTCTTTTTTTATTTGAAAGTGCATAGTTCAGAGGTGGTCCCATTGTCACCATGTCAGGATCTGATGAAGGGATCCCGGAAAAATCAAGGGAAAACCTCAAATTTTATAGGCTGCGCCTACGCGTTACTTGTTTTTTCTGAAGCCATTCAAGTTTTTGCGTTCGATAGACATCATTTTATGTTGATGAGCTGATGATGGAAGGTACAACTCCTTAACGGTTAGGAGTTAGGGGATAATTCTTTCAGTGTTGTAGGAATATGTGGAACGTTAGTTGTATTTCATGTACTTTTGCAGCTAAGCTGATGATTACCCGGGGATGGGCTGGTCACTAGCCAATAAGGTTAGCACCGGCTCGTCCTAATCGGGTGTGAAGGAGAAACCGGGGGAGTGTAGTGGGTAGCGGACGCTTCGGTCTCGAGTCCCACACACGGCCGCGGGTCTAGCTAGCCTGCGGTTATGGTGCATAAACGCATTCTCCTCCTACCCATGGTGCTGAACACTTAATGAATACCTAATATTATTATCAAATAATACAATTCTACTCGTATTTTCGCTATCATTATTATGAAAGAGTTTTACTCACTACCTACGTGTTATTCACACTAAAAATAGAAAAATAAACAAACTTTTTTTAAAAAAAATTAAACCGACTTCAAAAAAAAAAAGAAACAAAAAAAACTACCTAAAAAACTGAAAAGCAAAAAATAATTTTAATAAGACATTCATCAAATGCGCTTATTGTCTAAGCCTATTAATTAAATTGTATTTTACGTGCTAGGTAGGTACCTACTAATCTGTTTGAAGTCGGTGCCAAGCCAAAGGTAATCAAAAATGATATATAATAATAATGTATTATAAAGGGTTACTTATTAATCCGCGGACGTAGGTATGTAATCTGGGTACCTACTATTTGGCTTGGCACCGACTTCAAACAGATTAGTAGGTACCTACCTAGCACGTAAAATACAATTTAATTAATAGGCTTAGACAATAAGCGCATTTGATGAATGTCTTATTAAAATTATTTTTTGCTTTTCAGTTTTTTAGGTAGTTTTTTTGTTTCTTTTTTTTTGAAGTCGGTTTAATTTTATAATAAAAAGTTTAGTGGGAAGTGCAGGAAATTTGATTTATAATAGAGAAAAGCTTTTGCTGAAATAATATTATTTTTCATAACATTATCTAGACTAAAACTAACAGATTTTTTTATTATGAGCACGAAACAAAATGAAAACCTCAATTAAGAAAACTAAAGTACATATCTATATTTTCTAATATTTTTTCATATAGACTGTTGGCTTATAGTTTTAGCATCTGGCTATGATCTCGGGGTCCTGGGTTCAAGTCAAGGGTCGAGCCAACTATTTATGTCTGTTTTTTTTTTTGGATATAGCTCGGAATTCTATTACCAACTTAGATTTGGGAAGCGTGATGATTTAGACAGTATTTGTCTTTGTAACGACAGCTAAATTGCGATGAAATAGTAGGCATTACTTAAAACTTTTCCTTTTTTTACTGACAAGGAGGGCGCCACTTGGCCACATACTGGCCTAAAGAAGAAGTTTATAATGTAACAAAACTGTGCAGATTTCCACTCAATTTTTTTCGCAGATTTTCCGTCACCGCCTTGTTAGTGGTAAATACGCAAATAGATAAATCTTTAGGTATGCATGTGAATCGACGCTCAAATCACTCGGCTACAATAGATCTATGCTAATATTCATAACAAATCAAACTTACGTCTTGTCCAGGAATGGGGTCTGATATCACCGTGTCAGTTCTCACAATCATGGGATCGTAATCTGGAGGGAAGCTTTCTTTCGGTATGTCCTTCAGAATTAACCTGATTGCAAGATAAAGCAATGATCAATATAATTTTCTTCAAATATTTTACTTAACACAAGCCCGAAGCGCAAAGCCTGCATTGGAGATGGCAGTCAAGTTTGCATCTTTCAATCCTACATGAATGAAGATTTTTTGATTTTGACTACTACTTTTGACGAGCCATTTGGTGTAATGGTCGAGAAGTCGGCTATTACACCAGAGGTCGCGGGTTCGATCCCCGCACGGTACAAACATTTGTGTGCGTGAACATGTCTGTTTGTATCGGTCTGGGTGTTTCTATGTATAATATGTATGTATTTACAAAAAAAAAAAAGTATATAAGTAATGTTTATCCGTTGTCTGGCACCCATAGCACAAGCTAATGCTTAGTTTGGGGCTAGATGGCGATGTGTGAATAATGTCAGAGATATTTATTCAGAGATATTTATACTACTTACATGAGGACAGCTCGTTGCGTCCCGAGCTCCGAACCCACGTCAGGCACGCACACGTGAAGTGAGCAAGTTGAACGCGGCGCCACTCGACCCCTGGCTGGCTCCACGCGCGTCAGCCGTGCTGTAGTCATCGCCTGTGCTCGGGGTGAGTCCTGCCATGAACAACCATCATCATCAGCCATCCGGCTCGAAGGACCACCGGGATGATTGATTATCAAGGGAAAGTCATTTATTACGTTAATGCTTGAAAGTCCGAGCAAAACTTTCATCATCGTAACAATAAATTTGCCGCATGTTCATCTGCCCGCTCTATCAAAAAAAAAATATCATAAACTTAACTGATATGACCATGACATTGATAGTAAGTTGAACAAATCGTAAAACATTAAAGTAAAATAAAAGTAACAATAACTAATTAATATCTCGTTGCATGTCTCTATGATAATGCAAAAAAATTCTCTATGTTTGTAATTAAGTCATCATAAACAAAATACTTGACAATTGAATAATAAAAAAAACGTGCTAAATGCCGATGGACAATCACGGGCTGTGTTCTGGCTGTCTTGTGCTCAACCCGTGTATAGACAACGAAACTGCGGGCGAAAGCTGTATTACAATAAGATTTCCTAGTATAAAAACCATATCATCATTATGAGTCCATACCTTTTCATTCTGCTGTGCCTTCGCTTCTAGTGCACCTATACACAATGTATCACTATCTTCACCGAACATGATAGATCCTTCCACCACCAACTCTTCTTCCAGACAAGAGCATATTCCCCACGGCCGAACACTCCAGTAGTACGAGTACACTACGGGGCTGTAAAGTATAAATGGTTATGTAATCTAAAATTTGCTTATACTCTATTACAGTTAAATTAAGTACTATAGCCCGGCCATTAAAATAAAAAACCTCGCCAGTGGCAACAATCAAATAAAAATAAGAAGTCATTCAATAGTGCTGTCTGTCAAAGTGTGATGTCAACTGTCAACCGTGCCTTGTTATTATTGGATATTGTGAGTTATTTGTGAGTATAACCATAGCAACCAAGTGTTGCTATAGCCAAAGCTAATGTTTCAGCTAAGGTTTTTTATTTTCTTGATCAGGCAGGCTATAAGACTCGTTCGCTGTTTCGTCCCACAACACGTTCGTCCCACTGGGACGAAACAGTGAATTCAAAAATATATTATTTTTTGTTCTGCGATTCGTCCCATTTAATTTAATTTTATAATATCATGAGATTTAGTACCGTCAGCAAGTCAATGAAATAAAAGACAAACATGATTTATTTATTTATAAGAAATTCAACAATAAACATGTTTTTATACTTAAACATATTAAAAGTAAATACTGTAAAAATAAAGGATTTTTTGTGAAAATAGAAACACTTAAGTTTTAATTACATATTTATTATTGTTAAAGTTATGACTGCTCAAAACAATAAAAAAATTCCACTAATTACACTCTAATATGAACGAAAAAATAACACGTGAATACTCATAAAAAATCTTAACTACTTTTATTAATAAGAAATCACAGCTTAGAATCACAGGATCAAATATGTATTATTAATGATTAATGATTTTAAAAGAGTCTTAATCTAAATATTTATCTTTAAAAAATCAACACTTAAGTTTTAATCACGACGTATTCTTCGCAAATATGAATTATATAACTATTACAGCTCAAAACAAATTAAAAAATTCACTAATTATACCCTATTATATGGTATAAAAAACGTTTAGGTATTCAAAAACTTAACCACTTATATTATAAAAAATCACAATTTAGTATCACAGAATCAAATATTTAAAATAATTTTAAATCAGTTATCTAAAGTTGTGTGTTTGGTACAGGGAATTTGGTAAAAATGCTAAAGAGCCGAAAAGTATCCATTACTATCCATACAGTAGGTCCACACAAATGTTATGTCACTATCAAAAAATGGAAATTGCGAACTTTACATACTAACTCGATCAGCTGATCGGTCTTTATGTATGGAGAGTTAAATTTTTGAAGTGAAAACTTCTTTAGCGGCGCCTACACTTTTTTTTTATGGGGAAAAATGTTAAACTCGCGACAGATTTTCGCGTCGTCAGATTATCATCGTAAGATTGATTCGCCATGCTCGTCGAAGTACCAGGCGCCCAGAAACACCAAAGAGTTTAAGCACAGATTACTAAATAGTTCGGAATATCTAATGGCGGAGTAGAATTTCATGGAAATAAAAGCGAGTGATGCAAAACTTCTATTTGAAGTACCAGGCGTTTTCACGGGACAGATCTACAACGGTAGTTAGTAATATAATTTTATTTAATAAACTTTTTTGCTGATATTACTTTGCAAAAATTTTGCTTAGAATTGTGAAAAAAAACTCAGTGGGACGAATCGCAGAACAAAAAATAATATATTTTTGAATTCACTGTTTCGTCCCAGTGGGACGAACGTGTTGTGGGACGAAACAGCGAACGAGTCGGCTATAATATTATTATACGATTCATCAAAAAGAGTGTATGCAAAACAATCAGAAAAGCTGTGATAGCCGAGGTTTTAACGTCGCCTACATGCGTGAGGTCAATATTTCGAATCTATGGATTATTCCATGTACAAATATTTACCACAAACACAGTAGTATCATGAAACAAAATAATAAATATACATCGTTATCGCGCGGGCAGTTTGGGGGCGACGCATAGATGACCGAAGGGCTGTCACACGTATATAACGAGTATTTGAATATTTGCATGTTTTTTTATTCTTTAAATTAAAGCCTTTCATGTTATGTATATTCCTTATGAGGATAAATACCTTATGAGGATAAATAGAATATTATTTCTATTTTGATATTGTATTTAAAATTGGGACAAATTAGTGTAGAAGCGTTGTTTAAGTTAGCAACACTTTCTCTGAGGGTTGATTCAGTCCAGTAAGTCAGAAATTGACATCATACAGCTATAAATGAGTAATTACGATAAAAATAACATTTTGATAAAATTGGTTAAGTTATCGAAACCGAAAAAAATCGTAAGTTAACATTGTTGTGTCAGTGGTCGATTTAGGATTACAAATAGATTCAATGCATAATATCGATTTAAAAATCGATATTTTTATTGGTAAATTATAATTTTAAAAAAAAGATCCATGCGTGGCAACCCTATTCATCAGTATCCACGCGTCGCCCCGAAACTGCCCGCGCGATAACGATGTATAATAATAAATAACCTGTGATTGACAAGCTGCACTGTGGCGGTAAGTCCTCGGTTTGGGAACGCTGTGCCTAAGTGGACGTAGTACTGGCATGCTGGGTCGTCCTCACTGCAGATATCGTAGTCTTTCTCCTGTGCCTACAGGATCAACATTACAGGTTAATAAGTATGTATAATATTATCTGATACGGAGAAAGGCACCACATTGGTGTGTGTTGAAATCTATACCGACAGTCTCAAATCGGTCATTTGCGGTCGTTCCTGCCTACAATCGGATTTCTCTTTGGTCATATCGTACTGCGGTTCCACTGTGTTATAAGGGTGAGGGAATAGGGAATGCACCTATTAATCACACTCGCTTGTTCACTATGACAAATCCTGATAGCTGATCTTGATGGTAACGATTGGCCACCGCTTGGAGGATATTTTTATAGTTTTTATGTTTTACTGAGCAAGTGAGGCGCTCGTGGCAAAAGTCAAGCTACCCACGCCGCGGTCGATTAATGGAAGGGTGAACATTCTTACATTTAGTGACATTTATTTCGAGCGTCTCCGTGCTTCGGAAGGCACGTTAAGCTGTTGGTCCCGGCTGATATTTACAATAATGTAGATTTAGTCGTCAAGCATCAAGCCTAGTCAGAGGCCATTAATTGGCGGCTTCATAACATCTGGCATTTCACATCACTCCACCAACCTGCACTGGGCCAGCGTGGTGGAGTATGGCTCACACTATCTCACAAATTATTGAGATAAGGCCTGTGTCCCAGCAGTGGGAACGTACTGGCGAAGATGATGATGACTGAGCAAGTTATTAGTTGAAAACAGCAGATTAAGCTATAATGTATTATCACCTCAAGCGTCACGTGATCCGGAGTGAAGTGCAACGCATCAGCCAGTATATGCAACGGCCGTGCCACCGCGGTAGAGGCAAGGACTCTTAGCGCAGTGACGTGCAGGCCGGCGTGGGGGGCGCGGCACCACACGCTGCCGCGGACCGCCCCGCCCCCGCGCCACCACGCCGGGCTGATGGTGAACGGGCCGGCGATCACAGCGCCGTCGCGTGTTAGCGTCTGTTAAACAAATTACATGCAATGCATCAGCTAGTTTATGCAATACCAAATATATATAAAAGAAAGTGGTGTTAGTTACACTATTTATAACTCAAGAACGGATGAACCGATTTGGCTGAAAATTGTTGGAGAGGTAGCTTAAAACCAGGTGACGGACATAGGATACTTTTTATCCCGCAAATATGGGGAATAGGGGATAGTTGAAAAAGGAAATTACGCGCGGGTGAAACTGCGAGGGCACCCCTAGTTTCAAATAAACACAGGTATCTTCTAAGAAAATGAGCACATAAAGTACAGGTGGAAATGCCGTAAGCCCTGCGAATGAGGTCAACATAGACACCTCGTCGGCTCACCTCGTTAAGAGTGTCTAAGCCGCTATCTAGTGCAGTCTGTTGAGCCCTTAACTGCTGTAGTCATGTACATGGCTATTTTCGTGGGAGCTTGTTGTTAGATCTTAAGAGCCATTCTCAATGCACAAACCACGAAAAAACGCTCAAATAAGGTCCGTGTTAATGTATACGTCAGAGAGAAGTGATAAAGCTATTTGACAGATTTTTTTTTCGAACTCATCAGTGGTGAAAGTGGCCCTAAACTAAATAAAAATAACTTTTCCGGAACGGAAAATTTATATATTTTTTAATTTTATAAATAAGTTTTTACAATCAATTTTAATACATACGATTAATAGCGCGGTTAAAATGGACGTTTCATATAAGCAAAATTCTTGAAGAACCGAATTCAGGTAGAATTTATAGTAATCACCTCAAACTAGGATAGGAACTGCAATTTCTACCAAATGTCAAATCGAAGCTAGGTTGTTAAAATGTATAAAATTGTTAATCTTCTAAACTATGCTAGTAATACCCCAATTAAGCTAAGGTAGTAAAGGTAGCTACATTGTTTTTACGGGAACTACTATCCTTCAGACTTCCCGACTTTTCCATAGTCCCTAAAGTCCTAAAAAAGCTATAAAAATTACCCTCTGCCGAACCAATTGGGCACTAAAAGAGCCGTAAACCGGTCAAGCGCGCCCGCGTTCAAACCCAATTGTTACAAAGTGGACACTTTGCGGCCTGTGCTTTCCGATTTGTGGATGATTATGGTTTTATAGACGGCTTTTGAATCGCTGAGCAAGAGGCTGGACTGGACTGCAAAGTAGAATCTAATGTCAATTGTGGAGACGGTTTTTACATTCAATAGCGAATTTGTCGATCTTATGTTTGAGGGAGGTGCTCCCGTAGTTAAGTCGGCCCATTTCAATTGACAGGCACGATCTAATGTAGTCACTCTAAAATAATAAAAAAATAAATATAATATGTGGACATAGTATCATAGTTCGGAATTCAGCATAGCTTTTACAATGAGTGCCACGCCGCGCGTAAGGTAAAGGCGCCTATGGCCGCGGTACGCAAAATCGGCGCCTATTACCGAGGTATTCGATATTTTCGCGTTTTATATTAATAGCAGCAACTTTAGCAAAATCCCGTTTGGGACAAGTTGTAGCTTGTAGTATTTTGCATCGAACCAACGGGTGCCAGTGAGCATACCTACAAGCAAACGGATAAAAAAAATCAGTTTGTGCGACGGGAGCGCAGGAGCAGGCGGTTTCCATACAAAAACGGAGCAAATCATGCTAGTGCACTCATATTTTTGTTACGTAATTTTAAATGTTATAAACTGTCTAACTGACTTCGAGTTTTGTTTACTTGTTTATGTGTTTATCTAAGCGTATTGTCTTATACTTTTCATAGTGAAATCATATCTAAATACATAATAATACGAATTTTAAAAACCCGCGGTAATAGGAGCCTAAAATTGGGGGTGGCATCTATCACCGAGGGTACCATCGGTAATAGAAAATATTAAGGGTCTAGATATTTGCTTATTAAGTATATTTAAAATCATTATCTTAATGAAATATGAAATATTTTTCATTCCTCATATTCTCTTAAAACTAAAATTCTATTTCCGATGTATACAAAGTCCAGTAGAAACCTTTATATTTTTATAAAAACTATCGTATCGAAAGACTACTTTTGTAGCGAGTGTCCAAAATGACGTGAAAAAATTGCAATATTAATTTGTCAAAAAATGGATGATACGGGATATCTAGTGATTTAAAATACTGTTTTCCTTAAAGATTGAAATCTCTTTTTGCGAACTGGCACCAAAAATTTATAAATTTATTAGTTTTTTATGGGTCGGAATTACATTTTAGAACATTCTATTCTTCTCCTATTACCGCGGCATACATCGGTAATAGATTCTATGGGGATCTAATTCCGAGGGTCAATGGCTCGGAATAAGAGTTTCCATATAATCTATTACCGACTGATAACCCAAGTAAAATTATTATTAAGGGTTTCGTTACTGTATAGATAAACTTACTTCTTACTAGGTAACTAAAGAACTAATTATGTATACATTCTTTTTTGTTTGCCCGATAGTGCATTTTGTAGTGACCCTGACCTATGTGTTAGGGGTCGTGGGTTCGAATCCCACCAAAGACCAACACTCATATGATGAACATTATATTTGTGTTTGTTCTGTGTCTGGATGTTTATTTGTACTACAGGATACAGGGTGACTTCTGAGTCGTAGACAGAAACCACGTTTTCTGATGAAGCTACCCAAAGTACCTAAAAACGGAGCACTAATGGTAATCGAAATTAGTCAGCCTCATTAATTAATTAAAACAGAATAATAATGGCAATCCCTACTCATTTTCATCTAATGGTCACCCTACAGACCAGACCACGTGACATGTTTGTGATGTCTCTTCATGTTATGATGACCTATAAAACTAATTGACGTTATCAGGGATAATCATTATCACCAGTTTTCAGCCAGTAATATGAAGAAGGTTTTATTAGTTACTAGCGAGCACCCGCGGTTTCACCCGCGTGGATCCCATTCCTGTGGGAATTGATCAAAATCCTTTCTTAGCGGTCATAGCATCTACCTGTATGCCAAATTTCAGCCCGATCCGTCCAGTGGTTTGGGCTGTGCGTTGTTATCTATCTATGTCAGTCAGTCACCTTTGAGTTTATATATTAAGATTAATTTAACAACTGATTAAAACCTAGGGTGACCAAAGGTTATGACAGATTTACAAATTTAATAAAATTAAAGTTTAATTTTTTCTCCTACCCTCGGTAATAGGCGCCACCATACCGCGGTAATAGATTCAATACCTCGGTAATAGAAGCCGTAGTAGCCATGACTAAAAACAGTTAAAATAAATATAACGCTTCAAACTTTATTCATAAAAAGTGCGAAAGTATAGAGTTAAAGGTCTATAAAACGCTACAAAAAATCCCTATTAGACAAGGACAGTTCTTATTCCACAATATTGTACTCTAAAGTCAAACTTCCCCGAAATACCGCGGTAATAGACGCCTTTACCTTATTATAATTGACCTCAGTGGTGCCAGATGTATTTTTTTTATAAACTTTTTTCAGTAACAAACCCAACCAACACAAACAGATATTTTTGATCATGTGCGAGCATCTAATCCACAGCCTCAGGTGTAATGCCGATATCTCGAAAATTACAACAATTCGGTCGTCTAACAAGGATTTCTTCCTTCCTGGCTTATAGCCATAAAGCTGGAACCAGCTCGTCCTAATCTAGTGGAAAGTGGAAACCGGGAGAGTTTAGTAGTAAGTTGACGACCATATTCAGTCCCAAGCCCCAAACACGATCACACACGTGACTGCGTTCTCCTCTGCTAAGAAAAAAGGCACATAAAACTAACTTACATCCAAACAGTAGGTTATCCAAGCGTCCTCAGTGAGCACGAAGAAGGCGGCGTGCGCGGCGTCGCAGTGCAGCAGCAGTCGCGCGCAATGCACGTCGCCGAGCAGCCGCGCGCCCAGCTCGAGCACGTCTCCGCCGCTGTGCACGGCCGCCTCGCCCGGCGCGCACGACAAGGAGGACCAGGTCACGTTCGGGACTAACACTGGAGTCAAAAATATCGGAGAATGTGTAGGGAGTTGAATTGCACAGACCCCATTTAATTTCAGCGTGGCAAGGATTTCTAACCTTATTGTTGTTAGAATACCTGTAAAATACGTACGAAACTTTTGAAGCGTACACTGCTGTTGCTTACGGCTAAGGATTGAAACTCACTGTGGTCAGAATGGTCACCCATCCATTAACCGACCGCGGAGTGGGTAGCTTGAAAAACCTGTTATTGCTCAAAGGAAGAAAAGGGAAGAAGTTATATGGAGTGCACTTTACTCAGAATAGGTGAAAAACACGTTTTCGAGTAGAAGCAAATTGAATTGGATAAAAGAAATTAATATACGAGTAAGTACCTACCAACAACCTATATTGTACATTTACAAGTAAAATATTTTTATGTGAAAGTGAATGCAGACAAAACATAAAAAAATATTGAATGCAAAATATGTCGCCAAATCATCAGAAAAGCATAAACTAAATGAAAAATTTCGTTATTTTCCCTTTGAAAGTGCCTTTTCAAAGAATATGCATTATAAGTAATATTTTATCAAAACGCTAACAAACAAACGTTCATATTTTTGAATAGTGTACGGAATATAATACGAAATATTTTCGTATATCCTGCCCCATAAAAACCCTTATTTTATAAAGAGTGTCCTTCGAATATCTTACAAAAAAAGGATTCTACAATAAAAAATTCTTTAAAAGTAAATAAACGGAGAAATTGTTGCAAAGGAATTTGTTGAATCTTGGAGTTTTTGCCCGAATAAAAGAGGTACATAACTCAGTTAATAATAACCTTACGACCTATTTCATTTCTCTGATCTTCGATGCTTCAAAGGGAAATTCCAGAAAGCCATAGTAACTTAGGCCCAGATGCACAACATAATATTCAATTACATAAATGAAATCTAATTATTCATACTGATTTTGTTTATTAGGCGGAACAATAAAGATAATTATTTTACAACATTAAAAATATATACAAAAAAGAACTAAACATACTTGATTTTTAGCTATTTCCTTTTTTCAGTATAAGTTGGGATAAACTTTTGTGTATATATAAATTAAGCATTTCAACGATTTTAGCCTTTACATGTCATCTCTGTTGTTTGTTTAAAAACGTTGAGAAATTGGTCCGAAACCGTTTATTTTTAATAAAGTTTTTGGATATAGCGGTAAATATTTTATAGTGTGTGTGTAAATAATATTGTTGTGTATTAAATTTGTGATATCTTTTTTTAAATAAAATTATCGGACTACGAAGGTCACTTAAAAACCAAAAAAAAAAAACGAATCAGATAGAGTATAAGGGTTGGATACTGTCAATTTTACTAACAAACCCTCGACCTTTGAGATCCACTCGAGTGGGGTAAAACCGCTCAAAAAGGCAATCTCTTCACCGTTATTAAAACATTGAACTATTTACACGAAATACTCGCTTTATGGAAGATAATATTCCCTTTGTCCTCGGTTTACATAAGGCCCGGAATTAATAGCACAGGGCTCGCGAAATTGAAACGAATTCGCTCCGAACTCATTCGACTGTGTAATTAAAATTTTCGTAATACTCCGCGCCATATCGCGGGAGATAGTGTCATTTTCAGTGTAGTATTTTTCAACTGTTTGAATGTGAAGTCAATTTATGTATTACCATATTTTGAACCATGTGAAATATGACACTAGCCGAGCCGTTGCTTTTGGTTACTACATCGAATATGTTTTAACAAGTCAGAGTTATAATTTTCTTACTAACTGAACTTACCATTTCTTTTTGATCTTTATTCATACTTACATTATAAATGCAAAAATAACTTTGTCTATCTATTACAATGTGATTTCCAAGCATCTCATCCGATTTTGATGACAGTCGGTACAACAGAGTCGCTACCAAATGATCCCCGGATTCCCCGGGACAGTGAAAGTAATTATCAAATGTTTTTTTATTGCAATGTGTTAGAGGACGAGCAGATCGTACACCTGATGGTTAGCACCACGTCTGCCCTTAGACAGTTCAGTGCCAAACAGTAACTAAGCTTTTACTGTCTGGCACTGCCCTGCGCCCGCTACACCGAGACGACAGTTATTATGTCTCATATACCCAGTAATCTTCAGTGCCCTTTCCCTGAAACACAGAAGTGCTTGACACACTTCTCCTTCACAGGAAAATATCTGGCACTGCGGTGGTACCCATCTAGACGGTCCAGTACAGGAACCTACCTCCTGGTGATGTGAGGTGATGTCACTATGTCTTACCGTCAAGAATAGGCGGCTGCATGTAACAGTGCAGCGGCACACACAGCGATCTTCCCGCCGACGCGCGCACGAGCAGCGCATCGCGAAGCGCGCGCACGTCGCGCGGCTTGAATCGCACGCGCAGCTCCGCCGTCGCGCCCGACGACACCGTCAGCCCGCGCGGGCCGCACACCATCACGTCGAGTTCTCGGCGCGATGGCGGGCGAATGGATAGTCTGATCTCGAACTTGGATACGTTGATTAGACGTAAGGTTTGCTGGAACAAACGGCACTTTGTCAGTAAAGAATTGGTTTTCAAACTGTATCTCCAGGCTTCTAGAGGATATTTTTATTCGATGTTTTTATTCTGCTGACTGACTGACAATAAATCGATCAGCCTCCAAAACCAGAGATCACCATCTCTGTCGATATTTGTACGCTTTCTTGAATCCTTCATTAATTTTATTTTTTATAAGATATAGGTGTACTTATTGTTCCTTTATTTGTTTTATTTATGTACGTATTTTATTTGTATGCCTTACGCACCGTCACTCCATTCAATAGCGAAGGATAGTGTATGGTACACCCACCGCCTTAAACAGGGGGAGGTGGATTATAAGGTATTTTCCTTTAATCCGTATACACAATATATTTTCAACCAATTGAAATCCTTCCTCAATAAAAGAACGATTTGTTATCTATGAATACAAATAAAGAAAGAGACTGAATGATGGTTCACTGTTCAGAACTAAACCAATTCTTACAAAATTACAAACATCTATCATTACAACAGCGTAATGATAATAAAAAAATATACCTATCGTTCGGTTCACTCCCTCCATTACCAATATGAGACTACAAAAAAGTATAAGGCTTAGTTGCTATAAAATTTTATCACTTCCCGTCACATATAACTACATTCGAGAATTGCTGCCAAGAGGAAATGGGACAAAAGACAAAGGGTTCTCGTTAAAACCACAAATGCCAAGATAATGCATCTATTTTATGACTTCCTCTAATGAATGTAATGTAAAATCGAGAATTTGTGGTATAACGCGAGCTTTGGAGTAATTTTAAGAGCAGTTTAAATTGTTGAGAAGCTTTTGTACAAGGTGCGACGTAACTTTATGTTAGCGATTAACATTTCCATAGTAATCGTACGTTAGTCCTCTAAGGCCTCGTTTGAAAAAATACCTTAATTAAAATTCCCCACCGTTAAAGTATCAGCCTATTAATGTCCCACTGCAGGGCAAGGGCCTCCATCCTTGAAATCAAGTTATCGCTACAATGATGGGTATTGGCTTAATCACCACGCTTGCCACATGCGGATTGGTGATCACAAACCCGAGCTGTGTCCGAAAACTCCGACACAAAGTTAGCTGGACCCGGGAATTCAACCCAGGACCATTGAGGCCATGATCTCGGGATCTAGCTTGGGTTTGTTATCATCCTTGACTTGATTTCAAATAGGCCTTTGACTTGCAGTAGGATAAAATGGCTTATATTTTCTTTTGCTTTTATTCTTAATAATAATAATGACACTAACTACTATAGAACAAATTCACATTACAAATTTTGTAATGTAGCAGAATATTTAATATTGTTTTACTCAAATCACATAATATTTTTCAAACATAACCTCTTTTTCACAGCCCGGAACACAAAAATTCGTCAGCGCGTCAACCGATGGACTCCTAAAACTGATACAGCTTTATTGCTATCCAGATTTACAGTGACATCTATCGTCGGGCGAAGTTCTATTTCAAATTAATGATGCAGGAATAAAATACTGGACGACGGACATCTCTCTTTAGTATGGCTGCTATTGTGAACGCATGTGTGAATTGTGCGATCCTTCTATTCATGGGACATTTTAAGTTCTATTGAGTATGACTTCTTGACCATTTCAGGTTTTTTTTGCCTTAGATCAAGAAGCATCCTCTTTCACTGTCCACTAGCCCATTAGTGTATTCAGTAGTGATCCTACCCTATTTTCCAGGTGTCGCAAAGCCATAGACTGTAAGCCAGACCACCATCAAAAGACCGCGTCACTGACGTCCTTAAAGTCTTCCCAGAAATCAGTCAAAGTATTTATTTTGCAATTTGATTTACCATGAAATTCTTTTGCACGTCAGAAACTTTTTTTTCCTACAGATTAAATAGAGAAGCCATTCTCTAGTCCTTTAATTTATTTTAATTAGTCACATCCACGGGACTCGTTAGAATTCCGTAGTAAGCTCTTCAGCCCATGAAAGAGGCGTAAAACTCCAAAATTAAAACCGGGAATGAGGTCTCCTCTGGGTTCGATCACGACCAGTACGCTGTGAGAAAGGTAATTCGATTACGCGCGTGTAGACCAGGGTTTACATTCGTTTGAAAAGCTGTTGGCAGCTTTGGTTCAAATTGTTGTTTAGATTTTGAGATTATAGGTAGTACATTATTGTTATCTAACAACTTTGTATCGGCCTGGATGATTCATGTACAAATACATAATTATAAGCAATTTGTAGCTAAATGGCGCCGCGTGTGTGAAGAATGTCATGTAAAGGATATTAATTTATGTAATATGTTGCGAGACATCCTTATCCAGTAAAAAAGGTGATCTGGTGTATTCCTTACCTATTGAAGTTAAATTGACAGATTATCTGACATTGCCCAAAAACTCAAACAAGAAACCATGCCCTCAAAAAGTATCCCAGAATTATTCATAAAAAATTTATAGGCTTTCTCCGGAGTGTATCTTGGACGTAAAAAACTAATATACTAACAGTATGCAAATGGCCGACGGTAAAGTTAACGAAGTCCAGTTGCGGAGGCACGCAGACGATGTACTCCGGAGCGGGGGGCGGCGGCGGCACCGGCGCGGGAGGGGGGGGACGCCGCACCACCACCTCCCCTATACTGAAAGATTTATCAGTATTAGTTCTTTACACTTCCAGTATATTAGCTGCTAAGTATATGACAGTGGGGTAATTGTAACTAGGCAATTTTGAATCTTATGGTTTGGTAATGCAGCCGATGAGGAATAAAAAATGTTGTTTTCCTGTGCATTATTATTACTTAAGTTATCCATAGTTTATTGGATCCGGGACAACAAGCTTTAAGTGCCTTATTTTAAAGTTGACTATTTTATGCGTGACTGCTGCATCTGTTTACAATGCTTTTATTAAACTAACGGATATCAAATCTACTTCGATCTTCTTAGAAGTACAGTGCCATTATTGTAGTACAAAAATAAAACTATTAAATGCAAAAACATTTTTACAGAAAGTCAATGACAAGTGGTTAAGCCAGCATACATTATGAGATCAACAAGGATATGGATAAATTATTAGTTTTCTTTTTCAAAGAAAATGAGGTCATGTAAGGTACTTTATTAATTAACTTGACAAACAGTTACGACGCGCAAGAAGTCGCCAGCGACCTTTGTCCGGAACTTGCATGATATACCGCGCTCGCTCTTAAGACAAAGAGAGCAAACGAGGCGGCAGGATTTATGACCGACGATAACGAAGGCGCCTTTGAAGATTGCTAGGAAGACACAGGGACAGAAAGAAAACTTTATGACAAAACAACAAGTCAACATTTTTTTGCACATAACATTATTTTTGTTAATACTCTCCAATGAGGGGTTTTTCAGAATAAAAAGTTCGCTAGATGGCGCTTCGTAGCCATAAGGTCTAACTAAAACATGATTGGTTTATTTTGAAGGAAGACGTCAAACCGCCATCATGAACTTCAAAATCTCATTCAAAATGAACCAATGACAGTTAGGTCGAACTCTATGGCTACGTAGCGCCATCTTACGGATATTCAATCAAATCAAAATCAAATCAAAATATTCTTTATTCATGTAAACTTGTATCAAGTATTTATGAATCGTCAATTACAGAGTGACTCTACCACCGGTATCGGAATGCAGTCATCTGCCGAGAAGAACCGGCAAGAAACTCGACAGTTACTCTTTTTCATCGCCATGTTTGTTTACAATTTGTTTGTTACAATTACTGATTAGTTTTAGAATACCAAGCCATACAGTATAAAGTATAAGAATGAGACTATAATCGAGAAAAATCCGTGAGCCCTGGAAGACCAGTGCCCAAAGGTGGCACCTGCAGCACAAGTATGACGTATGTGCCAGCCATAATTTCACTCAACCATATTAGAGGGAATGTAACCACCAGACACATAACGCCACCACCCCAAGCACATTTTAGCGTACGATTATTCGATTTATTCGATTACGAAACACCCTCATTGACAGACAATTTCACGGCCCATCTGACGGTATATGGCCACTGTTGCCTAATCTGTTGAGAGATACTTAACCAAGAAGCATCGCCTAATGTGATGCTGCACTTTATTTGAACCTGCTCTGATCTTCGAGACTGTCATTTCAGGTGTACTAAGTATGTGTTCAAATATGCAATGTTAGAATAACCAGCTACCACCCCCTCTGATGAATCTTTGACCACAATAGTTATGATAGTGTTCCCGAAATATTAATGTTGTGGCCAGGACACTTGAAATTAAACAATATTTCTTAAGACGTCTCTTCTCAACAGGCCATTAACGTCGAGGCGGTAGTAGAGGAAAAATATATGATGTGCAAAAGAATTTACTACATAATTTAAATTATTTAACTTCATTCCGAATCCATTAGATCTGAGGAGCCTGTGTAGCCGAACATTGAGTGGTGGTTCTATGTAGATAAATGGAACGGGAGACAGGGGCTGCTTGAAATATCGTGGGCTATGTTATTATTTGCTATCAGAAATAATATTATACTCCCATGCAATAGTAATAATCCAGTATTATAATAATACATAGTATTCTGCACCATGTCTCGACCCTCGACAAACTTGCAAAAAATGTAATGGATTGTCTCGCTCAAGCTGTGCAAACAAGTAAGAATAATTAATGGCGTTGCACAGCAAAATCCACTTATAAACCTGCTGGGATGGCCATCATAGAATATTGAGTAGGTAAACTTGTAGGAAACACAATAACTTTACGAAGCTAGTTTTTTGTTCTTCTACCACATGATTTGATAACTCTTAGCCAAGAAGAGTCGCTCAATGTACTTTCACACTGTAGTGTGAAACTGTGTGTGTTTCACACTTTGATTTCAAGTGTACTGGCTCCAACATTCATACTGTTAGGACACAGTCAGAACCGTCATGGTGGCAGATTTCACCTATGGGGGTGGTAGCTAGCAAGTCGGCCCCTGAACTACCAACCACCGATTGAAATTAAATTTGGTTTATAAAAACACAATTATAACGTCGTAATACTCGTAGTAAATTATATAAAGAAGGAAAGATCGTCACCTAAGAGACTGCACGGAGTCTTCTGCTGGTGGAAGCGGCAGTGGAAGGTGAAGGTGGGACCCTCGCACCTCCATGCAACTTACGTCGCACGAACTCCGATTCAGTATATTCTGGACCCACAGGCTCGCGTCACCTGCAGGCAGAAAAATAAAAATGAAGCAGCGAAATGTATGTGCATAAATATTTGGCTAGCTGCCCTAGCTGCAACGGACGCAGTAAGATGCTTCTAAGACTTTATTATAATACTAGCTGACCCGGTTAACTTCGTATCACTTGCTTCTTAATATAAACCATATTAAATTAACGAATATAAAACGTTTGACATGTAATAACGGTTTGTATTAGAAAATACTATTTGTCGTTTTTAGTATTTTGCTCGCAATTTTCCCATATTTTCTCATCGTTAAACCTTTCCAGGACTTCCACGAATATTTCAAGACTAAAATTAGATCATTCTTGAGTTTTAGCGAGACTAACGAACAGCAATTCATCTTTATTTATAATTAGATTGTCATTCTAGGGCAGCAATCTAAATAGTTACATTAGATAAAATGGTACCAAATATCCTCTGCGTGTTGGCTTTGGCACCACGCATGCTTCAAAGGACTTCCCCATGGACCCGAGATCTGAAATTGTAAATACGTTATAATAATAATGAAAACCAACTTACGCCCAGCATCCTGTTTAATGGAAGGAACGAGGTCCTTCCTCGTGATAATGCCATGGTCCAGCCTCCACGAAGACACCTCGCTCCCAGACACCGGGGAGGACAGCTGGTAGATGTTTGGCAGAGGTTCCTTCGACAGTCTCCTCGCGTGGTCGTGTTTCAGCTTGCTCTCCCGCGAGCTGATCTCTTTGCATTCGGATGAAAACTTGCAGATCTAATTGAAAAAGAGGTTTTTTTTATAGTAGCGCAGTACATTGGCTTCACTTAGCCTGATGGTAAGCAAAAGGAGAACCCAAATTACCACGACAACGGACGCAACCCGTGGCGTTCTATCCGTTGGCATCGCAGTACTGGCTCATAAGGTGCTTCTTCACGCTTTTTTGTAGCATTTTTTTTTAAATTAATTTCTAATTATAATAATTCGGGATCGTACAGTACTGTAGTATGTACGTCACCGCACCCCGGCATTATTTAGTATAATTATTAGTGTCATAGGTGATACCGAGGGTCTCAGGAGGAAGCGTATGTTATTCTAATGTAAGCTCTCTATTAAGCCTACAGTGCGCACGACACTTGTCTTTTACTCGTCTCCCGTCATCCCACGTTGCAGTACTTCGGTTACAGGTGTATGAATGTGTTTGTTTATGTGATGTGGGTTTTTGTAGATATTAATATTATATTTAAAATTTTTACTTTTTTGTGACTTCAGTTGGTAGACAGGCCTGCAGCAGTCCACAAACTAGGTTCCACGGGTAGAAGGCTAGTATTCAACAAAAACTAACCCCTTTATTCAATTGTAAAACTTGAAGAATTAATAATCGAGTGGACGAAACAAGTTTACAAGAGGAAACAAGAAATGATTCGGAAGAAAATTGTATTTGAACAAAGCGAATTTAATCTAGCTTAGTGTAATAATACTGAAGTTTATCGCAATCCCAGAACTTTAAGATTGCCATTAACTAGCTCCGGTGTAGTTCTGTAGAAATCGTTTTTAATTTTGTATAATTTCGTTAAGAACTTAATTTGTTAGGTATTGCTGAAGGCGAGGTTTCTGTGGGACTGAGGTAACTGGCAAGTTAGCAAGTGGAACTGTCTTAATTGTGGATTGAAGTTAATGATATCATTATCCTTTGGACTAAGCTTTCATCGAGAGTTAAGAGTGATTTTTTTTTAGCCACGTTAAACACGTCAAAAAAGTGCTTGAATGGTTATTTTATAAACATAATTTATATTTTGTACATACCACAAGTGAAGACTTATAATATTAATAGACACCAGATTCTCTCAAACGCTAGGCTACCTACTAAGTGTTTGTAACACTAAAACTTTTAGTTTCTGCAAGAATGATGGGGCGTACTATTGAAGCAAAGGGGATGTGATCATGTGATACGGAGGTTCGAAAGTAGTCCTTGTGACACAAGCTGTTGCAAAAGAATTTTCAAGTGAGACGCTATTTTAAAAGTTGTTGCATCGAAGCCCGCTAAGCGAAAAACTAAACAGCGTACATAATAGTACGAGAAATAGCAGTACTTAAAATTAGGATTAGTTCGTAATTAATATATGATTAACACTGACTGTTGGCTACATACATACATATATTAATATGATCCTCAAACGGCATAATGTTGGTAGTAGTATGTTACTTACACACGTTTGCGACTGTGGTGCCTCCCCTTAAACAATGGCCTACCTCTTGTGTTGCCCCGCGTGTCCTTATACTTGCACAAAAGAAGAGCTGTTGCGCGCTCACCAAAACGCTGTTCTGAGCTGAATTCTGGGCCAATAAGATTTAGCCAATGACACGCTAAGAAGAAGACTTACCCACTGCCCTTGTTGAGGAAGCTGGTCATCATCTTCATCGGTTGCTGTGACTGTTCTGTCAGTGGCGAGAGGAGGCAGGTAATCCTCTTCCCGAAACACTTCCCTCAGGACTGGTCTCACATCTCCGCAGATCACACTGCAACCATACATTATTGTATAACTACAAGAATTTACATTGTACACAGACCCATTTTAACTATGAACCTTATCGGAAGCTGAAGCCGGCAGCTAGTACAAAATAAGTTTACTCCTTTTATTTATATGAAAATGTTGCAAACGTTGCAAATTTTACAGTGTTTTTAGACTGAAACTAAGGTAATGTTAATTTTTACTCACTCCTTCCGGGGGAGAAGTGGCAGATTATCTGCCATTTCAGTTATAAAATTGGGAAACAACTATTTTTGTCATATAAATCAATAACAAAAAATATAAATGTATTATTAACAAAATTATACCAATGTCTGTTTACATTTACTGTCAATTTGACGTCTTCTAAAAAGATGACATATGTATGTGGTTTGTCATGTTTTCACTGAGCTCCATTATCTATGTATGGAGGTCAGTGCATGTTTTTTATTAATATATGGAGGTAACTAAAAAGAGTAAGACAATACCAATTTAAAACACAAGGTCTGTGCAATGGTCTGTGGTTATTTTTTCTTGGCTTAAAATAATTTGTGATTATTATTAATAGGTATATTATTAAAAGATAAAGAAAGAAGCACCCATTAATATGCAATCATAATTATACAAGATATGATAAAAAAACAAAAATGCTTATTGTTTGATTATATTAAAAATGTTTTACTAGCACCTGCCCTGCTCAGCTACAGATTGATCTGGCTCGAAGGACCATGATGATCCCAATGATATTTGAAGCCCAAGACAACGATATCACATAAAACTTAGTCTAGTATATCTACATTTTCTCCCTCAGATGAAATAATCAGTGAATCTTCCCAGCCAGGGCGCGGTTGGAAGTACCCCAATATGAACCCTATTTCCTCATAGTTATTTATGCGCTGCCATCGTAACCAGTTTAATTTCCGGTTATTAGTCATTCTACCACATCAAGATACCAACTTAGAAAGTTAGTTGATTTAAAAACGGCGTTTCATTTTCGTATCTTTAAAATATTATATGAAATAGAAAATAGATCAGCTAAAGAATTTGTGTTGGAAAATCTAAATGAAGATCCCCATTCCCCTTCTTCTTATATGTTTTTTTTATAGGCAACAAATCTAAAACCCTTTTTAGTAAGGTCACAGTCACAGTTATATAATCCGTAATAATTACTTACTATCAGGTCAGGTCACAATTGTTTGATTGCCTCTCTCTTTCACAAAAAAAGCTAACTGAAAACAAATTAAATACGTATTTGAATAGCGCTACTCGACCAAAACTCATCATATCACATTGTGATCACAAATCAATTAAAGGTTAACGAAATAAACGTAACCAAACACCGATATCCATTCCCAATGGTAAAACACACGGTTTTAATTAAATTTAAAACGCTGCAGCTCTGCAAACTCCGCGGATCGGCATTTTAATCACCTCGCGAATCCTGCGGGCTGAGTTACCGAAATTACTCGAATCAAATAATGGAATATGATCTCCGAAATGGAATTACGTAGGGTAATGAAATATTTTTGGTTGGTTTCCTTGCGGAGTCTATGCAGCGTGGGATTGTAAAAATCTTTATGTCAATTGAATATCTCTGATCATAAATAATGCATTATCAGCTAATATTGATATGTCCTGTATATTAAACCGACTTCAAAAAAAAAAGAAACAAAAAAAAACTACCTAAAAAACTGAAAAGCAAAAAATAATTTTAATAAGACATTCATCATTGTCTAAGCCTATTAATTTAATTGTATTTTACGTGCTAGGTAGGTACCTACTAATCTGTTTGAAGTCGGTGCCAAGCCAAAGGTAATAAAAAATGATATATAATATTATTATGTATTATAAAGGGTTACTTATTAATCCGCGGACGTAGGTACGTAATCTGGGTACCTACTATTTGGCTTGGCACCGACTTCAAACAGATTAGTAGGTACCTACCTAGCACGTAAAATACAATTAAATTAATAGGCTTAGACAATGATGAATGTCTTATTAAAATTATTTTTTGCTTTTCAGTTTTTTAGGTAGTTTTTTTTTGTTTCTTTTTTTTTTGAAGTCGGTTTAATTTTTTTTAAAAAAAGTTTGTTTATTTTTCTATTTTTAGTGTGAATAACACGTAGGTAGTGAGTAAAACTCTTTCATAATAATGATAGCGAAAATACGAGTAGAATTGTATTATTTGATAATAATATTAGGTATTCATTAAGTGTTCAGCACCATGGGTAGGAGGAGAATGCGTTTATGCACCATAACCGCAGGCTAGCTAGACCCGCGGCCGTGTGTGGGACTCGAGACCGAAGCGTCCGCTACCCACTACACTCCCCCGGTTTCTCCTTCACACCCGATTAGGACGAGCCGGTGCTAACCTTATTGGCTAGTGACCAGCCCATCCCCGGGTAATCATCAGCTTAGCTGCAAAAGTAAATGAAATACAACTAACGTTCCACATATTCCTACAACACTGAAAGAATTATCCCCTAACTCCTAACCGTTAAGGAGTTGTACTTTCCATCATCACCTTAGCTGCAAAAGTACATGAAATACAACTAACGGTCCACATATTCCTACAATACTGAAAGAATTATCCCCTAACTCCTAACCGTTAAGGAGTTGTACCTTCCATCATCAGCTCATCAACATAATATGATGTCTATCGGACGCAAAAACTTGAATGGCTTCAGAAAAAACAAGTAACGCGTAGGCGCAGCCTATAAAATTTGAGGTTTTCCCTTGATTTTTCCGGGATCCCATCATCAGATCCTGACATGGTGACAATGGGACCACCTCGGAACTATGCACTTTCAAATAAAAAAAGAATTATTTAAATCGGTCCACAATTGACGGAGAAATCGACGGACATACATAAAAAAAAAAAAAAAAAAAAAAAAAAAAAAATACATACAGTCGAACATATAACCTCCTCCTTTTTTGAAGTCGGTTAAAAACTGAGCATTGAACATAGAGCTTTCGGTGTATCCATCCAAATGTGTTTTTTTTAAAGGAAACACAAAAAAATTGACCTTTAATAATGTGTGATTTTTTATTTTATAGTTTACATTTAAAACAAATTGTCATTATTTTGAGGCAATGAAAATGTCAGTTGGCTATTTTTCGACGGATACTCTACAAGATTTGCTTAGTCACATAGTCAAAGTACTTACTTGCGTAGCTTATTTTGGGTCTAGATGGAGCTATGTACATAATTCCCAAGGATCATCCCAAGACATTATTTGAATGATTAAAATTTACAGCGGTAATATTCCAAATACCCAAGATCCACTTCATAAAATACGTGATCAGAAGCAATAAAACTATAATCCAGAGCTCTAGACCTAACTTTATGAATTGATTATTCCCAACAGAGGGCCAAGTCTCAGCAGATCTGTTTTTATTAGAGCGACGTTAAGAGTAATGGCTGGCAAAATGCTGCACTTTGTATTCCGATCCCGTCGGGAGCGTTTGCGATTACATTTGTGGAAAGAGCAATTCGGTAGGTATTTATTGAAGTCTGGAAATGGACCCTTTGTTTTATTGCTCGCAGTTTGATTCAGCTAAACGGAGTTATTAAGGAAGAGAAGGTGTTCATCAGCATTATTTCACAATATAAGGAAATATTGTTATTTTTCCTATATTTCGTTTCCGGAAAATGGTTAGGGTTCAGCATTGACGTCCAGGGAATGGTTCGTTCTTTAAAATAAGATTGGGTTCAGTAGTCTTTTGAAAAGTGCATAGCCAGCTAAAAGCTGAAACTAAAACTCAAAAAATATATTTCGGCCTATCTTGTCCCATTATAATTAAAGAATAAAATTAAATCAAACTGAATATCTTCAACAAATCGAATAAAAATCATTAGCTTACTTTTAGCAAAACCTTGAGGAAAGCTTTGCAAATGATTCTGGTATCCATTCTGCCCACGAATATATTAATCTTAACAAAATGCTTTAAAAATGGACCATTTTGTCTCATTTATCTCTCTCTAGACGACTGATAAAAATTACCATAATTAGGCGACAGGCTGAAGACGCTTAATTCTAAACTAATTAATTCCTCTAATTAATGTCCCCATTATTCTCAAGAAGTGTTCAGAAAAATGTGTCATGGTTTCAGGTTTTTTCGAATATGGTTTAGGACATCATAGGATATGCGTGAATTATCTGATACGTTTTTCAAAGGAGCTCCATAACCGCAATTTATGCAGTGTGTGGCAAAACTAAAAAGAAACTAATGATATTTATACTCTACTGGTTTTTTCTTCAATATTCTGAGGCCATAGTCGCAAGTGTCCACGAGCGGTAGAGATTACTTATTTTCAGATGTCACACTTGCATGTTTGTTTGTATTACCAAAAAAAAAAAACAGGAAAATAACATCTACGACGATTATGAGATGTGATTGAAATATATTACAACAGGAAAATGGGGTACACTTCTTGCATCTAGATTTATTCAAACAACCATCCATCCGAGATGACGACAGTCGCTTTGTACAAGCCAGCGGACCCTCTTTACTATTTCCGCAATACTGTTCCCTTTGACAGAACCGATGCATAGGAAAGTATTGTGACCTTTTTCTCTCAACCTTACTGAGACACATAACTTGTCCCTTTGAGTATTGAATTACTTAATTTGTAACCATTTGTAATCAGACTGTTATTTTTTTCTGAAGGTGGGAAGCAAACGAGCCCGCATAATACTTGATGGTAAGTGATCAGCCCTAGGGTGAACCCTAGGGTAGGTGGGCCCTGGACATCAGCAACTAGGGTTTAAGATGCGTTGCCCGGTTCTAAGAAAATTATATGGTGGGACGGGGAGGAAGAAAGGCTGTACGGATAAGAAAAGTGGGTTTCTATCATTTACCAGACGAAGTGCAATTGTAGAGCTACTATGTACCTCAAACATCTTTTTTCTATGAGAAGGAAGCACCAGGCTTATTTCTACTGAAACAAGATTCTACCTGCAGCGGCATCTACTGCACAAATCACGTATCGCTGTTATAGATCTTGTTTACTATCTTCTGCTGTGCCAGATTGCTATATTATAACGAAATATGTATAATATCTTGGGTTGCTGATTGATAGCCAAAACTCAGCTAGTAGGATTATTTCATTTATTAATACAGCAAAAAATTACACTCCAAGTGCATCCGTTGAAACTTTGTTTAAACTTATTTTTATTCATGGTGAAATATCAATTCTGCACATAAAGCAAAATAAGATTTATGTTGCTTTTACGATTTTGCAGCTAACTTCACTAAAGTTATTTCAACTCACGTTTATCCCGAACGTTCTAACTTCTCTTTGTCGCACCCAAAGTTCAGTATTTAGCTCCATAAGATATGCTCTGAACTTTTAAGTTATAGATTCATTGATGAACAGATCGCGGGAGCAGACGCGATGGCGGATGGTGGGACCGAGATGGATTCTTATTTACGGTCCTGATTTTTAATTTCCGCGATTTCATTGTTGTGTGTCCACCCTATAAGGGAAATCAGCCTTCATACAGTTCCTAGATGTGCTTCTGAAATATTTATTAGGAAGCCAGTACAGGCTATCCTAATTCAGTTTCCCGCGCGACCAATTTTCAGCTACATGTCCAAAGCATAGACTTCTATTTCATTTGTATCTTTAAGACATTTTGGGGTATGTTAATGTGCTGCTTTCGCTTGTAGATTAGAGTGGTCTACAGTACAGCCGAAATGAAAGATTAATCTTAAATGTGGCAGATAATGTAACACATTACACATGTTTCTTTTTCTTGTAAATACAAAACCCGTACCAAAACAAACATTTGTTCATTCACATTAATGTTTTACGGCGATCAAATCCCTTTGGTATTACACCAGTCAACTATAGGTCGTCAAAAAAATAATTTGCATTTAAAATGCTAGAATAAACTGTAAAATTCTAGTGGCGCACTCCACTTTTTGTCGTTATGCACACTTCCAACCCCGGTTGCATATTTGCCGCGTCAACAGGCACACAACTTTGTGTGCCTGTTTTCTTATATCAGAGGCGGCAAAAGAGCCAGCGGGTCGCCTGATGGTAAGCAATCACCAGAGGGGTCGCTGATGCGTTGCTGGCCTATGGGGGTATGGGGGGTATGGACCTCCGGGACTCTCACAAACCAGACGACGCGTAGCTTCTCAACCATAACACCAATCGGTCCCCTCTATCTGCAGACCACTTTTATCCTACTAATCCTACTAATATATTATAAATGCGAAAGTCTGGATGTTTGGATGTTTAGATGTTTGGATGTTTGTTACTCAATCACGCCTAAACGGCTGAACGGATTTAGATGAAATTTGGCACACGTATAGTTTATAACCCGGAATAGGACAAAGGCTATAAAATTCCTGCGGGAAACGTCTCATTCCAGCGGGAAAAACAATTTTGAAACTACTGAACCGATTTGAATAATTATTTCACTGTTGGTAAGCTACACTATCCCCGGTAAACATAGGCTCCGTTTGATCTCGGAAATGTGGGGGGAAAGGGGGGGACATTTGAAAAAAAAGAGATTACGCGCGGGTGAAACCGCGGGCGGAAGGCTAGTCCGTAATATTTCGCTCCGCCACAGCGCCCCCTACCGCCAGTCAATGTAAACAGAACCAAATACCCGCGATTGTGAGTTATAGCTTCCGCTACCCGCTCGCAATACTAATACGAACAAATCGCCATTTCATTTCAATAGCTGGGTTTGGCCCGTCGGTGTTTTTAGAGCCGTATGAATTATTAACAGATACAGGAAAATGTTGATTGTTTTTATTTGATGGTCTACGTATATCAGAGATTATTGCCGCTCGGATTATGAAACCGATCATGGGTTCGATTCCTGCCTTAGGTCTAGTTGGTGTTGGAGTTTTTTCAAAGCCTGACTGACTAGTTATCACCCTCGCAGTAAAAATCTGCCGCCACAACAGTTTTGGTCCTGTTCCGGTAAAAATAATAATGTGGGAGCAAGTTTAATATACAGTGTGTAAGGCAGCCCTTAGTAAAACCTTTTTCATGCATGAGCGTACAACTTTATATACAGGACGGTAATCTCTTTCAATTGACAAGTAGATGACAGTAATTACTTGTCTGTCCCTCCCATGTCCCCGAGAGTAGGCGCAAATAGGCGTAAATGGATGTAAATGGCTACGAGACCGAGACAAAAGGTACTTTCAAGTTCAAAAAGTAGATTAAAATGGTTGGGAATTGAACAAATAATAATATTCTCCACTAAAAGCTACTTAGGAACGGAATTAGGTAAGTGCTAAGCTCTTTGTAGGGTTGACACGGTCTGCGAAATTGGCTGCACAAGAGCACAAGGTAAAAAAATATATCCTGAAGTAATTTCAATTTCCAGCAAGCCCAGATTTGTGTGTATTACCACTTACTCATTTGAGGAAGACTTAAGTAATTTTAATAGGAGGAGGAGGCTTTTACCCTGCAGCATGATATTCAATAGGCTTGAAAACAAGAAATACTAATTTTGACCGCCTCTCTGGAACAGTGGCTAAGCCGCTCGGGTACAAAATCACGGAGGTCGTGGGTTCGATAACCGCCTTGAGTCTGGTTGGTAGGACTTTTTCAGTCTTCGACTGGCTAGCTACCACCCCCACAGGTGAAATCTGCCGCCGGAACAGCTCTGGCTGTGTTCCGGCAATATTAATGTGGGAGCCAGTACACTTGAAATTGAAGACTCGAAGATCAGAGGAATCTACAGTCTGGCAACACATTGAGCGACGCTTCCTGTTAAAGTGTCCATCAATCGAATAGGCCGCAGTGGCTGCTTACCATCAGGTGGGCTGCGAGTCTCTTCGCCAACTGAAGTGGTATTAAAAAAAAGTTGAAAAACAAAATATTATTGTAAAGCAGTTTATTATGTGGGTTTATATTACGAAATATCGGCAACCTACTGTGTACAGTCTCTGGATTAGACAATTCTAACGTGATAATTACAATTATCTCAAACACAATAGGGTTGCTATTTAATCATCTCTTTCCTAGATAGTTTTTTTGCACCATGAACCAGGATTTTGAAAAGACCAGTTTTCAATCAGCAATGTCCAGTTTTCATTTGTTACCCTTAAACGGGGAACTTGTGTGTGTGTGTGTGTGTGTGTGTGTGTGTGTGTGTGTAACTCGGCCAATTTCGACCACGGCGACCGCTTTCAAAACTGGGAACTTATGGCTTTAACCAATGCACAATGGGCTAAAATTTTATAACTGCCATTAAAATGAAACCCCTGTAATGATGTCTCTGTCGTAGGGGAAAACTGATAGCAGTTTTCTACTACAACAGAGTAGATCAAGTTATGTCTTACATAACTGACAACCCTATTGTAGCGATTTGCTGCTCGTAGGGATATAATCTGTTAGCATTCAATAATGGGGGAAAGGATTGCTTCGGACCCGTAAACACAGCTGAGGCTTACTGGATTTCAACGGTGCCTTGCCGAATACAGCAATAAATATATTATGTATAGCAAATCTATTGTAATAATTAAACCTTGAAATTTTTAACCAAGTGCAGGTAATTTATTAGATAAAGCGGTCGCCTTCCCCCTTCAAAGCATCCTATGTCCGTCTCTTGGTTCTAAGCTACCTCTCTACCAATTTTCAGCTAAATCGGTTAATACGTTCTTGAGTTATAAATGGTGTAACTAACACCACTTTTTTATATAAATGTATAGATTGTAGATTTGGTGCATGTAATATATGTTGAAAAAATGAGCTCCCCTGGCGAAGTGTTCCTACGAGACTACAGTATGGGGTCCTTCAATAAGGGCGTGAAAAGGATTTTAACAGGTCGGCGATGCACACGTAAAACCCCTGGTGTTGCAGGCGTTCATAGGCTACGGTAACCGCTTACTTTCAGGTGGAAAGTACGCTTGTTTACAAACTTTATGGCATAAAAAAGTATACTGGTTTTCTCCGATATCACAAAAGTTAACAATGAAAGAGTAAATTATTGCCGCTAGAGTTATAAAATCCTGAGGCTAAGAATGAACCTCGAATGATTTATACTCAATCATAAGTAGATTAATTGTTGCATATTACTGTACCGTTTCATCACTCTGTGGCCCAGATATGTAATATATTTCCATAATATCATATTACACCAACCAGGAAGATTAATTAACAACATTTATTATGTCAACTATCAGCGGGCGAAATACATTAGACAAGTGTGCTTAGTAACGGCGCTTTGAGGATTCCGTATTGTTTAAATTAGTTTCGAAAATCCATTCAACTTTCTACATTCAAATTATTATAAACTTACGAATTAGTGTTGACTTCTCATCACTTTAGTGATAAATAATAAAAATAAAATGTAAGTTTTTGAATAAAAAGAATAAAAATCAAATTGTAATAATATTAAACAAAAATAATAATTGTAGTAACAAAGACACTTCAAAAATACTTAAAGAGAGATCGCAGAGTCAAAATTCAATGAACGAAAAAGAGTTTATATATTTTCAGATGACTGTGATTGGGGTAATGCAGTTGGTAGACAACAACCAGTTTATTTGACAGTAAGCCGCCAATGCGGCCTATTTTATTGAGAAATACTTGGCCAGCAACCAACACGTCTTTTTAATTATCTCCAAATGTTATGTAGAAAATGTAGTACAAAAATTCAGAATAATTTTCTTTATGAAAAATGAACCCTAAAACACAGCTTTGTTGAAGATGAATGATAATGATGTGTCCTGCTCTTTGAGTAACGATAATGGTGTTTTCATAGGTTTATAGGTCGATGGCGCCATGAAGAAGCTATTTGAAGTTGGTATTATCGTAAAAAAGCTAAGAGCATGGTAAGTATAAACAAATCTATACAAATTCTGTCACACAAAATCGATGTATGAGAGTACCGAAAGCCCAAAACATTTTTTTAAGGACTATTTATTTAATTTAAGTAACAATATTTCTATAATCTAAACTAGTTATTAACATTAAAAATTTATTTATTTCAATTTCATATAAATTAACGGTAAAAAAAGAAAAAAACGGTACGTCGCCTGGATACAAACATGTAAATCAAACCTATTAGTATCTTTTCAATTTAAGTTCAATATGTATAGTAATAATATTAGCTTGTTTTAAGGGTGCCACCAAACGGATAAACATTACTTATACACTTTTTTCTTTTTTATAAATACATACATAATTATTATACATAGAAATACCCAGACCGATACAAACAGACAATATGTTTATGCACACAAATGTTTGCACCGTGCGGGAATCGAACCCGCGACCTCTAGTGTAATAGCCGACTTCTCGAACCAATGATAATAATGGCTTAGGTTTAAGCAACCACCAGATATAATGAAATATAACGCCCAAAAAATCCTAAGTACTTACCAGAATTTAATCCCCATTTTATTATGAAATGATCACCAATAAACGTTAAGTCTGCTAACCTAAAAAACGTAAGTATCGTCAGAATAATCGCTGAGCTACCCAAAAAGGCCACGCGTGCACCAAATTTGTACACGCATTGTATTTGAAAAATTCATCCAAATATGTTTCATATTTTTATCCTAATAAATTAAAGTAATGCGTACAAAAATCATTGTATACCCAAAATGAAGTTCTAAAGATTTACCGATACTATATACCATTTGACGATTGATAGTAAATAAACAAAATCTTTTTCTCTCTGTCCCGACCAAGTAAAATGGGTAGAATTCAGTTCTGGCACTCGCCGGAGTCGCCGGCCGCTACCGCGGCACGCTCGCTACGCTCGCTCGGCTCGTGCGTTTAGTGGTCGCAGTTCTAACCTAACCTAACACAAATCTTATCAATCAATTTAATATACTTGGTTATATGAATACATTTTATGGCAAACGAAATGATATATTTGGGTAAGAATGACACAAAACTTTGCTAGTTAAAATTTGGTGCACGCGTGGCCTTTTTGGGTAACGAAAAGTTTTTGTAGTGCAGGCATGACTTAAATAGCCCGAAATATTTTGGTACAGGTTTCGTTTATTTGTACATAATTATTATATTTATTTTGGATGAGGCTGTTTGGGTAACGATTGTGTTTTTTGGTGGTCATTTAATTTGTTCCCGATAATAATTATGCATAGCCCTTCACATTTCCTTTAGAAACAAGCGGGGGTCTATTTATAGTAAATGTAACAGTAACATAACAACAATTATCTGAAGGGGAGAGGCCTTTAGATCCTCTAAAGGACAAAGGCTCGAACATTAATATCCAATAATCATGCTAATGATGGAGTTGGGAAACTGTTATGGAGGTCGCTCCAACGTAATAAATAACCGGCCTTGCCTAATCTTAGAGCATGGTTCACGCCTTCCAATTACATCGAGACAAAGCGCCTCGCGCCTGGAAAATGATGAAACGATATGACCTGACTCAGATTTGAGATTTAAACTATCTTTGTTGATAATATCGCCAAAATATTTAGGTACGCATAACTTCAAAACCGCTGCACCATTATACTCATATTACAACTACCTAGCGGTCGCCTACGCGGTTTCACCTGCGCGTAATTTCTTTTTTTAAATATCCCCTCCTTCCCCCATCATTTCAGGGATCAAAGTACCTTATGTCATCCGGAAATAATGTAGTTTTCCAAAAGTGAAAGTTTTTTTTTTTAATTGTTTCAGTAGCTTCGGAGCTTAATTAATACAAAAAAAAAACAATCAAATCTTTACTCCAATTTTTCGTTATTATACATTTTAAAGGTAAGGTAAGCTTTGACACCCTTTTTGACTTATATTGCAATTACCAGACCTATAATTGCTGCCTCTTTTTGGTCCTCGTAAAATATACAATAAATCAGGACAAGTTTTGTATCCACCCATTAAAAAACGATGCGGACATTTGTAATTAATATATTGTGTCGGTTCTAATCACAAAAATTGATTTGATAGCAAAGTATACTGTAAGCTAATCAAATTTTCAAGATCCTAAGTAATTTTTATTTTAACTATCCATGTTCTTGTAAGTTCCATCGTCTTCGTATTTCATAAGAACATCCTATCGATACTTCAGTCAGTATACTCGTATTATCGTATTACTCGCATCACTACCCTGTATTCCGTAGTGTATTGAGGGCGCCCAACTGAAGGCTCAGTAACTGTTATTAGGGTTCTAGCGTTTGGGAAATGTCTCCGAACAGTTCTTTTATACTCCGACATTCTATAACAATAAACGAGTGTTTATCCGTAATCCGCCCGTGTAATAGGTTTTAGACTTTACTTGAAATGGTAGCTTTATAGATGTTTTCTTTAGTAATGTGACTTCGACGCTACTGTTGGTTTTGTAGCTGTTTAATATCTTAAACGAACATCGGATAGAATACATAGTCATGCTAAAAAAATAATGGATCCAGTCCCTAGTTTTTTATTTAATCGTATGATTCCTATCCTTTTTTTTCCAGCCGAGATATTGCATCCTAAGTTTGTTGTGTTTAAAAAATGATTAAATATTATTTTTATTTGATAGTTATAGGTAAAAAAAGCTATAGCAGCTTAAATCGTTTAAAATACACTCATCAACTTTAATATTTTAGTAAAAATACCAAATTGAATAATACATACTTAAATTACCCAAATGTCACGTGAGTACGAAATTGGTACTAATTTATAATAGCAAAAGATAAAACTTTGAGGAGGTGAATGAAGTTCGATCTGTCACCTCGTCGGGAACAGGGGGACAGATCGAACATTTTTGTCCGATCTGTCACCCCAAGGGAACAAAGTAGGGTGACAGATCGGAATAATTCAAACCCTTTCGTGATTACGACTGAAAGAACTTGAAGCGCCGATTTTTTAATGAAAATTAAATTGGTACAAGAGTTTTTTCCAGTTCATTTTGTTTTATTTGATGAACTTTTACAAAGTGTTGTAAGTCGCTAACTGTCACCTAACTTCCAACAGTCCCGGGCAGCCCTTCCAGGCTAATGTGATTCGGTCCCAAGAGATTCTGTTGGCGAGTTTAATTGACTTTTTGAACACTACAAACTAATTTACAGTGCAAATGTGTCTTAAAATAACCTTAAATTATTCACGCCGGGTTATCTTGATAAAAACTTTTTTGTGATTGTAAGAGTGCTTGGGAAATCAATTTATTTTTACGTTTGGTGCCTATAATATTGTATTGTTAATAACCAGGCTTGTCGAATCTACGATCATAGTCGAAGCGGACTCTGAGCTCCATACTGGATTCAATTGGGAATACGCTGGGATGATGATGATAATGAAGGTGACTATAATATTGCACGGAAAAACACATTTTGTAATACGTTTTAACCTTAATTTATTTTCCACGTAATAAAGTACTTTGATTGAATACGCTTATTGTGACTGGCACGTGTTAGCTTTTTTGCTATTTTGTCGAAAACATTGAGAGCTTTATTAAATAACAGTTTTAATTTTCATCTGTTCCAAACGTTAGTAAAAGTACCTAATAGAAAAGACCGCCTTTTACAAATGAATCTTTTGAGAAATGCAAACATGATCTGATTTAATTTCATATTCCATCCTGATAATATTATCGATAATGAATTGGATAAAATTCCTGTAATTCGATTTTATCGAAGGTATTCGAAACGTTGAGATCTTTTAAAATTGGTTTTATCAATTTCTGTATTCGTTAGAATGGTCGTGTTCGGAATATTCAATGATTCTGCCTACTTATATCGAAACTAGCGGCCGCCCGCGGTTTCACTCGCGTGGTTCCTGTTCCCGTGGGAATTGATCAAAATACTTTCCTATCGGATGCCTACGTCATAACACCTACCTGCATGCCTTTCAGCTCGATCCGTCCAGTAGTTTGGGCTGTGCGTTGATAGATATCTATGTCAGTCAGTCACCTTTGAGTTTTATATATACCTATATCACAGATTATTTAATAGTTACAACCTATATGTAGATAAGTTATAATTATAATAATCTTACAAGCATTTCCTGCGCAATAAATTAACAGGAAAATAACTTTATTGGTCGAGGTCCTATTATCACTTTGATTCATCTTTAGATCGATTCGTTGGTGGTTGACAATATGCCTACTGCAACAAAAATGAAAACGTTTATTTTGCACAGAGAGGAATCACGCAAGTCAATTTTCATAAAACAGCCCAGTTGAGACATGCAAGTAACATTATGAAATAAAAGGGGTTGTATTTAGCTGCACATCAAAAAATACTGATTGTGCATCAAAAAAATACTGAATTGCTAACCTAACCTAACCTTTGGTGTGCAATCAGTTATTTTGTTGTACATTTCAGTATTTTTTTTACGTACACTTAAAAATATCCCAAATAAAAGTAAAGTTTAAGCCTGTTTACGTCCTTCTCCTTCCACATCATTTAAAAGAAAACGACACAAACATTGCCCGAACCGAAAATTTAACCCGAGATCAAAATCCAGATACTCTCGACTATAAACTCCAATACTTAGTTCGGCTGCCTATGCGGTTAGAAAGATCAGATCTATAACTGATGTTGAAACGGCACGATTGGTTTATTTTAGCTACTTCCACAGCGTTATGTCGTACGGTCTGCTGCTATGGGGTGCAGCGGCCGATATTGAAACAATATTTATTCTACAGAAAAGAGCCATTCGAGCTATTTACAACTTGAGATCCCGAGACTCATTAAGGGATATATTCAAGGAAATAAATGTACTAACAGTAGCTTCCCAATATATATACGACAGTATATTATATGTGCGTAACAATTTAGAAAATTTTCCTAAAAAATGCGAGCAACATAATTATAACACAAGAAATAAAGCCAAACTTGCCGTTCCAAAAATAAGACTCGTAAAGGTAGGTAACTCATTTCTGGGGAAAAGTGTGACAATGTTTAATAAGGTACCCCAAGATCTCATTGAATTACCAATACCAAAATTCAAATCAACGCTTAAAAAATGTTTAATGAGGAAAGGTTATTATAAGGTAGACGATTATCTCAACGATAAGAATCCATGGTCACCCTAGCCCGCACAATTTTGTATACAACTTTATTATTTTATTTTGTAACAAATACAAATTTAAAAAAAGAAAAAGAAAGAATTACTCCTGAGTTTCTTGCTGGTATCTTCTCAGTAGTAAAAGAAAAATTATTTTTTGAACCAGCTCATGAATCATATTCATGATTATTGCTTTTTATCTGTGACATTTTTTTATTTTTATTGACTTATTATTTTTATCATAATTTTGTGACATGTAAAATTTGACATTCATATGTGCTATAATACGAGCCAAAATTGAATAAATGAATTTGATTCTTGATTCTTGATTCTTGAATATAAAAATACAAAAAAATGTGACTTTCCAAACAAACCCAAACGACTATGTGGTATACTTGTATCAGTGGACTGAAGGCGGAAACAAAAATTTCTTCCAGCTTCTTCCGCTTACAAACTTTGGCCATTAACTAGTAAAGCAATCTCCGTGTTTTTGCCCACTCCCATGTGCCCTGTATCGAGGATACCCGCCGTAAATAAGGAAACTGGGACGAGTCACTTGTACGAAACAACTGACCGAGTTGTAATGTCCGGGATAATATTAGTAGGTTTGAATAATATTGTTCTAAACTTTTGTACACAATGCAATTTTTTGTTGCTGGTATGGTTGGCAAGTGTCTTGTTACATCAACATAATATTATTTTAATAAAAATTACACACAATATTTCTTAGTTGACACAGAGTATTGTTTAACTTTTTTCAATTATATTTTAATTTATTTCCTCCAACACAGTCGACAACAATGTCGTGTGTGGATCCATCCACATTTTTGTTAAGAGTGATAGGTAGTATTTTATAATGACAAATAAAATGATTTACCTATTCAAAAGTAAAAAGTACGAGTACCTGTCTTATAACCACACGATAGCTAGTATATTACTTATAGCAATATCTAGCAAGCAAGTATTAATATAATTAAATCATTAAGTCGACAGAGGGGGGATCCCATAATAATATTATGATAATTATGGTCAATTATAGCCTTTTTGCGTAGGAGAATGGGGAGGCTACGTGCATTATCTCCAATTTATCTATCTAGCATAAAAAATCATCTAAGCAAGGGATAACGTCCCTCTACCCTGCCTTCAAAGTAACGGAGGCAGTCTTGAAGTCTACAAACATTTGTTCAAGCGCCTCACAAACGGCTAGTTCTATATAAAACGCTTCTTAGCTACTACGTAATGACAAAAGGACTTATCCCGACCAGAAGTGCTTATACGTGACCGCATCTAATCCCACTGTGGAAGGATTTGGCAGAAGCAATAAACTATCTCGGATATACTTCTAATCTATATTGGACAATCTTGTTTGCATTTGAGAGCCGGTTGATTCTAGAAAAGAGCGATGATAAGAAAAATTTATTGTGTTTAAATCGAACTCAACACTTGTACCTTAAAGCTTCAATCAAGGAATCAAGAATATAATTGACTACCTTTCCGCCCGCAGTTACACGTAGTTAATTTCTTTTTTTAAATATCAACTCCTTCCCCCACATTTCCGGGATCAAAAGTACCCTACGTCACCCAGGGATAGTGTGGCTTTCCAACAGTGAAAGAATTATTCAAATAGCTTCAGTGGTTTCGGAGAGGAGCTTTTTTTAATACAAACACACAAAGAGACAATCAAACTTTCATTGAAGTTGAAAATGGCTTTATAACTAACTTTTACTACTTAATACTCGATCGACTAACGACGTGATTTTAACGACAATTTGGGGCCTGTAATGATATACGCTACCTTTTTCATCTCATTCCTACGGAACAACGTTGAAAAGTGCACGCAGTCGAATCCGCAAGAGGATAGAAGTCTCTAAAAACATTTTTCAGAAGCAAGTAAAAAGCAAGTTAACAAAAAACCCGCCTGCTCGTCTAACATAAAAAAAAAAAAAAAAATCTGCCAAAGCACCCGGGATTTACAAGTCAAAGATATCCATGATAACAGCGTACAGAATTCCACATAAATGCTTGCTGGTAATTATCAGCGTTATGCCAATGGAATAGGGACGACAAATGCATAACATGTCTTGCCCCAGCGAAGTCCATCTTGGTCATTTGGTCGATTGCCAGATCCGGATGTGATATGGGGTCGTTGGACATCGTATTGCAGAATCCGGTCTGATTTTACTGTTTGACGAATCGTCACTGAACTAAGCAGGATGCGCAACATATTTGTTACTTGCTGTCTTTGCTACGTGTAAAATTATGAAGCATTCATTACTGAAATCAAGTCATTGTTATAACTGTAGATTCCTGGAATAACTACCAGCAAGTTCTATATAAATGTGATATGACACGCGAGTGTCCTATCATCCTTTTGAAACAGGTTTCAAATGAAGAATAACATTTCTCTTCGAAACATCTACATGAAACATTTAATCATCCATTGATCTACACCAACTGTACAATTAAATGTAAAATAATGAAAACAGGTTTTAGACACAAAACAAAGAGAAATGTTCATCACATAAATGTTTATCCAGTTATTGAGGTTGCGTATTCAGCGGATTGTCATAAAAGCTAAAATACTGCACACAATTTGAATAGATCATGCTTAATTGCATACTGCATCCAAACAGTGCGCATTTCGCGCAAACAAAGTTTATGTATAACAAAAACTCGTTAGTTTCATCCATCAGCCGGGCTTTCTGGTGTCTCAAATAGATGCAAAATGCTCGTACATTTCAATATCGTTATAGAATAGATTAGGCAGTATTCGTAAGATGAGTATGTGATGCTAATTACGCATGAGAATTTACAAAATTGCACATTATGTTTTATTTTAATCAGCTCTCTTTAGCAAAGTTTCACGGGTGGATATAAGTCCGGTCTTATTAATTATAATAATAAACACAGAAAGAAAATCCGGATACAGTAGGTACTATTAAATGAAATAAGCTTGTTTGGCAACATTTTGTAAAATCAACCATAATATTTTTTTTACTTTTGGTGCTTTTTTTTTTTTTTTTTTTTTTTGGTATCGCAGGGGAAATGCCGCCGCGGCCCAAGGTGCAATGGGCCGACACCCTTTTGCATATCCGCCGTCGGGGGACGGACGGGGTATGTGGGGCTCTCCGTCTGGGATGCTTCACAGAAGAAGCTACCCAGAGGCATACCCACTAAAACCCCTGCGACGCTCCCTCATCGTCCATAGTGGGGAGGAACCACGGTAAGCGGCTCGAAACCTTCTACGCGGTCCTCCCCGGACGGAACCCGCCTACACGGCGGGCGGGACACTGCCCCTCCCCCCCCCGGATGGGCTGGGGGGGACGATAGGGACAGCCGAGAGCGTCGAGCCGTCTCTAACAGGCAGTGGTGGAGGCTGGTGCAATGTCGGCGCTGGCACCCCCGTACCATACACCGACTGGCCTCCTCCAGGGTGAGGAAGGAGACGACGGGCAACAGTTCGCCGTCTCCCCCCTCTCCTCGCCCTTCGGAGCGCGCCAGCAGACGGGTCTTGCTCCCGCGCGCGCACTTTTGGTGCTACTCAAGACTGTGTTAAGGCAATAATGAATACTGTGTTAAATTAATATTGTTTAATTTTTCGATATGAACGCTTTTTGGTAACCTTGTAATTTTACCACATCAAGCTCGTTATACGAGCTGAAGTTACATGATCCGGACATCTCAATTTGACTCAGAATAACATTTGTAAGCATCGCGCGATGTGTGTTTACATTCGCTTACACGAATCGCCCTGTGTTTGTGTTGCACCACCAGTAATGTTCTTTATGAGCGCGAAATATTACCCTAATGCCCTCGACTGGACCCAACAATAAACTTTTCAGGATTTTTTTTATATTTTTTCGGTAAAAATACATCTTAAATTTCTCTCGATGTTTACAACAAAGTTCTAACTGGTCTGAACATTTTAGGCACTTGGTAATGACCCTGTCTCATCCTATCCTATCCGCCAGGGGTGGTTATAGGAATTGAACTTGCATAATTCAGAAGCTGAACACGCCTGGCGTGTTTACACTCACACACACACGACACGCGTAATACCCATACGTTGTGTTGTGATGTGCCATCACTTACGTCCATTATGGGCGAATATGTCCCACCCTCGTGACCTCGATTGGGTCCCATGATAAACTGAATGAGACCGGGGTCGAATAGGAATGTGTGACAACAACTGGAAGAAGTTTTTACGGGTGTTTTATATTTATGAGATTGTAGCGACAGACGCCCTGGTTAAATTTTATGAGTTCATACAAACATGAAAGTAAACCCTTAAATAAATGTATCTTATTTACATAATATATAAAACAGAAACTCTTTTGTTGTTTGTGGAAACCACAGCGTCTAACACATAATATAGCCAAGAATAATTTCAAAAAATAATAGACAATTACTCAATGATGAATTCAGTTCTCATGTAAAATATTAAATTTTATAATATGAAATCGACAAAAAGCTTCATAACCCTAATTTTTGTTTGGCCAAAAAACAAAATAATGGAATCATGACTCCGTTAAAAGGGCGCATATTTTTTAAGGCTAACGACAATAATGATGACATTTTTTTAAATACTAGTATTCAGCTTGGAGTTTTTCAAAAAAATAAACTATTTAAAAACAAAGATTAAACTATTTAACGAATACAGTTTGATAAAGTTACACAAAGGTTTCTAAACTAGGCAATGTCTGTACCTTGACAATTCTATACTTTACCATATCACCAATATTCCTACTTTAAAGGTGGCAAACGTAGATATAAGATTAATTTCACCATTAAGGCCACCAAAGAGGAATGAAACAATAACAGTCAGAGGGATTCTGGTGGTAATTAATTACAAATGTAATAAAATCCGCAAGGATGTTATGAACATGGTTATGAAAAACTAGCGTCGCGCGCGTCGTCAGTTCTTATGTATCTGACAAATATTATATTTTTGGAAGATCTCTTGTGACGTTATTCTACGCTTATTAGTTATTTGCACTGACCTCCATAGAATGGAGCTCAGTGTTTATTTGATTCATTATAATACCATAAAGAACATCCAGAGCGAACGATCGTCGATCAACCCAAATATTAATTTATTTTATTTTTAAAGATTTGTGTCGAAAACACAAATTACACAGAACACAATACAAGTGTAAGTACCTAATTAACTATCAAACTTCTTGCCGATTCTTCTGCATAGATTAAGACATTTTGCACTCAGGGCTAGAGTCACTTTGTAGAATTGACGATTAATAAGAATATTTTAGAAGTTTTAATGAAATATATATAAAGCATAATACAATATTTTGATGTTTAATAGTTATCTTTTTTAAACCAAGTAAAAAGACTAGTCAATATAATGTTTCATTGCCCAGTAAAAATTTCCCAACGCGCACAGTCCAACGGTAGACTGCGAATCCCAGTATACGACAGAAACGTTATTTCTAAATTACTCAATAGTCCGCCGGCTAATATTGAGAGATTTGTGCGAAATTGGACGAAATTCATACGCGTCCCGCAGACTCGCGAGCGCCGCTATTAATTTAGGGGCTTTGCTAGGAGTTATTCTGGCGCCCGCCCAAGCCTTTCCCTAAGCCACGATTTTGTTATAATAAATGAATTGCTGCTTCGTATTTAGTTTTTCTTTCATACCGAGTTACAGTGAATCTTCTTATTTCTTTTTTTCGGAGGAAAATGCGTGTATGCAGCATAACCGCAAGTCTAGCTTGCCTGTGTAGGGCTCGAGACTAAAGCGTCCACTGCCCACTGAACTCCCCCGGTTTCCCCTTCACACCCGATCGGGATGAGCCTAGCAAGGCTAGCACAGCCTTGTGGCTATTGACCAGCCCATTCTAGTCCTGATCTAGTCAGAAAACGGAAGAGCGTTAATGCAATTAAATGATCTCAGATCATCTATCTTGTCTATTTACGATAAGCATATACCTAAAATGATTTTAACTAACTCCGATGGTTTCGATACAAATTTTGCCGAGGCAGAACTCTACTAATTGTTTTTAGTTATATACTTATGAACAAGAGCACCATACCGGGTTCAAAAATATTCCTAAGTCTAGGTATATCAATATCAATCAGTTTATTACGTCATTATTATAACAGAACAAATTCAAGTCTAGGTATATGCGGGGATCGAACTCGTGCTATAATGCTGTAAAATCAGATCAGTGGTTGATGCATGAAAGTTTAGTGTAACACTCAGACAGACAGAAATTACTTTCGAAGTAGGGATAAACAATTTCAATTTAGAAATCTTACTAAGCAAGTTTAAATTAGTCGAGGAAGGCAACTTACTAAATATTTTCGTCAGTTTTGACGTAACGAAGGGCTTTCCCCGATTAGTTTCCGTTGAGTTATGTGACAGGGTCGAGCGTATAAATTTAGCCTTGGTTTGTACTCACTGCTGGAGGGGAGGCCTTATTTTCCTGTTCCTTTTTAACTGGGAACAGGGGTCAAACTTACTTTTCGTAATAAATTGATTTAATCTTAACTTCAAAATTGAATGAAAAAGAAGGAAGTTTTTTTATTAGACAGCAATAAATACTAACCGGACATTATTGACACAGCGCCGTCAAGCCCCAAACTAAGCATAGGTGTTACTATGAGTGCAATACAGTAGATGAACATCTATACTAATATTATAAAGAGGTAAGGTTTGATTGTTTGTTTGTATGGAATAGGCTACGAAACTACTGAACCGATTTGGAAAATTCTTTCGCTGTTGAAAAGCTACAGTATCGCCGGGTGACAAAGGGTACTTTTGATCCCCGAAAGGTGGAAAGGGGGGGATAATTGGCAAAAGAAATAATTTGCGTGTAACCGCAGACGCGACCGCTAATTTATATACTTTATTTGTAACTCCATTCATTACATAAATAGAAACACTTTTACAAACAGACTTGTTTGTGTACACAACTCTTCGTACCATGCGGGGATCGAATCCGCAATTTCGCGAATAAAACGAGTAGTAATAGTAAAAATTACATAATAATTATGAAACGCAACCAATTAATAAATCATATTTTACAATCTTACATTTTACAAAGCACAAGTATATTTTTTAAGGTAAATAAACCAACTGTTTACCGCTACCGCTATTCTGGTACCGCTATTGATAATCTTTGAAGCATAAACTAACAAATAACTATGTTGCTTTAATGTGAAGGCACAGTATAAATATTTCATCACCTTAAGTGTTAAACCGCGACAGTTTGTGTCCAGTTAAAAAGTTGCATCAAAACAAAACTATAAATCGTCGAGGAACTCGTAAAACCAACACGATGCGCCATTTTAGCGCAGGTGAAGTTACTGTCTTGCTGGAAACGTGTAAAAATAAGTCCTATTTCTTCCGTTATATGACTGATTAACTATAAACTAAAAGAACTCAGCTAAAAGACATCGATAAGTTAAAAAATATAGGAAAATACTGTGCCTTACTCATTTTATATTATATGTATAATTTTTACAGCGTCAGTTGGCGTCAGCCCACCTGATGGCAAGCGGTCACTGCGGCCTATTATTCCATTGAGGGACACTTTACCAAGAAGCGTCGCTCAATGTGCTGCCAGACTGTAGGCTCATCTGATCTTCAAGTTTTAGATTTCAAGTGTACTGGCTGTGTAAGTGTTTAAAAGAAAAAAGAAAGAAAAATATAGTGATACAGAAGATTATCTGACTAAGAACTAAATAGAGTCATAGATAAAGGCCAACAGGGTTCTTGCCCCTGGGCTAATTATATTCTGTGCTCAGGGTAAGCTGCTGTGACATGAAGTAAAATATCATAATATTATAAAGATCGTATTGAACCTATTAAGGGTTGGCAAATGTCACATAAACCAGCTAGGTTCGTCAATAAGACTGGTTTTTAACTATTCATAATCTATTTATGAAATTTTGATTTTGTATTTAAGACAGTTTATGTCTATTTTTTTACTTAACATGCATAAGTAAGATCGATTACCAAATAACTGATAATATTCAGTAAACAGTTCTAGATCCAGGCATAGAGTTGTAGATGGGATCGCGATATTAATCTCGATCGAAGCGCCCATCGCTCAGCATAAATTACTGGACACAGACAATGCTTCACAATAGCGATACTAAAGTACGCCAGTGCCATATAACACAGTCGCACATTGGGCTATTACGAAATCATGGGCAAATAAATGATTTGATTTTAATTATTTAACTTCTCCAAATGCATCATAATCATAAAGTATCATCGTATCACTTCATGCTTCAATCACTTAAATCAAGTCACATTATAATGATGGGTAATAGTTTAATTACTATTACCGATAATAATTGTTCTATATAGGTAGCCTGTACAGTATATTAATGTAATATTGTCAAATGTTCCTTATTTGGAAAATCCGAAAGAATTTTTTCCCGATCTGATGATCGAATCCAGAACCCCGATATACTGCTTGGTAGCAAACCACAAGACCGTCGAAGCCTCACTTCAAACAATTTTGAATTCAATTTTTATACTTTCTATTGCCATGTTTACGAAAAAGCTTTATTATAAATGTAAGATATTTCATTTTCATTCCATAAAAAATGGTTGCCTGTAAAGTCGGTTTTACGGGCGAAGATTTTACGTGACAACGTCTTTTTCTCGGTAGAATATTTATTGATATGAATAAACTATGATCGGTCTGCCGCGCGCTGCGCGCGCGGCAGACCGATCATAGTTGAGTGGGAGAGAGACGCAAGGCATTCGGCGGGCCTCTCTCTCGTTCGGTGACTCATCGTAACGTTACCGAGCGTTACACTTTTTCATAAGTGACTCCCAGCCGCAACCTAATTTAAGACGTTGTCACGTCAAAAATAACAAGAGTATGCCTTCATCCTACGTGCATACACCACTGTAAAATTGATGTCCGTTTTTATAAAACTGCATAATCGAATTTCAATTTGAATTTTAACTTGTGTCAGCAAAACCGCCAGATTGACCACTGTGCGTTGCACCGATACGATAGCCATATCACAAATTAGATTTTTATCGCCGACATTTTGATAGGTTGTTGTTGAAACTCACAAGTCTAATATGCCTAGAAATTAAGTTACGTTTCACTTAAATACTGGCGTTGATTCAATTATAGTACAAGCTGCTTGTGGCACAGTAATTACTAATTATTAGATTCCATTAATTTAAAGTAAATTGTTCATCTATCCCTAAAGTATATTAACTTTTAGAGTAAGCAGATATTATTATGTTTGGTTCGGTTCGCACTGTAAAAACACTCACTGAAATCGCAAAAACCTACGATGTAAACTAAACGTAGGATTCAGGGATAAAAATGCAAATATGGAACATGTGGTACATGCAAACATTACAAGATTGTTACGCAAGGGAGACGCAGACAGCTGTGTGCCGAACTAAGGCCAGTGGTTAACTATGCCGAAGTTTTTATTATCATTTTCAGTCGAAACACAAATCCAAAGTTGGACATACCGATACTAACTCAAACCAATCGGTCTTCATCTAGCATTTATAGTAGATTTCCGCAATATATAGATATCATAGGTTCACCTAGTAGAAGGCACACTAATGCTGTGTCTCCCAAAACGTGTTCATTACTTTCTGAAATGCAAACCAAATATTCATCGTATACAAAATTGCCCGTTGCTATGTCAGTTTTGAAAAATGTGACGGCAAGTAACGTTACAATCGTAGCGTTAACTGTCACGTAATCAAGGGCCTACGATTAGTTTTACTATATTAATATATTTCCTTGAAATGTAAATTAAGTTAGGAATATTTTTAACTGGCATTGATTTATATAACATTGTTATAGACAATTGTCGGGAAGTCCAATATACATATAAATTGTTTTCCTAGTGGACACAGGCCCAAAAACTTACTTTACCACCAGCTTCCGTATGTTGCTTTAAAGAAGAAACCGTGAATGAAGAAACTCGGTACTTACAACCGTTTTACAGACATAAATTCAGTATCGCTGAGATTTTGTTACAGTTTGGCGTGAGCTTCATTCAATTTAAAAACCCCTCGTCGTTTTAAAAAAGTCGAGTCGAGACGGAGCTGACCGCGGATAGTGGTCGGACATTTATCGGATTTTCGAGTTCACTGAAGGGTTTTAACGAGCTAATTTTAAAAACTCTATGAAAAATTAAAAGGAGATAAAGGGGTCTAGTGGCAGACCACAATGCAATTAATCCATTTTATTGTAAAGCAATTATCTTTTTTTTTCATGGACGCGAATTTATTTTTATGCCCGACCAATTTTATTAGTAATTAAGTAATTTCACGGTCTAGATTGTTCTTCTACTCGTAAATGCAGCTTTAGGAAAGTGTTTAAATAAATACATCATTTTGTGATTTATAATTTGATTGAATGAAGGAAAAAATTCGGCCCCAAAATTTTTAAAAAAGAATCGAAAATTAAAATAACAACACTAACTAAAAGGGACTCAAAAAATTAAGTGTTTTAGTCAAATAAAAGATATCCAACGTAGAAATAGACTCAAGAAACAAAATAATGACTCGAATTAAAGTGTAGTGAGACTCGAAAAAAAAAATACAATCTTACAATAAATTAGAACAATTTTCGGCTGCATCAATTATTAGAAGAAAGAAAGTCATAAATATAGGCAGCGAGGAAGAAAAATAATATGTAATATAACTATAGAAGGATTTATGTCGCTACGGTTTCTTCCCAGGGTCAGTTATTGCGACATATTTTAGACAAGATAAGCGCAGGTTGTCAACTAAACAATATGTACGGTCACAGACCAGCAGGGCTTGGCAACAAGCCAACCATGGTATTATCCAGTTATCATGCAGAGTATGGCTGGAATATGTTATGTGAAGAATAGCGGAAATAACTCTTGTAAAAAAAGGCAAGAAAAAAGGAGACAATTTGGAAAGTTATGCTTTTTTAAATCATGGAACTTTGCAACAAATTCTATGAAACCTCAATTTTACCATCTTCTTCTAATACAACTACATTTAAGACCCACCACGCCTCACATATTTTATTACATGAATAAATATAGAAACATGTAAGAAAGAGCGTGAGTAGAGCCATGCTGCATGCATGCTGCAGAGTTTTTGTCAATTTGTGCGGACTCGACTGGGGAAGTACCACCATGTCACATCATAATGACGAATTAAATGTACCTATGTACGCTTCCTACGCTTCCTTTAGTAAGTCCCGAACTTTTCAGTTTTAGGAAACCATCAGCTCCTACTGCGTGGATAGGAACGTATTGAACGAAAGTGAAGACGACGGTTGCTGATTTTCTAAAATAATTAAAAATGACGTGAAGGTAGAAATAACAATTTGATTAACTTATTGATGCAAAACACCTGAGTCACTCCGTGATCATGACTTTTCTTGTTCTGTGATCATGATCGCTGCAAAGTGGTCGAAACGCATCGCGAGTTTTTATCCGTTTAAAGTTGTTTTATTAAATAAGTCCCGAACTCTATTCCCATCCCCATGCAACTTTCCTCGCCCTCAACATTCATAGTTCTCTACCATAACATTTTATGCTGTAGAAGCCGCACAAACAACTAACCGACAAAAGACAAAAGGTTTAAAAACCTTTTCGCTATCGCTCCAATACCGTATTAATGGTAATATGCAGCACACTCCCAAGGTCGAAAGCGATTCATTAGGACTTTGTCCTCTCCTGTCCTGCAAGATAAAGTGCGACTAGAACAGAGATGAAGTATTATCCCTGATCTATTGCCGTGTCCTATATCAGGTTACTAGCTTTCCGCCCGCGGTTTTACCCGCGCGTAATTTCTTTTTTTAAATATACCGCGGGAATGAGCCGTTTCTCGTTAGAATTTTGTAGCCTATGTCCTAATCCGGGTTATAATCTAAATCCGTTCGGCCGTTTAGGCTTGATTGAGTAACAAACATCCAAACAACCAGACTTTCGCATTTATAATAGTAGTAGGATATTTTGTTATTGTCGACGAGTATTCTGTTCTAGTGATTGATTTTAATGAATGGAACTACTTATGATTAATACTATCAAGTGGAATTACTTAGCTCAGTGAGAAACTCCATTTAAAATCTCAGTAATTATAACACAGGAAACGGCCATTACTAATTTCACGAAGGAGTGGATGTTTGGTGTCTTTATAAGAAAACAGGAATGCAGACTACCTTGTGCTATGCTTAGTATCACATAAAACTACTTACTTACTAACTATGAAACAGTTTACCCGGAAATATCGCTTAATACAATGCCACACTATTAGCTCTACTATTCTTAGATCGTAATGAATTTTAGTACACTGACTTCAAATTGAACGTCATTGTCTGACTTACATTATATATTAGCCTAATCGAAATAGTCCTGTACAAAATAATGCACTGCTATACTTATAGCACTAAATCAATTAAAAAAAGGTCATCGTAGATAAAACTCATTTCTCCACTGTGAATTAACTTGCGAGCACATCGATATAAGTTAACTCAAACAAAAAGGGCGAAAGTTCAAGAGTCATTACCATCCTTAGAATTTTCCAATCCCGAGGGAGTTTCCTTCAAGTGGCTTGTGAAAAGTGCTGATCCGGACTAATCACCTGATTAGGTGTCAGGGAGGTATGATAAACGACGTGTTGAGGGGAGCTGAAGTATTGGCCTTGCTGGCTTCGCGGCCCAGGTTAGTGAAGGTCTAAAGTATTGTCGATAACAAAATAAAAATGTTTTTAAAATGCATTTTAATTTTAGTTGGTTAGTGATAGGGCTTTTTCAGAGTCCGACTGGCTCTAGCTACCACTCCCACAGGTGAAATCTGCCGCCATAAAAGCTCTGGCTGTGTACTGGCAGTATTAATGCAAGAGCCAGTACACTTGAAATCAAAGGCTCGAAGATCAGATGAGCCTACAGTCTGGCAGGTCATTGAGCGACGCTTCCTGGCGAAGTTTCTCTCAATGGAATAGGCAGAAGTGGCCGCTTACCATCAAGTGGGCTGCGTGACTGTCTGCAAACTGACTTAGTATAAAAAAAAGTTAAAAAAAATATTATCCTTCAGTTGGTAGTCAATTAAAGGTTGCTAGCTTTTGTGTAACGAATGAAAATGGCATCAAAAGACTACAAATTACGTACAGCACCGCCTCATCTTAAAATTGGTTATTTGAATTATTTGGGATGACTTGTGTTTTGCCAGATAGGTGAACTATACGGGTACATTATTTTGATTAGCAGAACACCTAGGTGAACCAGGGGTACAGAAAGTTAAACGTAGAACACCTTTTTTTTTTTTTCTTTCCCCATGCTGCCTTAAGCATACCAGCCGCCGGGGGGCGGACAGGTTATGTGGGGCTCTCCGTCTGGGATGCACAGAATAAGCTACCCAGAACGGCCTACCCACTAAAACCCCTGCGACGCTCCCTCATCGTCCATAGTGGGGAGGAGTCACGGTGACTGGCACGAAGCCTATTACGCGATCCTCCCCGGACGGAGCCCGCCTACACGGCGGGCAAAACGCTATCCCCCCCGGCCAAGCTGGGGGGGGGGGAGATAGGGACAGTCGAGAGCGTCGAACCATCCCTAACACAGGCAGTGAAACCGTAGAACACCTAGGTCAACCACTTTGGTGTGCTACGGGTCAGAAAGGTTTTTTTTGCTTGAAGTACGTAGGGTTTTCCACGCTTGATTTCAGATTGTAACAAATCAAGTCGTTTAGTCATATTTAACAGTTTCGTATTACATAAGGCACTTTAATTCAAAATAATGTTATATTCAAATATAGAAAAAATCGACAAATTTCTATCCTACACCGTTTTTGCAGAGTAAGTGGCACTTCAGATGCTCGTTGTGGGAAAATTGGAATGTTTCAAAACGTATTTAAGCACTTGAGAAGATATTAGTGAGTTCAAAACGATGACTCTCGAAAACTTTTCATTTTACGATTTAAGCTCTTAGCAGTTGCATGCATCAATAATGTAAGAAGTACATTAAAATTGTATCTTTTTAGGATACAAGTTTATGATCGAAGATTGAAGAGAGCAAGTGTTACACCTGATGGTAAGTGATCACTGCTGCCCATGGATACAATGCGACTAGGGTCTCAATTTTTTCTTTATGTCAGAGGCGGCAAACGAGCCAGCGGGTCGCCTGATGGTAAGCAATCACCGGCGCTCTTATAAACCAGACGAAACACAATAGTAGTCACTATTATTTCACGCTGGTGTTATGTGAGAGGGTGGTACTTCCCCGGACGAGCCGGCCCATTCTAGGGATGTGCCGATCCGATCCGATCCTTTGAAAGATCGGATCGGCAGGCATATGATGCGGCGATTTTCGGGTCCTTTACGGGTAGATCTGTTAATCTTAAGCATTATATTATTATATAAACGAATGTTGTGGGTAGGTAAGCATAAAATCGGTGGATTTACTAGTTTGTTTGTTACCCTCCCTCACTTGTTACTAACCCTTAAAGTACTTGTTTACAAGTTTTACATTATGGCAATAGGGTATTGGGTCCTTGTTTACAAGTGTTACATACTTTAAGGGGTTTACCTAATAAAGATCTAAAATTAATTGTGTCTCACTTATTTGCATCCGATCCGGATCGATTTCTTGAAGATCGGATCGACGGCATGCGATCCGATCCGCGGATCGGATCGTGACATTACGATCCATTACGATCTGAAAAACAAACTTTTTTAAAAAAAAATTAAACCGACTTCAAAAAAAAAAGAAACAAAAAAAACTACCTAAAAACTGAAAAGCAAAAAATAATTTTAATAAGACATTTATGAAATGCGCTTATTGTCTAAGCCTATTAATTAAATTCTATTTTACGTGCTAGGTAGGTACCTACTAATCTGTTTGAAGTCGGTGCCAAGCCAAATAGTAGGTACCCAGATTACGTACCTACGTCCGCGGATTAATAAGTAACCCTTTATAATACATAATATTATTATATATCATTTTTTATTACCTTTGGCTTGGCACCTTGGCACCGACTTCAAACAGATTAGTAGGTACCTACCTAGCACGTAAAATAGAATTTAATTAATAGGCTTAGACAATAAGCGCATTTCATAAATGTCTTATTAAAATTATTTTTTGCTTTTCAGTTTTTTAGGTAGTTTTTTTTGTTTCTTTTTTTTTTGAAGTCGGTTTAATTTTTTTTTAAAAAAGTTTGTTTATTTTTCTATTTTTAGTGTGAATAACACGTAGGTAATGAGTAAAACTCTTTCATAATAATAATAGCGAAAATACGAGTAGAATTGTATTATTTGATAATAATATTAGGTATTCATTAAGTGTTCAGCACCATGGGTAGGAGGAGAATGCCTTTATGCACCATAACCGCAGGCTAGCTAGACCCGCGGCCGTGTGTGGGACTGGAGACCGAAGCGTCCGCTACCCACTACACTCCCCCGGTTTCTCCTTCACACCCGATTAGGACGAGCCGGTGCTAACCTTATTGGCTAGTGACCAGCCCATCCCCGGGTAATCATCAGCTTAGCTGCAAAAGTACATAAAATACAACTAACGTTCCACATATTCCTACAACACTGAAAGAATTATCCCCTAACTCCTAACCGTTAAGGAGTTGTACTTTCCATCATCACCTTAGCTGCAAAAGTACATGAAATACAACTAACGGTCCACATATTCCTACAATACTGAAAGAATTATCCCCTAACTCCTAACCGTTAAGGAGTTGTACCTTCCATCATCAGCTCATCAACATAAAATGATGTCTATCGGACGCAAAAACTTGAATGGCTTCAGAAAAAACAAGTAACGCGTAGGCGCAGCCTATAAAATTTGAGGTTTTACCTTGATTTTTCCGGGATCCCATCATCAGATCCTGACATGGTGACAATGGGACCACCTCGGAACTATGCACTTTCAAATAAAAAAAGAATTATTTAAATCGGTCCACAATTGACGGAGAAATCGACGGACATACATAAAAAAAAAAAAAAAAAAAAAAAAAAAAAAAAAAAAAAAATACATACAGTCGAACATATAACCTCCTCCTTTTTTGAAGTCGGTTAAAAATCGGATCGACGACCCGGATCGCGCATCCCTAGCCCATTCGTACTGTAAAACAGCATGGCTCTGCCACTACAACAATCTTTCTTTAAACAATTTTGCCAGTGTGCGCACATATACACATGTTATGATCTTTCTCCGTGTTAGATTGTTATCCAACCAAGGCATGAGAATAATTTACTCTATACCATAAAACCCTAACCTTAGCTATAATGTAGTTTAGCCACGATAACTCAAACGGCTGTAAAACTGGTACTTAAGTCTTTACAATGATGACCGACGCGTGTCGTGTCCTTTATGGCAAGTACACTGCCTTTAGAGTTTTACTGTCTCTTACGTCCGAGTCAATTTCATATACCAAGGACTTGTTGTACTTAACTTCGAAATGAATTGATGAGTGATTTTACAAAGATGCTTATTTGACTCGATGATGCATTTAGCATAATGACGCATAGTAAAAACTTTGCTAAGTAATAGAAGGCGTTAGCAAGTTATGCTTTTCAACGATTTACTCTGTCTTTGAATGCCATGCTCGAAACGCTGAGCAGTTTTATTTCATAAGCAAAGGTTACGATTCAATCGTAACGATTGTAGACCGATAGTACATATAACGCCCGGTTCACACATGGTCCGTTTTACTGTTCCGTTTTATCGTATACGTTTTTTTTTCATCGATGGCGTATGTAGTTGTATGAGCGACTTCACACATGGCACAGTATTCTGTATACAGTAATACCTACATACGCCATCGACGAAAAAAGACGTAGGTACACGATAAACCGGAACAGTAAAACGGATCATGTGTGAACCGAGCGTTACCTGATATCCGATCTTGTGTATGCGTAAGAGCAATTTTTATTGCAAAAAGCATTACCCGGGGATGGGCTGGTCAATAGCCACAGGCTGGCACCGGCTCGTTCCAAACAGGTGTGAAGGGGAGACCGGGGGAGTTTAGTGGGTAGTGGATGCTTTAGTCTCGAGTCCCACACACGGCCGCAGGTCTAGCGTGCCTGCGGTTATGGTGCTTAAAAGCATTCTCTTCCGAAAAAAAAAATTGTCAATAATTATGTCGTCACCTGTACTGTGTAACAAGACAATAAATTATTAACGCAGAAGTATTGAGTCTCGGGCAGCTGTAAACCCAGCACTTCTGTATTTATCGCGCATTACTGATGGACAGTTTTTACTGTCTGCCCCGGCCTTATGTCCTGCCTAAATGACTCGACGGTTGTTAAGTCAATGGGTACCCATCTTAAAACGGCACAGTTTAGGTTTACAGTATTGGTAAAATGGTTCCGGAACATTCGAGACCAAAGTGATACTGTCTTTTAAAATACAAATGTTTTACGGTGCTGTAACTGAAGATGATGATTCCCTCGATGTCAAACTTTTGGTTAGCAGATTTATAGTGGCAAAATAAAATTAGATCATTTGACGATCCATTTCGTGTAATGGTTGAGAATTCGGCTATTACACCAAGAGGTCGCGGGTTCGATCCCCGCAAGATACAGACATTTGTGTGCATCAACATGTCTGTTTGTATAGGGTTGGGTGTATCTATGTATTAGTACATAGAAAAAAGTATATAGGTAATGTTAATCCATGGTCTGGCACCCATTTTAAATGCTTGGTTTTTTTAATACTAGTTCAGTTGGCAGACGGGCACGCAGCCCACCTGATGGTAAGCCACTACGGCCTATTTCATTGAGGGACGCTTCACCTGGAAGCGTCGCTCAATGTGCTGCCAGGCTGTAGGTTGTTCAGATCTTCGAGCTTCTGATTTTAAGTATACTGGCTCCCACATTAATATTGCCGGAACACAGCCAGAGCTGTTATGGCGGCAGATTTCACTTGTGGTAGCTAGCCAGTCGGACTCTGAAAACGCCCTCCCACCAACCAGACCCAAGGCAAGGTGGGAATCGAACCCACACCAACCAGACCCAAGGCAAGGTGGGAATCGAACCCAAGACCTCCGTGTTATTATACCCGAGCGGCTTAGCCACTGTTCCACGGAGGCAGTCAAGACAAGACGGCGCTACGTGAATAGTGTCCAGAGATATTTATTTATCCAGCTTCAGTTACGATCGCATGTGTGCTCGTAAACTGAAATTATTTACATGTAAATTGTATTAAGTTCTCCCGTGGGCCGCTAGAGGGAGCGAGCGGCTGTAAATAAGCCACTTAGCCGTTTATCTGCGGCCATAGGAACCTTTTGCGTTCGAGTGTCGTTTGAAATGTTGATGCGATTGCTATTGGACTCTTAAGCAAAAAATAGCAGCTTATTTAATGTCCTATTGCAAGGCAAACCTATGTCAACTTGGTACCAATATTAAATTCCTACGACCAGGTTTGTAATTTAAAATAACTACTTTATTACTATAAAGGTAAGCTGAAAAACCACAATTCCATTTTAAATAAAGTTTTCCAAGTTTCCTAATTCAGTTTTCCACTCTACATCACCAACTTGATCGCATCCAAATGAAGTAGGGTAAGCATTCCATCAATACGGTACGGTTTGATTGTTTGTTTGTTTGTATTAAATAGGCTCCGAAACTACTGAACCGATTTGAATAATTCTTCCGCTGTTGGAAGGCTACATTATCCCCGGGTGACATAGGGTACTTTGTTAAATTACTACCTGAACTCTGTACCTACAGTTTATGTAATAAATGAAATTCTCATTCCAATATTACTTTTGATCCCGGAAATGTGTGGGTAGGGGGGATATTTGAAAAAAGAAATTACGCGCGGGTGATTTCTTTTGTCAATTATTACCCCTTGCCCCCACATTTTCGGTACCAAAAATACCCTATGTCACCTGGGGATAGTGTAGCTTTCTAACAGTCAAGAATTTTAAAATCGGTTTAGTAGTTTCGGAGCCAATTCAATACAAACAAACAAACAAATCATACCTCTTTATAATATTAGTATAGATTAATACATTACTTGTAAGTGCTTTTCTATTTTTAACCGACTTCAAAAAAGAAGTGCCTTTATGAAGTTAGTCCTAATGATTCCTGTAGAACTTAATGGTCACCCTAAACTGAAGGCAGGAGGAAACTTCGTTGCATTGAGTTGGGCAATTGCTTTACTCAGATGGACCTCGAACTTGTAAGTACGTTTGAGAGTTGGTCACCAATCTAAGGTAAGTTTGCCATAATTTCTTATTTTGTTTAATTAAAGTAAGGTCAATTTACAAGAATGAAGTAAATTTTACTTAAAAGTCTTTTGAAGATAATTATATACATTATTAAATTATATAATTTGCAGCTTTAGTGTTATTCTGATGTAAACAGTTCAGTAGTTTTTCCATTAAAGAGTAGGCAACAATAAATCTTTATACATTTTCGCAAAGGTCTTTTCAAATTAAATATTTTATTTAAAAAAATATGTTACATTATTTGTTTTTAGGGTTCCGTAGCCAAATGGCAAAAAACGGAACCCTTATGGATTCGTCATGTCTGTCTGTCTGTCTGTCTGTCTGTCTGTCCGTCCGTATGTCACAGCCACTTTTTACCGAAACTATAAGAGCTATACTGTTGAAAATTGGTAAGTAGATGTATTCTGTGAACCGCATTAAGATTTTGATACAAAAATAGAAATAAAATAATAAATTTTGGGGGCTCCCCATACTTAGAACTGAAACTCAAAAATTTTTTTTTCATCAAACCCTTACGTTTGAGGTATCTATGGATAGGTCTTTAAAAATGGTAATAAGGTTTCTATATAATTTTTTTCTAAACTGAATAGTTTGCGCGAAAGACACTTCCAAAGTGGTAAAATGTTGGTCCCCCCCCTGTAACTTCTAAAATAAGAGAATGATAAAACTAAAAAAAATATATGATGTACATTACCATGCAAACTTCCATTGAAAATTGGTTTGAACGAGATCAAGTAATTAGTTTTTTTTAATACATCATAAATTGTAAACCGCAATTTACCTCTCATTCAATCAACTCAAATATAAAAATATCGATCAAACTTACAAAGAACTACAAGAACTTATATAATATTATGATGATACTTGCTGCTACGGAACCCTTCATGCGCGAGTCCGACTCGCACTTGGCCGTTTTTTTTAGTAAAATTACTACTAGGGTCTACGCATAATATATTTGTAACATTGTCCTTAATTATTTCCAGGCTTAAGCAAAAGAGGGATTAAAAAATAAAAAGGCCAAAACCTCCAGATGTGTCTCACATTTTCTTGGCGTCCTTATTTCTTAAATTTACCGTATACATAACTAGCAAACTCTAACTAGATAGGTAACAAGTTCTGAGTAAAGTTGTACATTATTACAACGTATCGGGGAGGTGTTGATAACTTTGTTTCAACGACAGTTGTAACTGTAAACCCTAAATTTTACGAACAAGTTTTAGCATGTTCTATTTTAGTGCTTTTGTGGTTTTCACAGCACACTAAATGCATAAAATAAATTAAAATAACATGAGGAAATAGATTTTGTAATTGAAAATACAATGAATTTTCAAACAAATTGAGCGTTGAGACACCAAACACTTGTCTCTAATATTATGCTTTTCCTTTAATAATATTTTCAGTTACATATTCTTTGTTACATACCTACTTTGATTATATCAAAGTTTTACTATTTAAAGAGCCATTTTGACGGCATATTTTATAAAATAGAATTATCTAGCTAGGCTGAATGCTTGGAGAAAATAGCAGTAGTTTTTGTGTGCTCAAATATCTGGGCACATACACAATTATAATCTCACAAGGGAAAATATAATTATGTAAAGATAAAAGCCATCTTTTTAATCTTTCATTTAACCCGCCATTGGTGACGTGAATTTGACTTACATCGTTGGTGACCCCGGTCTCACGCACCGGGGGTTTCGACAGCGAGTTTTTTCTGTCATTTACAGTGTATGCTACTTTTCATTGGAATAGATATTATATTTGATCTTTAATTGTCAATAAAACATAGATATTTCAGTAATCAAATCTCTTTTATTAGCAATAGACAACATCTTTAGAAGCACTAAAATTATGAGGTATTCTAACAAGGTTTTTTTTAAACTCAAAAAAGCAACAGTCTTAATTAATTAACACTAGAATCAGGCTTTGTCAGACTTATGACATTAGAAACTTAAAATAAAATAACATAAATGGCAATACTTCTACCAAAAAATAATAATTACATATTGCTAAATCGTTGGTGACCCCGGTCTCACGCACCGGGTTGGCACCAAAACTCTGTAACGTGCGTCCATGTCGCTGTCGCAGGGTAGACTAGCGGTGGGGGGCGTTGAATTAGGCAGCTACTCGAAACCACAGTGTAATTCGATGAACGGTGACCAAAATATTTAATTTTTTTAAACTACCCGGTCTCACAGACATATAGGTCACCAATGGCGGGTTAAATAATTGACTATCGTTTCTCGTAAATCGTGTGTTTTGTCATCACACATAATTTTCTACACATACCACTATACTTAAGATATCGTAACTCACTCCCACTACTACAAATTTTTCCCGGTCAGTGAGTCAAAGTCAATCTGTTTTATGTCGTCTCCCACAGGCTTCCAACTCACTGAGCCTGTGAGCTACGATGAGCACGCGGCATTGCATTCTGATCGTATGTGTTTTTACTTTAATCAAATGAATATAAATTTAGTTCTATCAGAATTGTGACATCCATTGCTGAACATACGCGCTTCTGAAACACATTATTGACTGCTGTTTGCTGATTTTTACAAATTATTCGTAAAATGTTTCTATGAAGGTGATTGTATACTATAAAGTCGAATCACACGCAAACTTTAACCGGGTATCAAATCTACAACCTTCATGGTAAAACCTGTGTGTCCATTTTCCTATTAATGCGATCAAAATCAATGTAACAAAGTTGGCTTCTAAGTTGTGTCAGATAAAGCCATGACATGTCTAGTAAATTACGCTGTCATGTGTTATCTAAATTGTGTTGTCATGTGTTGCGTAATTCGTCCTGTCATGAGTTTTAAGTCGTGTATAAGTTTATTTAAAACAATATGCGGCGTTGTGAAGTAGGCCTTGGAATGTTTTTACTAAAAAAGTTGGAACCCTCTTGCACAGAGGGATTAGGGAAACTTGAGGAACTTCGAACGCGAAGTTAAGCTCCTGTGAGTTAAGTGGAATTTGTTTCTTAGAACTGTTTTTTTAGAAATGTTTTGGTTTTCTTAAAAACGGTTCCGTAGTTAAGCCGATAAGATTAAGGTAATGTGATTTAATATTAAAATCTCCGTTTACCTCGAAAATAAGTTAATAATAAAATGTGAGGATTTACTTGATTTTACAATAACAGTAATAAAGGAAAGTATCAGCCTATTTACTGCAGGGGATAGGTCTTCATCATTGAAATCAAGACATCATCAATTATATGATTGCAGTTAATTATATTTCTTTTATTGTGTTGTTATGAGCAGGCCAGGGTTTAAAAAAATAAAAAACAAAAAAATAATACAGTAAATATTAAGCACTACCGTCCAAGGCCGGATTTATTATTACATAAATAATATCCAGATGAAGAGTCCCTCAATGGAATAGGCCGCAGTGGCCGCTTACCATCTGACCTACTATAAAAATAAAAACATTTTTCACTCAGCACTAATCAACCCGAAACAAACAAAATTTGTACTCCGATCAGCCAAAAAAAAAAGATTTGGTTTTTTTTTTTATCTTAGTATCTTTGCGGGACCCTAAAAAGTCCGAATCAAAGGGTTTATCAGTTTTCGTTAGCAGCAATCCAATGCCCGGCAATCAGGAACTCGTTAAAACTTGCCAACTCCTGTCCTTAGTAAAAGAAACGATACAAAATGCCTATTCGTTCGGAATATCCTGTAACATCGTCAAAGTTTAGTTAAACATTTATTTAACAGTAGATTTTTCGGGTACGTACCAGATACTGAAAACCACAGAACAAGAAAATTTTCTCTCTGCTGAAAACCAACGTATGAATAGTAGTTTTAGTATTGCTCTTCGGTTAGTGAGTAAGTGTTCTCTTCCCTTGGCCTTTCTTTATTTTTATCCCATCCACACTAATAATACAAAGAGGAAAGATTTTATTGTTTGTTTGTATTGAATAGGCTCCGAAAGTACTGAACGGATTTGAATAATTCTTTTACTCAAATCCGTTCAGTACTTGAACTGATGAACAAAGGCTACTTTTTACCGCGGGAAAATGCTTCATTCCTACGGGAAAACGGGTAATAGGACCACAGGTAGCAAGTTTTTCACTCAATGACGTGTCTGTGGCAGGTTGACAAAGCAACGCATTTATGATTATGAAATAAATCCAAGTATACAATGATTTTTGAGAGCTGGCAAATAAATACTGAAAAAATATCACATTCTTACAAGATAATGTAGGTATAGACCACGAGAGCGAAGCCGCGCAGGCGAAAGCACATTTTTTCTAAACAGTGGACAACACGTCTTATTTATAGAATTTTGTGAAAGAAGTCTATGAGCGGTTGTGAAAACTTACGATCAGGGAATTTGCAAGTTTGTCTCTGTTTGAAAAGAAAAATACGAACATCTGTACGATTTTCCACACACGATTTCCAAAGCAGATACCTTTGAAATAACTGTTAGCAAAGTTTTTTGTTAGTTTTCTTGGTATTTTTTGGCCTTCGTCCAAACTCAATGTTAGTACGAAAGAGTAAGGTAGCTTACTCATTTTTAAGCAAGAAGTAGTGTTTACTTTCTCTTCTTGCGAAGAGAAACATTTAGTCATCTAGTTTGTTGTAAAATTATTATTCGATAGTTAGGACGCAATTTTTTATTTATTTATTTGTAATATTATATTACAATTATAGCATAACTAACGTGTTGTCTTAAACCTTAATAATGCTTGCGAACGTTTGGAAAGGCATATACATATATGTCCAGCAGTGGACTGGAACAGGCTAATAACGATGATAATGGGAAATTAAAATGGGTCAATGTATGTGAGATTATACTTCATTTTCAATGTAAGGGATTTGTGGAGTTTATCTGATCGAATACATAAGTAATACAGTTTAACTTACAGACGGATTACGGTTCTCACATTCGCCGTATGCGCGTTCATTTGAAAGTCTTAAGATGGAGATAGCGGAGGGAAATTTACACAGTTCGCGATTGTGTTCATTATCATAGCAAATGTTGAGATTTTCGAGATATACCGAAGCGCTAGTTCGGAGATGCTATGTATGGGGTATTTTGCCACCGATATGGTTGAGTGAAATGATGGTTGACAAATACATACAAAATATTGTTAACAGGACCTTGAGCTAAATATTCATGATTCTTGTAGGTTTCAATCTCAGTTATCTATGTTATCAATGTTCCAGAGTGACTACACCACTGGATTCGATATGATTATTTTCGACTAGACCTGGCAAAAAACTCGATAACTAATATTTGAATCAACAACATTTTAAAACATTTATCAAGACAGTCACCAATTGTGAACTAAAATTAATAAGTCATACAGTTTCATGTGTCTGAAATAGAATTAATTATAAGCTGCCTAGTCTCCTCGGGAAGCACTGATAGTATGATGTACCTATGTGTCCATCATCATTACAATCAACAATATATAAAGAAATGCAATGAACCACCATGGAAATGTATTAAGTGCTTAGCATGACATACATTACATGCGCTGTCATTGTAACCAATTACGTGGCAGCTCAAGCTGAGGCGGCCAATTGGCCATCTGCTATTATCTATAATGTATGTATATTGTGGTTATCTATTGTTTATATGTATGTATCCTGTATATTTTATAATTGTAGCTATTTGTGT